>JANFOE010000956.1:0-600000 GCA_025667525.1 Glebionis coronaria | reverse complement strand
CCTTGTAATACCCTCTTGTTGCTACTTCAAGTTTAACAACCCAATTGTAAATTTCCTTTGTTAATAAACTTTAAAGTTTCACACTTTTGCCACCAAATGTTTTGATAAAGTATCATAAGGACCAAACTTGCATTTTGACCAAATACCAAGGACTTCTTTTGACATATCTTAAATCTTCAAGGGTATTACTTGTACAAATGAATAGTGGAGGGTCATTTGTGACAAGTCTTCAAAATTGAGGGACCAAACTTGCCAATTCTTCAAACTTCAAGGACTTGAATGGAAAATCATGATTCGGGTCCGGTTCATTGTGCGGAATCGTTTCCCGTGTTCGTTTTTGCTTGATTCTTGTAATCTTTTGTTGATTTCACGATATCCGTACCTAAAATACACAATGAACAAACACAAGCATATATTTGGGTATTTTGATGATATTTTAAGCGTTTTAAGCCCGATTTGGACGATGAGACTATGTATAATTACAGTCTCATCACTCCCCCATACTAAACCATTGCCGTGTCCCCATGCAATGCTAGAAATAAGTATCATAGCACTTCCAAAATTCATTTTATGATGACATTTATTGAAGACATAAACTTAAATAAACTACTACACGTGTTTTAGACATAATGTATTGTTTTCATCACGATTAAGTGACTTTTGGGATCATAGAACAAGAACACGTGAATGCTTCGTTAGAAATAATTTCGTCATCCTCGATTTTCACCCAATTCCATGCTAAGCGTGTAACGAGATCATTGTTATTATAAGTTAGAAACACGATCATATCTCATGAGTGTTAATTACGAACCTGAACTCCCTTATTCCTAATTGGTATCTCTTATATTTTATTTTGTCTTAATGATCACGAGGATACATCATTGACTTATACGTGAATGGAGATTAAGTCTTAAAATAGAGTCTTAACGGTGTAACCAAAATCATTAAATTAATAATTCATCCTAATAGACAACGATGTCAAAAAATTAAGTCAACAAGAAGGATCAATAAACACGATTTTATAACGGTTTTGAACATGAGACTTATTACCAAGACTTTTATACACCCCTAACGGAAGGGCCTTATTGTCATAGGTTTACCTCCATCTTTTATTCAACTCCGCCATGGAGCTTTTATTATGACTTCGGTCTTGCCTTGACTTTTATTATCCGCCATCATCGGTGGTTTTATTATGGCCAAAGACGTATATCCTCACGCTAAAGCGAATTTCGGATCTTTAAAGCTTCAAATATTAAGGCTTGATTCACTTTCAATTTGGGCATAGATTTTTCGGCCTTGTGAGCTTCAAATTTTTGCTTAATTTAGGTGAGCACTTGAATTCCTATTATTAGGTGAAGCGTTCGATTATTCGGGTGCCAATACTTCAAAACCGTGACGCTGGCGATACCTTAATATTTTACCAATTTAATTACATGGAAGCTAGTAAAACAAATTAGAAACCAACAATAGTGACTAAACCGCTAAATCAATATTTATTAACAATTTATTATACAAAAGTGTGGGGAGAATAAGCTAATAATTACTACACATGAGATCGTGATGATTACGAGACTTATACATAACTCTATCATTTCTCGTCCTCATTTAAGAGACTTAGCCTAAAAAGTTAAGAAATCAAAGCTAAGTGCTCAACACGCACGGTCGAGTCAAAAATTACTCTTATTCTCACCATCGGAAAACCTACATTCGTGTCTTAAACACTTATGAACAACAAGAAAAATTTTAAAATTTGGCCATTTTCGCCTTATTTGCAACAAAACGATAGCAAAAAGATGAATATTGGATTGCGTGATGACGTAAGCAAGGTGAAGTATCTACTCACCCCCCATACTAAAACTAAACATTGTCCTCAATGTTTCGAGTCTAGGGGTGAAAACACCCCCATACTAGAGGCGAAGTCGAATGCTTATTCTCGAGCATGGAAGGGGTAAAACGAATAACCTAAAAGCCGTTTATGAATTATGCTAATAAGATAATCGTTTGAACATAAAAGGATATCATCAGATATCGGAATCTCCAAAGGCAACGATCGAAGCTCGAGTGATCCATAGAACGAACACGAGAGGCTTCAGTGATGACGATGAATCCTAATGAATCACAATCACAAACAACCACGGAACAAAGGTTGGAAGAGCACAAGTCCCCTTGTTACATTAACTAAGAAAGCGATAATATTTAAAAGGATAAGCATGAGAATCCCCCACGAGGCACCTTGTTTTTGATAACCAATTCAAAAGCTCGACTCGAATCCCCATAAATGTGTTCATTTAGGGATAATCATGGTATGGTCATTTTTGGTGGGGCTTACATGATAAACAATGCCCAAAAGTACGTGGAGTACTTTAAAAACCCGATACACGTATACCGGTCTTCGTTTTCGGATGAACGAAACAATGCTACTTCAACCGATAGTAAAACCCCAAAGGGGTAGAAGAAAATAGATGAGAAGTAGAAAGGTGGGGCAATGGGTAAGTCAAACTTATGAGGTACTCGAGGTAGACTCACACCAAGCAAATAAAGATGATTTCCATTTATTGCATCGGTGGAAGACCGAGATTTCCCTTTACAAGCAATTCCGGGATCGTAAATCTCGTCCTCGGTGGAGAAATGTGAGGGAACATATAGGGCTTCCCCCACACTAGATCCACACCAACCGTCGTCAAAGGGAGTAGACGAGGTGGTAGCACTCATAAAATGCGGTGATGACGGAGTTAGACTTGTAGAAAAATATTTTAAAACATTTTTAAAATCTTTTCCTTTTTCATCGTTCAAAAACTCTTTATGAAAACCCGATTTGATAATGTCGAAAATATTTGGCGTGTCAAATTCAAAATTAGTCGCACTAAAAATCCTCACATTTAAGTCATTGGTGGGAGGGGGTGGCGGATTATATAAGTTCTAAAAACATTTATCAATAAAGAACACCGCCCCCTCGGGGTCTACATACTCTTCATCCTCATGAACGTCGATCTCTTTGATTTCCTCATCAAAGATAGGCTTGTCAAACCAAGGTTTGTCATTCCCCTCCTTTAGTATCTTAGAAACTCTCTCGAAAAGATCACGATCAATCACAAAACCATCATTCATTTGTAGGGATTGTTGATAAGTTAAATCTTCACAAATGTGGTAAATGAAATTCTCATTTGAGGAGTGTTGATTAGGTAACTCCTCGAGAATTGGATTTTTGGTGGTCACATGAGTTGGTTCGTCATCAAAAATAAGACGTTCCAACTCATTTAGTTCATCCTTGATTTTTGAAAGATCGACCTCACTCGTAGGTGGAAGTGGAGGCAAAAGAGCTAGCTCTCTTTCGATAATTTCCTCAATCTCGGGATCAAACTCGTAATCATCGTACTTCACATGAGAAGAGGTCTTTTGGGAGAATCCTCAAAAATAGCATGTGGATTTCGAAGTACGTGACCAATCTCGGCAAAATCGCCATCGTCATCGTCAAAGAAAAAGTCGATGTGAGCACTCACAACCATGGTCTTACAAGTCGAATGACTATGCTTAGGTGACTTTTCCAAGACGAGAGGATCGATGACGATGAAACCTTTAGCCTCAACGGGTGTTGGGCTAGGAAAATGAGGCACTTCGATGGAGTTAGAAGTTGAAGCCTCAAAGACTTGGTCCTTCGAAGGTGGTGAAGACGAGTCCATTTTGGTCATTGTCGTGATGGCACTAACGTCGCCCTTCGGAATTGGTATTTCACTTCTCTCATCGAATGCATCCCAAAGTGATTTTTCATTCATAAATTTACACATACCCTTTTGAATTAGGTACACGTATTCTTTATCGTTAAACTCATCATCTTTAAAACCGTTCTTCTTAATTTTTTAAAACATGCATTACGCCTCATTCTTTCCGCTAAAGTGAACTTTTTAATTTCATTAGGTTTAGAAACATTAGGTTTTGAAACATTAGGTTTTGAAACCTCGGTATTTTCATTATCACAAGACACTTGGGATTTACTCGTGAAAAAGTCCATTTTATCCTCCCCATATCTCATAGTAAGTCTCCCCTCGTGAACGTCGATTACGGTTCGAGCCGTCGATAAAAATGGTCGGCCTAAAATAATGGGACATTTAGGGTCACACTCGTAATCGGATATAACGAAATCCGCGGGAAAAAAAACTTTCCTACTTTGACATAGACATCCTCGGCTATTCCAATTGGTATTAATGGTGTATAATTTACAAGCTCGATTGTCATGTTCGTGGGTGTGAGTCTAGGATATAACGAAATCCCCGGTAGCGGCGCCAAAAATTGATGTTGGTAAATCTTACACGTTTTAGGAAAAACGTGTATGTGACAAGTATTAAGTAGTACGATTTAATTAAAAACCGTAAAACTAAATAAATGCGGGTTCGTTCTCGAAGGAGGTGTGTGAATTAAGTGTGCCAATAATATAAAATCAAGAGTTTGGATTTGTAACGTCTTTGGATAAAGAGAGAAAAATTAAAGACGAGCTACGACTACGATTACACTACGACGATTTGACGTAAAACGCGAACGTAAATACGTAAAACGTGACAAATCTAAAAATTAAACTTAAAAATTAATTAATAATTAAAACTAAGTCTAAAATAATATAAATAAGAATAAAAATTCAATAAGTAAATTTTAAAACCTTTTATTAATTAAATATTCAATTTTAAATGCTAATTAAAGCCCTAAAATTAAATATAATTAAGAAAAAGCCCAAAATAGTATTTTAATGAACTAATAACTCATATATTATTTAAAGACTAAAAAGTATTTTCTTAAATTTTAAAAACTATTTTTCTATTTTTAAAACACTAAAAACTATTTTTAAACTAAAATAATGATTAAAAATATTAAAATAATGCTAAAATTAATTTAACTTTATGAAAAATCCTAAATTATATTACTGAATAGTAAAAAATTGAAAAAAGTTGAAAGCAAAACTTTTTTACACTAAAGACAAAACAGATAATAACTTAAAAATAAATCTAAAAATTACTTAAAAAGGTGAACAGTAAAATATTTTTAAACTAAAAATCTTAAAATCTTTTTCATAAACTAGGAAAATTTTTAAAACTGAAAAATACACACTTTTGGCACTAAAAGACAAAAATAGGTAATTAAAAAACTAATTTAAAATGTAATTAAATCTAAAAAAAGGAAATAAACAGTAAAAAAATAAACTAAATGGAAAATTCGGAAAAAAATAAGAAAAATAAGAAAATTAAAATCAAAGAAAAAGATTGAAAAAAGTGCCCTAAAGACAAAAAACTAAAAATCTAATGTTGACTGCTGACTGGGCTTTTGTCTTTTAGCCCAGCAGTGGTAACTTTATAACCAGCAGGGGGAACTTGGTTCCCACTCTTAAAGGAAAATTCAGGTCTGTGGACCTTTTGATGTGTAACTTGTTGGTTTCTTGGTTTTAATTGAATCCAAAGGCACCCCCACAACCAGTTGGGTTGTGGGGAGTCAAATAAATTATAAAAAACACAAGTTGCTCACACAAATTTCACACAAAATCCCAAAAAACAGTTACTGATATAGGGGTGTATGTCTGATGCAAAGCTTGCTGATAAAGTTGGTCAATGAGTGAGATTTAAAAAGACAATTCCACCAATCTAGCACACCAAGCTCAGAAACAAGAACATATAAACCTACCTTAACCTAATCCCTAACTGATTACAAGATTTCAAAATCAAAAACGCTAAAACTGACTAGTTAAGCTCTATTAATGATCTTGAATGTTTTTACTAATAATTTAACATGCAAACTCCTTTTGTGACCTACCAAACTTAAAACAAGTGACTAATTACACCTATCACTACCTTTTCAAGTATGTTTAGGCAAACTTTAAGCCAAAAAGATGACCACTACTGCTTCTTACCTACGAATCCAAACACCCCTTATATAATTGTTAACAAGATTTATCAAAGCAAATGGTGCAAATCAAATTCAAAACTTACTCAATCCTATTCTATTATGATTAAACAACCAATGAACTTAAACATAACATCTAAGCAACAACACAAGTAGTTTCTCATCAAAACACATAAGCACCTAAAAAGCAAAAAGCTAAGGGGGTTCAAGCCACATACAACGGCTGATGCCTTCCCTATGTCACTTGTTAAGCTAATGAGAGCTGTGAATATGAGTAGAGAGCCCTTGTTAGGGTATACAACAGACCAAGGGTACAATATCTTCCAAATGAAAATAAAGGAAATGAAAATGGAGTCTTGTTTGATCCCTTGTAGCCTGCACAAAACAACAAACCAAGAACACTACAAGTAGTATAAGCTTGGTGTAAAGCTTATTTATTAGATAAGCTTTACACAAGCTTATGCTACAGTGATAGCAAAAAAACAATAAACAAAGATTTTTAGTGTTAAGTATTTTTGGAACCAAATTTTTGCAAAATCTAAAAGAATAGACTTAAGGTAACAATCACCTTATAAGTTAGACTTATGTGCTTATGTTGTCAATACAAGCCATTAAGCTTCTTATAAGCAGATTGGGTCTCAAAAGCCTTCACGAATTCGAAAACTTTTGATAAAAATGAGAACAAGTTTGCAATTAATATAAACTCTAAATTAACAAACAGGAAAGATAAATGATGGAACTCAGACAATTCTTTTGCAAGGCTTGAAAAATACTTTAGCTATTCATTTAAAAAGATTTACAAAACAAAATCTAGAACAAAGGGAAAATGCACATGTTGCATGCTCCTTTTATACTAATACTATGAATATTCTAGAACTAAGAAAACAATGTGAAACCCTAATCCTAGAATTCCATAAAAGCCCCTTGAAAATTCAAACTTGAATATGGTCAAAGTGGTCTCTTGTGACTGTGTACTTGATGCCAGCTATCCTTGAATGATCTGTGTCGTTTGTTTGGGTGTGGGGAGGAAGGAATCAACCAGAACCATAAGATTTGTCTACTATTGGGATTAGGGGAGAAAATGACGGGGCAGGGGATGGTCGGGTTGAGCACATGGGACTAGTGGGGTCATGTTTAGAGGTGAAAATGGGTTCTTATTAAGGTGAATAATAAATCTGGAAGAGGTAGAAACTTAATTGTTATTAATTAAGTTTTAGGGTTTTGTGATGATGAAGGTGGAATAGTACGAGTTTGATCCAAATGGGGGTTTAGAAAAGTTGTTTAGGCGCCAGTTTTATTTAACTAATCATATTTAAAAAATATAATTAGATAATAGGTGAGTGGAGTGCTGATTGGGTGGGGGTGAGTGAGGTGGAGTTGTGTGGTTGGTTGGTTGACTGGTCAAGGTGACGTGGAAGGCTGTGGTTGGATGGTGTATCTTTCTTGGTCTGGCCAAAATGGTCCTTGTAATACCCTCTTGTTGCTACTTCAAGTTTAACAGCCCAATTGTAAATTTCCTTTGTTAATAAACTTTAAAGTTTCACACTTTTGCCACCAAATGTTTTGATAAAGTATCATAAGGACCAAACTTGCATTTTGACCAAATTCCTAGGACTTCTTTTGACATGCCTTCAATCTTCAAGGGTATTACTTATACAAATGAATAGTGGAGGGTCATTTGTGACAAGTCTTCAAAATTGAGGGACCAAACTTGCCAATTCTTCAAACTTCAAGGACTTTAATGGAAAATCATGATTCGGGTCCGGTTCTTTGTGTGGCTTCGTTTCCCGTGTTCGTTTTTGCTTGATTCTTGTGATCTTTTGTTGATTTCATGATATCCGTACCTAAAATACACAATGAACAAACACAAGCATATATTTGGGTATTTTGATGATATTTTAAGGGTTTTAAGCCCGATTTGGACGATGAGACTATGTATAATTGCAGTCTCATCAGGGATTAAAATATCTTGAAAGGATATTCCAAACCAAGATAGAATATGCCATTTTCAAATTTCAAATTTTCAAATAATTAATTTAATAAAATATTTTCTTAAAAAGAAAGTTTAATAATAAAACTTTGTCACACTTAATAAAAAGTTAGTTTTAAGGAAAGATTAAATCCTTGATCACTTAATTAGTATAATTACTTGTTTGTTCATACCTTAATGATAATGGTTGAAATGAAAAATACTTTAAATCAAGAATTCGTTTTTCATTATTTTCTTCAATGCTTGTTTTTACATATTGTCGTAATCAAAACAAAGCGAGACCGAAAAATGCAAGTAACGTTTTTAGGCATCATTGCATTAACAATCTCCCCCTTTTTGATTCCGACATTCAATAAACTCAATCATCTAAAAAAACAAGATTTTTGAAGACGAGTTTATCATTTCTCCCCCTTTGTCGAAGCAAAAAGGTTGCAAAAGTCTTTGAAGAAGAAAAGAACCGGACTTTGCAAATGCTCCCCCTTGGTGCTTACTCCCCCTTGCTTGGGGCACCAAGGAATCGAAATAAGGTGACAAGCTACATAGAAGGGTTAGTATAAGAGAAGAGACACCCAACAAGATATAGCAAAGATCACAAAAAAGATAAGAAACAAAAGATCCAAGATACGTCATGTTAAAAGAACACATGATAAAAGATACAATAAATTATACAAAGATGTATGAGACACAACCACAAGCCAAAATAAAAAGCATAAATCTAATCATAGTTAAGTTAGAACTCTAAGATTTGCTTGAACTAGATGTCTTGAAGATAAGCAACCAATGCTTAGATAAAAGACAAGGTAGTGGCGGAAGGAGGTGGTGGTAGCTTGGTAGAGATCTCATAGTTATAGTAAAGAGGAGGTTTACTAAGAGACTCTTGATGTAATTCAACTCCTCATAGATGTGAGCCATAGCAAGATGTTGATATTGACAACATTGACAATATGTTCCATGATGCATGACATTATCATGTGAATGAGGTAGAACACTAAAGGCTAGTGGTGGAAGATAAGAAGTTCCACAATCACCATTCTTAGAAGGAGAAGAGATGGGATTTTGAGTGTTCTTGGGTGAATTTGGGTTGAAAGCAATTGGAGAGAATGGAAGAGAACCAAAGCTTTTATTTGGGGAATAAGACATTTTGTTTGAGAAAGAATGCAAAATGCGTAAGGTTATATAGAGAAAGTCCAAGATAATTTGGGGGTGGTCAAAGGATTGAAACAAAGATTCCAAAAAGTGTTGGAACAAATTTGGAGTTTCAGGAATACCCGAAAAATAAGGTACTGGGCACGGTTCCTTAACTCACCCGGTGGTTCCTTGTCACTGGGGAACCGCGGTATCAATAAAGAACCGCCCACAGGAGTTTGGTGATGAGGGAGGATTTTACAATTCGGAAAATCCTATTTTTCTAGTCTAACTAATCATGGGATATGCTAATAAGCAAAGATAGACAAAGAAAACACATAAGAGCTCACCAAACAAGGTTTTAACCAAAATACATAGATTTTTTAATAAAATCAATGTAGGAGGTGTGTAGAACTAGACACAAGGTCATGACAAATGATCCTCCATAGTTCTCTTTTGTTCTTGCTATATTTGAGAGACCCACACATATGGATTATGTAAGCTCATTATGAACAGCAAGAAGCTATGAAAAACGTTTTTAGATTGAATTAACAATGCAACAACATTTCTCGACCATTTTTGAAAAAGCTTTGAGAATTTTAAAAAAGAAGAGAAATTTTCAAAAAGAGTTTATTAAACTTAAGAACTCAAAGAAAGAAAAGACTCAAAAGATAAAATATAATAAGAATGCACAATTAAGGAATATGTTCCATTAAGCCTAGACCTAGACGCAAGTAATTAAAAGGTTCCCTCTTAAGTGGCTTAGTGAAGATATCGGCTAAGTTTTCTACCGAGGGTACATTCTCTATCGAAATGTTCCCCTTTTGAACATTATCCCTAAGAAAATGGTGTCGAATCTCTATGTGATTAGTTCGCGAATGTTGCACGGGATTCTTGCTAAGGTCTATTGCACCCTTGTTGTCGAACATGATGGGAACATCATCAAGAGAAATCCTGTAATCAACAAGCGCTTGCTTCATCCATAGAGCTTGTTGACAAGCTTTACCGGCACTCACATACTCGGCTTCCGTGGTGGATATAGCAAGAGCGGTTTGTTTCTTGGAGAACCAAGAAGTTAAACAACAACCCATGAAGGTACAAACTCCACTAGTGCTTTTCCAGTCCACATAGTCTCCCGCATGATCCGAGTCCACGTAGACAATGGTTTCTACGATGGTCCCTTAAGGATACCATAATCCTAAATGTATAGTGCCCTTAATGTATCAGAAGATATGCTTAATCGCTTCAAGGTGAGAGGTTTTGGGAGCCTCTTGGACGCCAGCACAAAGGCAAACACTAAACATGATATCCAGTCGACTTGCCATTAGGTACAACAAACTACCAATCATACCTCTATATTTGGTGTTGTCTACCGACTCACAATCATCATCTACGGTGAGTTTAGTATCCGAGGCCATTGGGGTCTTCATTGGTCTAGAGTCTTCTAATCCAAATTTCTTTAGCATTTCTTTAACATACTTGGATTGATTAAAGAAAATACCATCGTCCATTTGTTTAATTTGGAGTCCTAAAAAGAAGTTAAGTTCTCCCATCATACTCATTTCAAACTCGTCATGCATGATTTTGGCAAAGTCATCACACAATAATTGACAAGTTGAACCAAATATAATCTCATCAACATATATTTGTACGATAATAAGGTGAGAACCTTTCTTCTTTGTAAAGAGTGTATTGTCTACCATCCCCATGCATGTTTTATAAGAAACGCTTTAAGTATATCATACCAAGCTTTGGGTGCTTGTTTGAGACTATAAAGAGCTTTCTTAAGCTTGTAAACATGATCCGGTTTCTCAAAATCAATGAAGCCATGAGGTTGAGCCACATATACCTCCTCATTGATCAAACCGTTAAGAAATGCACTCTTTACATCCATCTGTTGAAGCTTAAAGTCTAAAGCACAAGCGTAAGCTAAGAGGATTCTAATGGATTCTAATCTAGCTACGGGTGCATATGTCTCGTCATAATCAATACCTTCTTGTTGATTATAGCCTTGAGCTACAAGTCTAGCCTTATTACGAGACACAATACCATTCTCATCTAACTTATTCCTATATACCCATTTGGTTCCTATGATGGTCGAACTTCTAGGCGGAGGAACAAGTTCCCAAACATCATTAGCAATGAATTGATTCAATTCTTATTGCATAACGATGACCCAACTCTCATCTATCAAAGCTTCTTTAACATTCTTTGGTTCAATCAAGGAGACGAAACAAAAGAAGTTACTTTGATTTTGGACTTGAGATCTTAGGGTCCTTTGATTTAATTCGCCTATGATATTATCAAGAGCATTATCCTTAGACTCCTTAGTGTTTACTCCCTTTTCAACACTAAGGTCTTCAACTCCTATGTTTCTAACATCTTTGGCATTAACTATGTCTATTTCATCTAAGTCATCATCTACCAAAGGTGGTGTCTTAGATGAAGGTTGGGTTTCATCAAATGTCACGTTAAGTGATTCTTCAATTACACCCGAGGTTCTATTGAGGACTATGTAGGCTTTGCTAGTTTGAGAATAACCTAAAAAGATACCTTCGTAAGACTTTGGGTCAAACTTATTAAGGTAGTCTTTAGTGTTGAGAATGAAGCACTTGCTTCCAAACACCCAAAAGTATTCCAATGAGGGCTTCTTATCTTTAAGAATCTCATAGGGGGTCATTCCTAGAAAAGGTCGAATAAGAATTCGGTTGAGAATGTAAGTCGATGTGTCCACGGCATTGCACCAATATTTTTGAGGCAACGATTGCTCATTTAACATCGTCCTGCTCATCTCTTGGATGGTCCTATTCTTCCTTTCAACTACCCGATTTGATTGTGGAGTGCGAGGAGCCGAGAAGGTATGGGTGTTAGGTCAATTCAGTACCTAATGACCTCCCTGAAGGATTTGAATAACAATCAGCCTAAGTGAATTATTAACCTTGAACATAACAAGGTCACTGAGTGAACAAACACTCAGTGAGTTGCCTTCGAGTTCCTAGACTGAGTCTAAAAGGAAGACTCAAGCATTCAGAGAGGCGAAGCTCAACGAATGTCTTCTATGACGAAGAAGAAGGTGATGGGTTCAGTGAGTTGTGGCAATAGACTCACTGAACCCCATACGATATCCCTGAAGAAAACAAGCATTCTCCAAGACTGAAGAAAAGGTGGGATAAGATGAATTGTGACAAGATGTAGTACATCACACAATTAGCGTGACTTACCCTTTTTGGATAGATGGGGTACTGACATGTGTAAAGGACTTACGTCTTACTACTTAGAATAGGTTAAGACAAGATACTACACTGTACCAATAAGACAAGAATTGCACATGGGAAATTATTGTCTTCTACCCACTTTCCTTCTATAAATAGGATGCTTGTAAAAAAGAGAAAACCAAGTTTTGTGCACTAAATGCTTTAGACATTCACAAACAAGTTTTCTCTCCTCCAAACACGATCACACACTTGAGTTCTAAACTCCTGTTGATAGAATCGTCAAGCTTAGCAATCGTTAGGGTTGGACTAGCTTGTTAGTGAGGAGATCATAAAACCACACATTGTCTATTCAATCCCTATTGTAGCTTCGTATACAATAGGGTATAATTCTTTAATAAATCTAAGAGTTAAACGTTGAAAACCTTGTGTTATTTACTTACTTGTGTTAAGTTTATTTCATTACTTAACCATGGGTTAGGACTATACTTAGTATACTTAAGTATAGTACTAATTACAAGGGACCAACAAGTGGTATCAGAGCGGTAGGATTATAAAACTTTTAACCACCGTCTCAAAGTTTTTAAAACCTTGATCCATTATGGCTGAAAGTAATGTACCTCAACTTGTTAACAAGAAAGGAGCGAGTTACTCTATTAACGCTCCTAAGTTAGAAGTTGAAAGATTTAACAAATGGAAGAAAAGAATGCTATGTTATTTGATGTGAATGGAACCTTATTACATAACTTGTATTAAGGATGGTCCATTCAAACCAAAAACAGCAGCTGGTGATGACAAACCTGAAAACCAATGGTCTAACGATTAAAGGAGAGTGGTCAATCAAGACCAACGTCTCAAAAGCATCATAATATCTTGTCTTCATGACGATATTATGGAGGCTGTCATCGAGTGTGAGACGGCCAAAGAGACTTGGACAGATCTTGTTCATAGTTTCGAAAGACCATCCAGCACAAAGGAAAATAGGATTATGGACCTGAAGTTAGAATATAACACTTTCAGGGCCAAAACATCTGAAACACTTCCTTAGACTTACACCAGGTATAAAACCTTGGTCAATGAGCTAACGAATGACGGGGTGAAACTGTCTAAGCATGAAATCAATGTGGTTTTGTGAACAGTCTCCCTGAAAAATGGCTTGGTTTTTCTCAAGGACTGAGAAATGCTAATCACATACAGACTCAGGATCTTGCAGATATTTATAGGAGATTCATCTATGAAGATAATCTGATAAATAGAAGATATCCTGAGTCCAAGAAGGCCTTAATAACAGATACCTCAGCCAAGCCCACTCAAATTGATAATGGCCCCATTTCAACTACTTTTTACTCAAATGCAATTGTTCAAATTTTTCAGGAACCTTAGATGATGAGGTGGATGAAAGATCTAGTACTGAATACATAAGAGATTTGAACAGGGAATATCATGAAAGGGCCATGTTGGCAAATACCAACGTTATATCAAAAGAACTAGATTTGTTGGTAACCAATCCACTGAGGGAGTGGATTACTATCGATGTGGTAAAACTGGGCATTTTGCTAAATATTGTCTTTCAAAAACCCCTTTGGCCTCTTATAAAAATCAATGTTTTTCATCAGGGAATGACAATTTTCAACCCAAGTTTACACCAAAACTAATTCAGGCTTCTCCAATTAATCAAAGTTTTTAGAATAGTAAGAAAATTGAGAAAGACTATAGGTCTGAGTATAAAAAGGTAAAAGCTAAACTTGCACTCTTGGAAGCTGAACCTACTAGACTCAAAAGCCTGCTCAAAACAAAGCCAAAGGTCTAGTAGCTGAAATTTTTGATTGGGATGATGAAGATTTGTCCTCAGAAGAGGAGGAAGTCAGGTATCAAGTGTTAATGGCTCTAGCTGATGATGAATTATCAGTTGGAAAGAATCATGCTCAAAATGGAGAATGGGTTAACATCACCATGAGAAAGGTAAACATGCTTCTCTCTATGGATGAAGAATCTGATTGGCAAAAATTCTTTAAGTATATTAACATTGACCTATCGTTTGTTGAAGAGCAGAGATTGAATCTTTTGTCAAAATATAATAAACTTGTTTTTGAATTAAACAAATGTAGAGATGATTTATTAGTTCTAAAACAAGCTAAACTTGAAGCAGTAAGTTGTCAACTTCAGAACACTGAACTCACTAAAACAGTCATGCTCTTCAAGAACAACTTAAAGAAGAAAAATGGATCAATGAGAAATGGACAAATAGCTCTACCTTAATTTCTCAGTGTATAAACAGTCAAATACCTGCCCAAAAGAAGAAAATTCTTGGGGCACGACAACTCACTGAAAAGGCACCAACTAAGGAAATGAGTGAAAAGGCATTTCTCCCTCCTTCAGTTGGGTTTGATCATGAAATGATTCCTAAGTCAAAAGACTGGGTTGAGAGATCAAATCCTGAGAGTGTTTTGCCTAACTTTGACACTGGAAAAATATTAATTCCTGAATCTCAGGCTATTAATGAAAAACTTGGTCTGAATGAAGAGACTGATAAAATCAGTAACACTGAAACATCTAGTGTTTCTGAAAACATTCAGACTCCTCTACCTCCTTTGAAAAACCTTCAAGGAGCAAGTCCATGTTCTGAACTAATTCCATTGTCTTATCAAGAACACTCACCTAGAGGAAGAGCTGGGATAGGTTGTATTGAACAAACAAAGCCTGACTCAAAAATGATACCAGATCACATTGAGTCATGAACTGTCACTGAAAAGACAACCAAACCTATATCTCCCTCAGGGACACGTAAACACTCAGTCAACTCTACTCCTATTGTAAATCAAGAGGAGTTAAGTAGATTGTTCCAACTTTTCATGGAAGAGAAGCTGAACTCAGCCTCTAAACTCAGGGTGAAACATCTGTGTCCTCACAGCCTGAATCATCAAAAAGTAACAAAACTGAACCTGAGTCTTCTAAGAAAGTTAAAACAAGGAAACCTACCTGTGAGCTATGTCACTATACAAATCACACCACTGACGACTACTATAGAGTTCTCTATTGCATGAAATGTAAAAGTGAAGATCACAGGACAGCAGATAATGAGATGCACATTGCTTCTATTAAAAATGCTAAAAGATACAATGCTCAGCCTTACAATGGGCCTACCTCAGAACAAACCAGAAAATCCAAGGCTAAGCCTTACCCACCTTGTACATATTCTGGGATTCCCAATCACAGACCTGATGATTGTGTATATTATCCTGAGTGTGAGATTTGTGGAAGCAATGATCACACTACCTCAGGACATAATAGAATCATCATGGTCAGAAGAGGAATGCTAGCTGAGTCATCTCAAAGTACTGAATCCTCAGTCGGACTAAGCTGCAAAACATGTGGAAGCAATGTTCATTCTACCTCAGACCACGCTGAGTTTGAATACTTCAAACAAGGTGAAAGACGGCAGGCTCTTCGAGCCAAAGGGCCTACTAAAAAGTGGGCTCACAAGAGAAACTAATCCACCTCGTTATTTGTGTAGAAACACTTCAAGCAGCCTATCTGGTACTTAGACAGTGGGTGTTCAAGAAGTATGACAGGGGTCAAAAGTTATCTACACAAATACGTGGAGCAACCAGGTCCTAAGGTAGTATTCGGTGATAATTCATCTTGTGTTACTGAGGGATATGGTTCAATTAAATGTGGTGGAATAGTTTTCTCAAAAGTGGCATTTGTAAATGGTCTGAAGTACAATCTCATCAGTATCAGCCAACTGTGTGATGCTAAGTACATCGTTCAGTTTGATGATAAGCAAGGTATAATCTTCAATGCTAACAAAGAAATTGTGTTGACTGCTCCAAGAAGAAATGATGTATATGTCCTAGACATGTCATCTGTAACAAACTCAGGAGCATGCTTCTTTGCTAAAGCCTCAGACTCTGTCAATTGGCTTTGGCATAAGAGACTGTCACATCTAAATTTCAAAGATATGAACAAACTTGCAAAACAAAACAAAGTTCTTGGCTTACCTTCTCTTGTGTATGCAAAAGACAAACCTTGTTCAGCCTGTGAAAAAGGTAAACACAAGAGAGCTTCTTTTAAGCCAAAACAAAACTTTTCTATCAGGAAGTGTCTTCATCTTCTTCATATGGACTTGTTTGGACCAGTCAGTCCAATGTCTATAAATCATGAGAAATACACTCTTGTGATTGTTGATGAATACTCTAGATACACTTGGGTATACTTCCTGAAAAAGAAGAGTCAAGCTCCTGAATTCATAATGTCTTTTATCAGGCAAGTTGAAAATCAAAATGATACTAAAGTTAAACAAATATGAACTGATAATGGAATAGAATTCAGGAACCAAGAGCTTGAGAGTGTTTGTGATGAGAAAGGAATTTCTCAGAACTTCTCTTCTCCTTACACACCTGAACAAAATGGTGTGGCTGAAAGGAAGAATAGAACTCTCATTGAAGCTGCTCGAACCATGCTTAATGGATCCAATCTTTCAAAACACTTCTGGACTGAGGCTGTAAAAATAGCTTGCTATACTCATAACAGATGTATCATTGTCAAAAGACATGATAAGACTCCTTACGAAATATTCAGGGAAAGGATTCCAAGTATCAGCTACTTTCATGTGTTTGGTTGTCCTATGTTCATTCACAATCAAAAGGACCATCTTGGAAAATTTGATGCCAAAGCTGATGATGGATACTTTCTTGGATACTCTTTTGTCTCCAAAGCCTTCAGGGTCTTTAACACAAGGAGACAACAGATTGAGGAGTCATTTCATGTCACCTTTGATGAAATTATGGATGCCATTAACTTCACAAACCAATCAATGGAAGAAATAGGGATCAATGACTCATCAAGATATCCTCCTGATGAGTATGAACATTGTCCCTCAAAATAGTATCAAACTAATGCTGATATTTCCTTCCATATATCACCTCATAATAGGTCAATTGATAATTTAATCACACCTCAACATGTCCCTGAAGTTATCACTTCTCAAGCTAATGAATCAAACGATTCACCCATCTATGAAAACACTGAAGGGACAAGTGATGAAAATATTGAATCCCCTATTACTGAAAATCCTTTAGAAGGAGGTGATGTCCCAGTACAATGTACAGAATCTCTGGTCCTTGATAATCACCAACCATCAACAAGGTCTAATCCAAGTCCTCGGGACAGATGGTCAAGACAACAACACATAGAGCTTGTAAACATAATTGGTGATGTATTTGAGGGGATGCTCACACGCAGTCAGGCTGCTAAACTCTCTGTTGCCTCAGCCCATGAATGTCTGTTTGCAGACTTTCTCTCTGAAACTGAACCAAAGAAGGTTTCAGAGGCCCTAACACATCCAGGGTGGGTTGAGGCCATGCAAGAAGAGCTCAACCAATTCCTCAGGAACAAAGTGTGGAAACTAGTTCCTCTCCCTAAAGGGAAATCAGCTCTTGGTACAAAATGGGTATTTAAAAACAAGACTGATGAAGATGGAATTGTCATCAAAAACAAAGCTAGGTTGGTTGTTCAGGGGTGTGGTCAACTTGAAGGGATCGACTATGAGGAAACCTTCGCCCCTGTAGCAAGAAAGGAAGCCATCAAAATCTTCCTTTCCTATGCTACCTACATAAACTTCAAAGTTTTCCAAATGGATGTAAAAAGTGCCTTCCTGAATGGAAAGATCACTGAAGAAGTTTATGTTGCTCAGCCTCCTGGTTTTGAGAGTTCTGAGTTCCCAAACCATGTTTGTAAACTTGACAAAGCCCTTTATAGACTAAAACAAGCACCAAGGGCATGGTATGAAACTCTCTCTACATTCCTGATAATGAACAAAGTTGTCAGGGGGAAGATAGAAAACACCTTGTTTATCTTCAGAACCAAGGAGGATGTTCTACTAGTTCAGATATATGTTGATGACATCATATTCGGATCTACTAACTATGATCTTTGTAGAAAGTTTGAAAAACTTATGAAAAAGAAATTTGAAATGAGTAAGATGGGTGAATTAACATATTTTCTTGGACTACAAATCAAACAGGCGGACAAGGGGATCTCAGTCTGTCAAGAAAAATACACCAGAGAAATACTTAAGAAATATGATATCTCTGAGTGTGCTTCAGTAAAGACTCCCATGGTTCCCCCCAACAACTTAGGTCCTGATCTTGCTGGTAAACCAGTCAATCAAACCTTATTCAGAGGAATGATTGGATCATTAATGTACCTAACTTCAACCAGGCCTGATATTCAGTTCTCAACAATCTTATGTGCAAGATATCAGGCCGATCCCAAAGAATCGCATCTTATTGCTGTTAAACGAATCTTCAGGTACCTGAAGGGTACTCCCTCACTGGGTCTATGGTATCCTCGTTGTTTAGGCTTCGATCTTAAAGGATACTCAGACTCAGAATATGTTGGCTGCAACATGGATAGAAAAAGTACCTCAGGTGCATGTCATTTCCTTGGTGGTAAGCTAGTATGTTGGAGTGCAAAGAAACAACAGTCAGTCGCAATGATTTTTCTACTCCAATCCTGAGTTCCACAAACTTTTCAAAGAACCCATCTGAAGTCAACCCCATTGCATTGACGGCTCACATGACTGAGGTGATCAGTCGTGAATCATCCGTGTCTCCCATTCCCTTCTTACCAAAGAAGGGGAACAAGAAGACACAGACTGTGCCAAAGACCAAACCAACAAAGGCACAGGGCCCTGAGGCTTCCGAGGCACGACCAAAAAAGGCTAAGGCTAAAAAGACTACCCTTGTTTAGACCAAGCTTCAAATACCCCAAGGGAAAGAGCTTACGGGAGGCCCTGATACATCACAGTCAGGGTCGACGGGCCAACCTACTGGTCCTCATGATGGAGAAGGAAACAAACAACCTTCTTCTACGGGACTGCCTTCCACTAAGATCGATGAGGGCATTCGTAAATCACAACCTTTTCCTGAGGTCAAAAATAAGGCCAAAGACTCAGAGAGACGCCCACGGGTAACACACCTCGCTGATAGGCCTATCACTTCTACCAAGTCTAATGAAGGCACACTAGCTAAAAAGTCTTTGCCTGAGGACCCAAAACATGATTCCTTAGACTTAGAGGGACGCCCACGGGTAAAACACCCCGCTGATAGGAATCTCACCTCCACAACTCCCGATGAAGGCACACTAAAACAAAAGTCTTTGCTTGAGGGAACCACTCTTGATCCCAAAGACTCAGAGGGACGCCCACGGGTAAAACACCCCGCTGATAGGTATCCTACCTTCACAACTGATCAATCACAAACTACCCCTGAGTATCAGTTGGCTAAATCCTAAGCCTCAGGATTTGGGGCAGGGAGTGACGATAACAAAGGCAAACCTTCTTTTGAAGGGGAGCTGGATAAGCCTAATGGGTCACTGAACTTTGGAGATTTTATAAGTTTACTTGAGAAGCCTGATGAGTTACTCCAAGGGTTCAGTGACGACGATGAAATGATTGAGGCTGGGGATGAACCTGAAACTCAGGCCCCTCCTCAATCAGACCAGAAGCCACAGTCCCCACCATTGTTTGTAGAAATACATCCCTCCCCTAAGGCTCAACAAAAGCCCTCCCCTGAGGCATCCGAACAAAAGGAGCCCTCCCCTGAGGCACCGAAAAAGCCCTCCCATGAGGCAAAACTTGACACCTCTACATTGGGGACTCAGACTGTGGTTCTGGATGAGACAGCTTTGAAAGCCTTGCAGGCTGAGGTAACTCAGGCTCATGAAGATTTGGCTTCAAAGGCTGATGAACTCCTTGATGAGTTCAGGACATATGGTGATAGGTTTGATATGGCTGAGGAGAAGATGAGAATTCTGTTAGATAATCAAATGGAATTCATCAGCTCTGCTAACAACAGTCATGAAAATCAGGAAAAGAAGCTCATCAACTTCCTTAACCATGCTCTTCCTACGGTCGAAGAGAATGTGTCCTTGAAGACAACTCTGGATGGACTGGTCACTAGCACCATTGAGTCCAATTCCAGAGTTGGTCAATTACTTGAGTTCCTGAAGGTGGACAGGTTCACTGAGGTTTTACTAGGTTAGACTCTCTCAAGTATGACTTGGATGTGGTTAAAGGGAAATGCGATGCCATCTATGAGGATTTTCATATGGATGCTGAAGCAGAGTTCAGACTGTCAAGGGCTGCACAAGGATACATGGCTAATGCCACCAATCTCTCTGACATCTCCAAATCCCTGAAAGAAGCTGATATTCCTAGGCTCAGGACAAGGATCACCCCCATTGAAAACACTCAATCCCTTATTCAGTTAGATGTTCGAACTATCAAAGCAGACACTCAGTCCATGAAGGAAATAGTGACTGAGATGTTTCAGGCTTTTAAGGGATCTTCCACCACCTCAAGATCCTCACAAAGGGCAAAAGTTGGGATTAGTCAGGCTGATCCTTCAACTTTTGAGGGGGAGAATGTGCCACCAATGATGTTAACATGGAATGAACCTCCTTCTCACACTGATGGGGAGCAGGAAAGACTAGCACAACCCCAACCCTTAAACTCAATTCCTCCCAACCCTGAGCCCTCAGTATCTAAGTCAGATAGGGGCAAAGGTATAGCTGATGAAACCCTAGCACCTCCAAAGAAACTTGTAAAGGCTTCAAGGGAAGTAAGGCCCGACCCTAATGCCATGGTCTTGGTACCATATGAGATAAATGGAATAATGTACCAAATGACTCCTGATCAAATCCAAGTGTATCTAGATAGAATAGAGTCGGCTAAGGCTAATGAAGCAACAAAGGCTGAGATCTTGAAGGTATCCACTGAGTTTGTAAAAGAAGTGGGTGGTAACCCTGAGGTCTTGCTGGGCAGGAAAGGAAGAGAGGAGTTTATTCAGAAGCAGGAGGAAGAACTCAATGCCATTCAGGATGAAATGGTCTTGAAGCAAAAACAAAGAACCACACAACTCAAGAAATTGTATGACCAATACACCAAAGTCGTCACCCAAAGAAGAAAGCCTGAACCAATCACTAATATTCAGATCATTCCTCATACTACACCAGTCTCAGTATCTGTTTACAGAAACAATGATGAGAGGAATTTTGAAGTCATGAAGAAATTTTCATTTGGTGATTTCGGTCTCAGTGAGTGGGACGAAATGGGAAGGATTTTCAGGACCAAAACAAACAAGTGTGTCCCTGAGATACTCAACTCTCTTAGTAAGAGATATTAGAGGTTGAATCAAGTGAACGAACAATTGGGAATCACTAAAGATCTTCCTTTATCTGAACAGGATCCTACCAAAGACTAGGGAAGAAAGAGAAAAAGAGTTGAGCTTGAAGCTGAGACTAAGATCTCTGGGTTAGAATGCAATCGTACTCTCCCTGAAAATGTCCCCTTTTGTGAACAACATGGTTATAGAGGAACCTGAGTGAGGTATCTTCTTCATTGATGTATTTGGGGATCAAGCATTTCAAAGAATAAGTGAAATAGAGAAATGCACCATTGAGAGTGTTCTCATCTTTCTTGTGATGGCTGGACAAATTCAGACTGATGAGAATAAAAGTTTTGGTTAGAAGCTCAGGGAGATAATTGCTAGGAGGCCTGACAAAGAAAAGGTGTTAAAGTCATCAAGGGTGAAGAGGGAAGCAATGGATTCCTGAATAACTGTAATCTTTTGTTTTTTTATGTTTCTTGTATCAGACTATTCACTTATGTAATGATGAATGAAAATGAAGTACTTTGTTATATTAAGTCTTTTCATCAAGTAGAATAGTTTGTAATAAGAAGAAGCCTCTTTGCTCACTTATAATAATTTCACTTAGGCAAATTTTATATCCAAATAGAGGGAGATTGTTAGGTCAATTCAGTACCTAATGACCTCCCTGAAGGATTTGAATAACAATCAACCTAAGTGAATTATTAACCTTGAACATAACAAGGTCACTGAGTGAACAGTCACTCAGTGAGTTGCCTTCGAGTTCCTAGACTGAGTCTAATAGGAAGACTCAAGCATTCAGAGAGGCGAAGCTCAACGAATGTCTTCTATGACGAAAAAGAAGGTGATGGGTTCAGTGAGTTGTGGCAATAGACTCACTGAACCCCATACGATCTCCCTGAAGAAAAAAAGCATTCCCCAAGACTGAAGAAAAGGCGGGATAAGTTGAATTGTGACAAGATGTAGTACATCACACAATTAGTGTGACTTACCCTTTTGGGATAGATGGGGTACTGACATGTGTAAAGGACTTACGTCTTACTACTTAGAATAGGTTAAGACAAGATACTACATTGTACCAATAAGACAAGAATTGCACATGGGCAATTATTGTCTTCTACCCACTTTCCTTCTATAAATAGGATGCTTGTAAAAGAGAGAAAACCAAGTTTTGTGCACTAAATGCTTTAGACATTCACAAACAAGTTTTCTCTCCTCCAAACACGATCACACACTTGAGTTCTAAACTCCTGTTGATAGAATCGTCAAGCTTAGCAATCGTTATGATTGGACTAGCTTGTTAGTGAGGAGATCACAAAACCACACATTGTCTATTCAATCCCTATTGTAGCTTCGTATACAATAGGGTATAATTCTTTAATAAAGCTAAGAGTTAAACGTTGAAAACCTTGTGTTATTTACTTACTTGTATTAAGTTTATTGCATTACTTAACCATGTGTTAGGACTATACTTAGTATACTTAAGTATAGTACTAATTACAAGGGACCAACAATGGGTAATACCATGAGCTTCACAAAAGGCACCAAATTGCACTTCATTATCAAATTCCCTACCATGATCCGTCCTAATAGAGACAATTGAACATCCTAGTTGATTTTAAATTCTTCGACTAAAGGTTTCGAAGTGATCGAAAGATTCATTCTTAGACGCCAAAAATCTAGTCCAAGTGAATCTAGAGTAGTCGTCAACAATGACTAGGGTATAAAGGTTACCTCTATAACTCCGTATGGCGGAAGGTCCAAAGAGATCCATATGTAAGAGCTCTAAACACCGAGAGGTCGAAACCAAATTCTTGGCTTTGTGACTTGAGTGAACTTGCTTCCCAATTTTTCAAGCATCACAAAAGTGACTATCAAACTTCATCTTGGGGATGTGTCTTACCAACTCCTTAGAGACTAAAGATTGAATTAAACGCATATTAGCGTGACCTAATCTCCTATGCCAAAGAGTAGAACTATCATCTAAAGTCGCTAGACATAAGTTGTCCTTTGACTTCCTATTAACCTTCATGACATAAAGCCCATACTTTCTAACACCTTTTCCAATGACTTTTCCATCTTTTACGATTTCACTGTCATATTCCGAAAAGATGACCTTACACTTATTGTCACAAATTTGACCTATACTTAGAAGGTTAAAACCTAAGTTATCTACGTGCTCTACGTTTTCTATAGTCATAGAGTCAAGAGAGACCGTACCTTTGCCAATGATATTACCACGTCTATTACTAGCGAATGTAACATTACCTCCATCATATGCTTTGTAGTGTGAGAACAAACTTCGATTACCCGTCATGTGTTTAGAACAACCACTATCCTTAATCCATTCATCGGGCTCTAGATCGACTCCTAAGCATATCTAGGTAACAACACACAAGATGTGACAATCCGTCAATTTATGGTCGATATTTTATTCTCAATATTTATTTGAAAACATTATTTTAATGTTATAATATGAACTCACTTATTTTTGGGAAGAAATTTGGATTTACGTGTTGAAGTAGCATCGACTACGTCTAAACCGGAAGATTCTATGTTACGTGCTTACGTTTACATACACCGTCTTTGGTGACAGTCCGACATTTCAGGAAATAAATTTATCCGTGAATATTATTTTGGAGTTTTAAATTTGTGTTGGTTCATAATCTCACAAATTTACGAGAAGAGATTAGGACTTACGATTATAATTTAACGTCCTTTACGACTAAACCGGAAACCTTAGGATTACGTATTTACGTTTTCGAACTCCATTTTGATGAGACAATTTTTATTAGATTCGTTTTGTGCCGTTGATTCATAACTTATAAAAACGTTTTTCGTAAAACGACCCGACGGCACGTAAATCGAGGAAACTAGAATCGAGGAGTACACGTATTTAAATGGGGATGAGGCAAGAATAAACTTGCCCCACCCCCACATGGGATGGCCAAGTGTAAGCTACAACACACCATTATGTGTCAAAGCTTAGTAACAAAGCTAAGACACTTGTCTTAACTTTGCCACCAAACCACATGCACACAAAACCACTCAAGCCAAACTAGCAACTCATTATTCAACTCATGCAACACACACAACTCTTCCTCTCTCCCCTTGAACGTCCAACACCACCATTATATCACCATCATCATCAAATTTTGACCATAAACAAAAGATATAATCAACATATGTTGATAACTACACAAAAAGATGAAGATTGGAGGTGATTTTAACATATAAAAAGGAGTTTTCATGGAGGTATTTGGGCTGATTTTAAAGAAGGAGTTTAGGGATGATTTGTTGAAGGTGTCTTCATATCCTTGGTAATCTTGAAGGTGGTCTTGATATTTCATAAGATTGGTTACCAAAACCAAGCCTTGTTCATCCAAAATCTCAACCTTTACATCACTTTGGTTGTATAGAGATTGTTCTTCCTATCCTCTTGTTATTTTGATTATGTAATCTTGTATTTTCTTTATTTATGTATATGTATATGATGATGAATGATGATTAAAAATATTATGTGGGGATTTGGTGTTGATAAATATGGTTAAAAAGATGGAAAACCATAAGTAACAAAGTTAAAATCATGCTTAATTTAGTAGGCTGTATGAAAACAGTAAATAACCATATGATGAACTGATAAAATGGTATAGATGAATTTAACTACAGTGAGTATTGAGACTTGTACACATGTGAGAGTTGGCCATACAATGGAATCATAAAAATGAGTGAGATATGATCAAAACAAGTTTAGAGTGCAAATATGAGTACACTGTTTTGGACGAATTTTATAAAATACTTAGAAGTTAATTCATCAGTAGCTATAAAGGAATAAAATTAAGCACATATCATGTAGTTTCTGTGATAAAAATTTTGGGTTCTATCTCCATGTAGAACTCTAGATATGATCATTTTAGTAAACTAGATTTTTAGGACTGATTTTGTGAAATTAAAGTTTAATATTATTATATAAGCACTCAAATAAATATAGTATAAAATGTGAAATTAAACCCACTAACTTATATATTTCATTTATATAAAAATGAATATGGATAAATAAATGGACATTATAAAAAATGGTAGTTTGATAAGTTTTATAAGTTATAAAAACTATATACTAAGTTTTACGTCTTTTCGGCTAAAACCGAAAGATTAACGTTTTTGTTAAATAAAACTTAGACGGTTGGACCCGTCTAATGTAAACTTTTATAAACTCACATACTTATATATAAACATATATAACAAGTAAAAATCGATAAAACCCGATCTTTACAACATATAGACATTAACGGGCCAAAGTAGCCTTAATGGACAATAAACCCGACTAATTTGGTAAAACACTTATAAACTTATTTATTGGGCTTAACCCATTTGGGCCCAACATATAAAGTATAATACTGATAATAAAATTATAATGGGCTAATGAATAGTATTGGGCTTGTAATAGGCCCATTGGGCTTTAAAATGTAAACAAGTTGAACTAGTGTAACTAGTCTTGAAAATTACCAAAACATAAACACTATAATGAATGAGTAAAGATGTATAAACCCACTTGATCATCATCATATATATAAAATCATCATATGTATACATAATTATTATTTTGATAAAGTCATTAGACAAGAGTCTAAGAC
Source organism: Glebionis coronaria (assembly GCA_025667525.1). Classification (NCBI taxonomy): domain Eukaryota; kingdom Viridiplantae; phylum Streptophyta; class Magnoliopsida; order Asterales; family Asteraceae; genus Glebionis; species Glebionis coronaria. The sequence continues at coordinate 573,983 of JANFOE010000956.1, read as the reverse complement.
GAGTATTATTTGTCTAGGTTTTCGTGATTGAAGCACGTACCGTACATCCGAATTACCGATAACCCGCTTTCCCACATCAACGTGAGTTCATAGCCTCGCACTCTTTTAAACGTTTTTATGAAATGTTTTATAAACCCGCGAGGGAGATAACATGTTAGTTTTGATAAACTAGGACACCATTTGTCCCGATTGTTTGTTTATTGATTTGGACCCGAATGATTGTATGACCCGATGAATGAATATATGACCCGATAAATGAAATGAAATGGATTATTAAAGTTAGGTTATGTCACTAAAAGTCCCATTAGCATGAATTGTGAACTACCGGGATTTGGTAGACGCTTATGCATATAATAGTACTATTTGGGGACGATCACCCCAGTTCGCGCCTTGACGGTTGATCCCCGTCGTGCCACATTGATTGGTAAGCGAATTTATGTATGAGAAGATTTACACAAGCGTGATTATTGTGACGACACGCTAACTTACATGGGCAAATTGAGTTTCGGGCTAGCTACCCGTTGTTGGTTATAGTAAGGTAACAATGTCATGCGGCTTATAATAATCCAATTAACGAAATACTGCTTTATGCATTGAATTACGATACATTGCCTGACTAGCAATACAGGGTCTTATTATTGATATTATGTTCGTGTTTTGGTTTAATCTAACCATATCCATATAACGGTTTTTATTTAACTTTATACAACGTTATAAAACGTATTGTATGATGTTTTAACGACAATGGTTCGTATAATGATTTTGAAGGCGAAAGCCTATATTATGATTTTTGAGAAGGATTTGTATAAAATGACTTTGGCTATTTCATGGCCTACTACAAAGATTTGTACAAAATGATTTTCGGTAATAAAATATATACCGATGATATATTAATGGTTTTCATTAAACTCTATGAATTCACTCGGCGTTATCGCTGACCCTTTTCTTTTAACATGTTTTATCTCAGGTACTTGAAGGTAATTCTCGGGAAGACAACAAGAATTCATGGCCCGCACTTAAATAATAATTTCCATTCAAATGCTTTGTAAAACCTGTATTAAATACAATGACTTGGGACCTATGTAAATTTGATATTTATGAAAGGAAATGATTTATTATTAAGCGAAGTGATTTTTAAGCGTTGTCTATGATGTGAGTAATGTGTTATCCCATAACACCAACGAGTCTTCCGCTGTATTGAATTGTGTAAATTTGGGGGTATTACAGTTTGGTACCAGAGCTCTCGTTATAGAGAACGAAGGATTTTTTAAAACCAAGGTTTTGAACTAAACATTTCAAAATCTTTTAGCTATAAACATTTTTCACAAAATGTCTAAAAATCTTTTGACTATAACGGTGCCGAAGAATTCCCGAGTTACCGACAAGGACAGACTGAGAAGTGTTATTTTAATATATATATATATATATATATATATATATATATATATATAACTTGGATTATATATATGATGTAATTTTATTACATGATTGTTTGATGATTATTTTGATATTTATACGAGGTATTTATACGACGTAGATTGTCACAAGGAACCCTAAAACCCCTAGTAAATTAATCGAAGCTATTCTCGTCGGAATTCTAGCTATCCTAGATCTAAACCAAGTTGTGGGTTTTTATGATCCCAACAAATGGTTAATATTAGTAGAAATGTTGATATTAGTTGATTGTGATATTAAAGAAGAATTGGCGAGATTAAAACTGATATCGATGTTATGACGGTCTTTCCTTATAGAGTGGAGTTTGACAAAACGTTACCACCTGGAAAGGTGTCATCTGATTCGTTGTCACCCAATTCTTAAATTTGAAATCGAAAGGGTGAATGTTGCACTTGAGGCTGTCATTGGAACCATTACCCAAAACCCTCATGCCACAAGTACCTTTCCGAGAAGTCTAATTGAATGTATGAGTCATTTCATACTAGTGACTTATTTGATAACTATTGTTGTAAGAGCTATAGGATTGGAAATTAAGTGTTGTTCATATCGAGCTTTTATTTCCCTATTAAGGTCTAAGAATAAGGTTGAAAGTATTGGAAAATGATGTAGGATGTCGCATTGAATATAAGTTGATTAAAACTTGAATAAAAGTAAAATTTAACTTATATGGAATATGAGATTGTTAAGAGGAAGTCATTAAGTCTTGTGATTAGATTATAAGGTTTTAAATGATTGTTAGTTTGTGTTAAGTGTTGTTTCTAAACCATTGTCCACTAACGAGGATGCCCAGTGTCCAATAAATAAATTGAAGAAATCTTCTTCTGAATTGGGACCGATGGATCTTCCAGGACAGGTGGGACACCTAATGACTCTTGTAGATTAGTATTCATTGTGGTATCTTTTAAAAATCCCTAACTTAACTGAGACATCAGTTGGTAGGATGAGTTCTTGGAATTGTATGACATAGTGACACGTAATGTGTTACGGTACAACTTTGACTTGTTTGTGATTAATGAAAAGACTACCTTTGATTGCTAAATTCTACATGTATCGATGTTATCTATCTTTTATTGCTTCATCCTAATGTTCGCATTAGTAATCCAACCATTGAACAAGTACTCATCTCGAATTGAGTTACGTTGTGGATTATTCTTTTGAGTGCCATCGAGGTCATGCACCTCATGATTAATTGGCTAAGCTCATTTCCTATTATATTGTGGTTAGTTCTTAGTGAACAACTTTTCACCACTCCTTTGTAGATCACTCATTGTTTTTATAAGTTAAAACAGTATTCCTTGAGAAAAATTGAATTTTCATCACTATAAGGATTATTCAAAGTGAGATTTATAAGTGATCGTTATTGAAATGAAGTTGTTTATAAAACGCCTTGGAAAACTTAATTGTTTTCATAACAAAGAAAATCTTGGTAAATTTATTTTTGATTCTTATTTAAGAATTAAGCATGAAAATGTTTTTATTATAAACATGATGATAAAATTTTGACGAACTGAGTATTGCATCGTTAATCTTGAAATTGTATATAGTTGCGCGCCTACATACAATTTGGAAGTAACCGTGCAAGGCTGATTAGTAGTCACTTTGAAATTATTAATAAACACTAAATTTTCTTTGAAGATTGTGAAAGATTAAATTTTATGAGATTTGCAAGAAGTGAAAAATAAGGACATAATGTTAGGGTGATGTAGTAGTTTTTAGTGATATACAAGTCTTAGGAAAGACGAGTATAAATGCGGTAAGTATTAATCGGCACGATTTAGGAAAACCGTGAAGACGAATAAATTCCAAGTTCGTTCTCGAAGGAGGTATGTGTATTAATGTGCCAATATATAAAATAACAATGTTTGGATTAGTGACGTTTTTGGTTGAGAAGAGAAAAAGTAAAGATGAGTTACACTACGATTTAAACTACGACGATTTAACGTAAAACGCGACGAAATTAAAAATTAAACCTAAAAATTAATTTAAAAGTTAAACTAAGTCTTAAATAATATAAATAAGAATAAAAATCCAACAAATATATTTTAAAACCTTTTATTAATTAAATATTCAATTTTTAATGCTAATTAAAGCCCAAAAATTAAATATAATTAACAAAATGTCCAAAATATTAATTTCTTGAACTAATAACTAACTTATATTATTTAAAGACTAAAAAGTATTTTTCTTAAATTTTAAAAACTATTTTTCTATTTTTTTATCACTAAAAACTATTTTTAAATTAAAATAATCCTAAAAAATAATAAAATAATGTCAAAATTAATTTGACAATTTTAAAAATCCTAAATTACCCTAATGAACAGTAGAAAATTGAAAAATTTTTAAAAATGTAAAAATTTGCACTAAAAGACAAAACTATTTGATAATTAAACCCTAATTAACCTAATTTAATTATAAAAAATAATTAAAAAGTGAACAGTGAAATAATTTTTAAACTAAAAATCTTAAATTAATTTTCTAAATATAAGAAAAATTTTAAAACTGAAAAATATAAGTTTTCTACACTAAAAGACAAAAACAGATATTTAAAAAGTAATTAAAAATAGCAATAAACCCTAAAAAATACTTAATGAACAGTAAAACAAAAATTAATTAAACTGAAAAATAAAGAATAAAATAAGAAAAATATAGAAAAAAGAATTAAGTCGTAATACCTATTTAAGGTCACAAAAGACAAAAATTTATGATTGTGAAAGTGACACTTGGTCACTTTCTGTCTTGTAGTGCAAGCAGTGGAAACAAAGACACTAGCAGGGGTAATGAAGTTCCCACTGCTAGTGCAATTTCAATGTCTGGTGGGTTGGGAGCTTAGGAAAGCTCTTTGTGATGACTTTTTCTTGGATACAAGGGCACCCCCACACTCATGGGAGTGTGGGGAGTCAAGATAAGCAGAAAAAACACCAAGCACAGTACAAGTTTAACACAAAATAGGCAATCAAAGTCACTGTTAACAAGAAATGGGTCTAAGGGTGTTTGTTTGCTGATGCAAATGGTAAGAAAGTGAATTTTAGATGCCAAATTCTTGCATACACCTTGACCAAATCACTTATAACCTAAGTAGAATCCTAGATGACCCTACTTCTTAACAGTCAACAAACTTACAAGGCAATTTACTCTAAATTAAACACAGAAAAAGAACTTTCTGTTTTTAAGCACTATAAACCAAATTTTAACATGCAAACCTTTTTTAAAACCTATTAATATGAATACCACTAGTTGATATATCACAAGAATACTTAAACCAAGTGTGTTTAGGTTGGTTTCAAGCCAACATTTTGTTAACAGCTGTCCATAAAACCCACATCCAAACACACCCTTAATTATTGAAAACTAAGATTAATCAAAGAAATTTCATACAAATCCTATTTAACTGATTAACACCTATCTAAACAAGCACAATACAGCTAAGCAACCAAGAATAAGCAGCTAAAGGAACAATACAACAAGTAAAATCCAAAATCATGCACAATCACAAAACAACATACAAAATCCTATTTCTAGGAGGGTTCAAGCCCGTACCTGGTGTGGTTAACATCCAACCACACAAAGGCCAGCTGAGGCCTTCTCCTATAAGCAGGAGGCTTATGCTGAGCTTTTTGTGATAAGCTGATGTAGAGAGAATAGGGAAGGTGAGACTACAGCAATCAAACACCCCCTTTATATCTTCACAAACAGAAACTTTCCTGCCAAGAAAGAAAACAAGGGAAAAAGTGACCTGGTGCTTATAACTATGAGCTATAAGCTGGGCTTATTGATTAAGCCAGCTTATGGCTTATAGCTTTAAATAAAAATAAGGTGAGATTCGAATTTTTTAGTACCACAAATACTTGAATTCACACAAAATCATTAAGGAGATTTCTGAAATCCACAACACAATCCACTTTCACTTCAAGTGTTGGTGGATTTCAGAAAGTCAGAATATAAAGAAAACTTTTCACTCAAACTTTTTGAACCAAAGCTCAACTTGATAACTTAAAACTAAACAAACCAAAGCTGAAATTTAAATTTTAAACTAAGACAAGGTACTTAAAATGATGGAACTCAGAATTTATGCCAAAAGATTGTAGCTTTCATTATCATTAATAACCAAAAATTTTTTTACATAAAAACTGGAACAAGGCAAATGGGACACAATCCGTCCCATTTTATACTACCCTACTGATTCTTCTAGTACATTGAATAAAATAATACAAATAAAATAACAATCTAAACCCTAACAAGCTGTCTTCCAAAATTGCCCTTGGGTCAAACTAGTCTTCAAGCCCCCATGTGAATGCCTTGTTGTTGCCAGCTGTGTTGGATGAATCTGGAACGTTTATAAGGTCCTTAGAGACCAAGTTTTGGCTTGTGGTTCGTTGATTATCTGAAAGATACTTTTGTTGCCAAAAATAAGGGGGCAGGGAACATTGGTGGGGTCTCTAGGGGTCACGGGATAAGTGAGTTGGGTGTGGGATTTAGTTTTGGGGGACTTAATTGTTGATCTGGAGGTTTTTAGAACAAACCCCTTTGATTCGTAGTAATTAGGGTCCTAGGGTTTAAGGGATTAAGTGGAGTGAAGAACTGAGGTTAGATCAGTTTAATAACTAATCAAGTTTAAAAATTATGTTTGCCTCCAAAGTTTTTATTCAGTTTAATAAAGAGAGAGTGTAAACGTGACGTGGGTGCTGGGTGATTTGTGATTGGGTGTTTGCTTGGGTGGGGTGACGTGCCATAGGATGATTGGCTGGTGAGAGTTTCATGTCTGGACAGAAGTAGCCCCTAAACTCCTTTTCTCTTGTCACTTTGAATTAAACAACTCAAAATAAGACTCCCTTTGTAAATAACTTTCTTATCTTGTCAAATTTGGCACCAAAGTATATCAAAACTTTTATCAAGGATTAATTATGCAATTAATGCATTCTTCAAGGGCTAATCATGCACATGTCTTCAAATATCAAGGATATATCTTGCACAAATGAATAATGGAGGGTCATTTGTGACAAGTCTTCATAAGTTGAGGGACCAAAGTTGCCAAATCTTCAAACTTCAAGGACTTGATAGGAAAATCATGATTCGGGTCCAGTTCTCTGTGCGGCTTCGTTTCCCGTGTTCGTTTTTGCTTGATTCCTTTGATCATTTGGTGAATTCACGATATCCATACCTAAAATACATAATGAACAAACACAAGCACATATATGGGTATTTTGATGATATTTTAAGCATTTTAAGCCTGATTTGGACGATGAGACTATGTATAAATACAGTCTCATCACTCCCCCATGCTAAACCATTGCCGTGTCCCCACGCAATGCTAGAATTAAGTATCATAGCACTTCCAAAATTCATTTTATGATGACTTTTATTCAAGACATAAATTTAAATAAACTACTACACGTGTTTTAGACATAATGTATTGTTTTCATCACGAGAATGTGACTTTTAGGATCATAGAACAAGAACACGTGAATGCTTCGTTAGAAATAATTTCGTCGTCCTCGATTTTCACCCAATTCCATGCTAAGCGTGTAACGAGATCATTGTTATTATAAGTTAGCAACACGATCACATCTCATGAGTGTTATTTACGAACCTAAACTCCCTTATTCCTACTTGGTATCTCTTATATTTTATTATGTCTTAATGATCACGAGGATACATCATTGACTTATGTGTGAATAGAGATTAAGTCTAAAAATAGAGTTTTAACGGTGTAACCAAAATCATTAAATCAATAATTCATCCCAATATACAACGATGTCAAAAAAATTAAGTCAACAAGAAGGATCGATAAACACGGTTTTATAACGGTTTTGAACATGAGACTTATTACCAAGACTTTTATACGCCCCCTAACGGAAGGGCCTTATTATCTTTGGTTTACCTCCATCTTTTATTCAACTCCGCCATGGAGCTTTTATTATGACTTCGGTCTTGCCTTGCCTTTTATTATCCGCCTCATCGGTGGTTTTATTAGCCAAAGACGTATATCCTCACGCTAAAGCGAATTTTGGATCTTTAAAGCTTCGAAGATTAAGGCTTGATTCACTTTCAATTTGGGCATAGATTTTTCGGCCTTGTGAGCTTCAAATTTTTGCTTAATTTAGGTGAGCACTTGAAATCTTATTATTAGGTGAAGCTTTCGATTATTCGGGTGCCAATACTTCAAAACCGTGACGCTGGCGATACCTTAATGTTTTCCCAATTTAATTACACGGAAGCTACCAAAACAAATTAGAAACCCAACAATAGTGACTAAACCGCCAAATCAATATTTATTAACAATTTATTATGCAAAAGTGTTGGGAGAATAAGCTAATAATTACTACACATAAGATCGTACGATTACGAGACTTATAAATAACTCTATCGTTTCTCGTCCTCATTTAAGAGACTTAGCCTAAAAAGTTAAGGAATCGAAGCTAAGTGCTCAACACGCACGGTCGAGTCAAAAATTACTCTCGTTCTCACCATCGGAAAACCTACATTCGTGTCTTAAACACTTATGAAAAACTATAAAAATTTTAAAATTTGGCCATTTTTAGCCTTATTTGCAACAAAACGATAACAAAAAGATGAATATTGGATAGCGTGGTGACGTAAGCAAGGTGAAGTATCTACTCACCCCCCCCCATACTAAAACTAAACATTGTCCTCAATGTTTCGAGTCTAGGGGTGTAAACACCCCCATACTAGAGACGAAGTCGAATGCTTAATCTCGAGCATGGAAAGGGTAAAACGAATAACCTAAAAGCCGTTTATGAATTATGCTAATAAGATAAACGTTAGAACATAAAAGGATATCATCGGATATCGGAATCTCCAAAGGCAACGATCGAAGCTCGAGTGATCCGTAAAACGAACACTAGAGGCTTCAATGGTGTCGATGAACCTAATGAATCACAATCACAAACAACCACGAAACAAAGGTTGGAAGAGCACAAGTCCCCTCGTTACATTAACTAAGAAAGCGATAATATTTACAAGGATAAGCATGAGAATCCCCCACGAGGCACCTTGTTTTTGTTAACCGAGTCAAAAGCTCGACTCGGATCCCCATAAATGTGATCATTTAGGGATAATCTTGGTATGGTCATTTTTGGTGGGGCTTACATGATAAACAAGGCCCAAAAGTACATGGAGTACTTTAAAAACCCGATAAACGTATACCAGGGTCAAAGATAGCGTCTTCGTTTTCGGATGAAAGACGAAACAACGCTACTTCAACACAAACCCTAATGGGGTAGAAGAAAATAGATAAGAAGTAGAAAGGTGGGGCAATGGGTAAGTCAAACATATGAGCTACTCGAGGTAGACTCACACCAAGCAAACGAAAAGATTTTCCATTTATTGCATCGGTGGAAGACCGAGATTTCCCTTTACAAGCAATTCCGGGATCGTAAATCTCGTCCTCGGTGGAGAAATGGGAGGGAACATTTGGGGCTTCCCCCACACTAATACCACACCAACCATCGTCAAAAGGAGTAGACGAGGTGGTAGTACTCATATAACGCGGTGATGACGGAGTTAAACATGTAGAAAAATCTTTTAAAACATTTTTAAAATCTTTTCCTTTTTCATCGTTCAAAAACTCTTTATGAAAACCCGATTGAATAATGTTGAAAATATTTGGCGTGTCAAATTCAAAATTAGTCGCGCTAAAAATCCTCACATTTAAGTCTTTGGCGGGAGGGGGTGGCGGATTATATAAGTTCTCAAAACGTTTATCAATAAAGAACACCGCCCCCTCGGGGTCTACATACTCGTCATCCTCATGAACGTCGATCTCATCGATTTCTTCATCAAAGATAGGCTTGTCAAACCAAGGTTTGTCATTCCCCTCCTTGAGTATTTTAGAAACTCTCTCGAAAAGATCACGATCAAGCACGAAACCATCATTCTTTTGTGGGGATCGTTGATAAGTTAGATCCTCACGAATGTGGTAAACGTCATTCTCAAATGAGGAGTGTTGATTAGGTAACTCCTCGAGAATGGGATTTGTGGTCACATGAGTTGGTTCGTCGTTGAAAATAAGACGTTCCAACTCATTAAGTTCATCCTCGATTTTGGAAAGATCGACCTCACTCGTAGGTGGAAGTGAAGGCATAAGAGCTAGCTCTCGTTCAATGATTTCCTCAATCTCGGGATCAAACTCATAATCATCGTACTTCACATGTTTCTTCTTAGGAGAATCAAAAATAGCATGTGGATTTCGAAGTACGTGATCAATCTCGGCAAAATCGCCATCTTCATCGTCAAAGAAAGAGTCGATGTGAGCACTCACAACCATGGACTTACAAGTCAAATGACTATGCTTAGGTGACTTTTCTAAGACGAGAGGATCGATGTCGATAAACCCTTTAGCCTCAACGGGTGTTGGGCTAGGCAAAGGAGGCACTTCGATGGAGTTAGAAGTTGAAGCCTCAAAGACGTGGTCCTTCGAAGGTGGTGAAGACGAATCCATTTTGGTCATTGTCGTGATGGCATTAACGTCGCCCTTCGGAATTGGTGGTTCACTTGTTTCGCTAAAAACATCCCAAAGTGAGTTTTCATCCATAAATTTACACATACCCTTTTGGATTAGGTACACGTATTCTTTATCATCAAAATCATCATCTTTAAAACCGTTTTTCTTAATTCTTTCAAAACATGCATCAAGCTTCATTCTTTCCGCTAAAGTAAACATTTTGAAATCATTAGAATTTGAATAATTAGGTTTTGAAACCTCGGTTTTTTCATTCTCATTAAATCCTTGGGATTTTCTAGCGAAAAAGTCTATTTTCTCATCCCCATATCTCATAGTAAGTCTCCCCTCGTGAACGTCGATTACGGTTCGAGCCGTCGATAAGAATGGTCGGCCTAAAATAATGGGACATTTAGGGTTACACTCGTAATCGGATATAACGAAATCCGCGGGAAAAACAAACTTTCCAATCCTAACATAGACATCCTCGGCTATTCCAATTGGTATAAGTGGAGTACAATTTGCAAGCTCGATAGTCATGTTTGTGGGGGTAAGCGAAGGCAATCTCATCAATTTACAAAGAGAATGAGGCATGAGATTGATGCTAGCACCTAAATCGGCAAGGGCTAAACATCCCTCAATCTCGGAAAAATCACAAGGTAATAGAAATTGGCCCGGATCCTTTTCCTTTCTCGGCATACGCCTTTTGGGTTTTTTAAGAAGGATCGATGCACAAGTTTCTTCAAGGGTTACTTTGGTAAGGTCGACAAAGCTCTCTTTATGAACCGTGGATGGAATTTGAGGTACACGAGGGTGTGCACTCTTTTCCTTGGTCGCCACGTTCACCCCATCGACTTTAGAACAAGAAGACGTCTTAGAAGTCGAGGGTTGAGAGGGATAAACAACACGGAATCCTTCAAGGTTAGGGGTAATCACACGACCTTTCTCACGAGACGAGGCGGCTTTACATTGCTCTTTCGGATTAGCAACGGTGTCACTAGGTAACGAACTCGATGACGAACCCGAGGCCTTGTTCATTATAGCCGAAAACATCTTTTTTATATCAATTTGCCCTTGCTCAATCTTCGTGTTTTGCAATTTCAATGTATTTGTAAAGTCGTTTTTCAAAGTACCAATTTCTCCCTCTAATCGTCTCATATTAGCCTCATTCATTTTCATGTAATTTTGAAAATCGTTTGACGAACTATTTTGATTTGAATTAAAGTTCCCTTGGTTTTGATTATTTCTTTGTAAATTTTTTGATTCCCACTTGAAAAATTGTTTCCTTGATTGTTATCTCGATTTTGCCAAGTTATATTACGACCTTGATTATAACCTCCTTGATTTTGATTCGAAAAATTTCCTTGTTGATTATTTCCTTGAAAATTGTTTCGATTTTGAAAATTTTTGCCTTGGTTATAATTGCCTTGTTGTGATGGACCCGCGTTATTTTGATTTGAAAAATTGTTGTTTCCATTTAACGCACTCACATTCGACGTTTGGCCATCCGTAGCCGCACACTCGTAATAATTATGAGGTCCACCACAAAACGTACACGAAACCTCAACCGCTTTCACCGTAGCGGGAGCGTCTTTCTTTTGCATTTCGACGAGAAAAGATGTGAACACATTCGTCAACTTGTCGACTTTTGCATCAACTCTCTCAATGTCGTGATTAGAACTACTAACATTGGCGACATTGGCAACACTCGGTGCATTGCGGAGTTGGTAAACCTTGGATCAGTTCTCGATAATTATCAAAGCTTCTCTCGGAGTTTTACACAAAAAGTTGCCACCGGCGGCGGAATTCAACGAGTCTTGTTCGTGAAAATTAAGACCGTTGTAAAACGTATCGATTTGGTGCAACTCGAAAAAACCATGGTGAGGACATTGCCTAAGCAATTCCTTAAAACGATCCACGCGTCTCTAAAAGATTCATTCGATTTTTGCTCAAATTTCGTAATCTCGTTTTTGAAAAACGTTGTCTTAGACGGTGGGAAAAAAATAATTAACGAACTTGGAAACGAGATCCTTCCACGTAACTATCGAATTAGGTGGCTCTTTCTCGTACCAATCCTTGGCGGCACCATCGAGCGAGTACGAAAAAAGCATAAGCTTGACGACATCGGTGTCGACGTTCTTAAACTTGCTCGTGGCCAAAAGACGATCAAAATTCCAAATATGGTCGTGAGGATTATCGGCTTCACGACCTCGAAACTTTGTAGCTTGAATCAACGAAAGCATTCCGCTTTTGATCTCAAAATTCTCCGCTTCGATAGCGGGAATTACGATCGCGTCTCCATAACCCTCGTTGGGCGCTTGGAGCAATTCCATCATAGAACGATTGTCGGCCATCTCCTCTACGGTTTCTTCAACAACGATATTAGAACGTCGGTTTCTAATTCTCGTCTACGTCGTCGATTCCTTCGATTACGATTGCGTCGATTCGAAGCTTCGCTAGAATTGGAATAATCCTTCGATCGAGTACGCATGCACTAAACGTAGAATGGGTGGTAGCAAAGAAGATTCTTTTTGCGGTTTTTCGATTTTTTCAATTTTTTTGGTTTTTGATTGGTTTTTTAATTTTTTTGGATTTTTGAATGTATTACGTAGACACAAATCTACAAATCTCTCTCGAATCGACTTTCTCGATTAAAGGAGCCTCAAAGAATGAAAACGATCACGTGGAGTGAACGTTCTCGATGACTTTAGAACGTTGGTGGAACACCAAAACATTCAAGAGGGTTTAATCTTGAAAACACAAGCAAATATAGTATACGTAGATAATAGTTGGGCGGCAAACCCTCGATTAGCCCGCTTTCTCAAAACACGCACAAGCAAGCGGAGGAAACGAGGCGGCGCGAAGCACTTAAGAGCCTTTTTCCTTTAGGTCGTGAAATACAACCGCCTTATACCCACCTTATAGTTTGTGTTAATTGAAATTAAGCCTCACGAAAGTATTTATCTATTTTGCCTTTAAACTTTTGCTTTGGATTCGAATACAATGATCGAGTGATGAAATCCCGAATCAAGGTTGCGTTTTCACGCTTTTGGAGTACTTGTATATTTATTGTTCTTACGTAGTACAATATAGTAATAATATATTCACAATAAAAAAACGAAAACCAATATATCTACAATATAGTAAAGATTGTTGTGTGTTTAATTTAGGAAAATTAAACACGATTTATTTGGATATTATACTATAATAGAGAAAAATAACAAAAATGAGTATGTGCGATATTCACGCTTTCCAAAAAATGAAAAGCTAAAACGCACTACTCACACAAACACGATACCAATAATAATGGCACACTAAACACCTCCCCGGCAGTGGCGCCAAAAATTTGATGTAGTAGTTTTTAGTGATATACAAGTCTTAGGAAAGACGAGTATAAATGCGGTAAGTATTAATCGACACGATTTAGGAAAACCGTGAAGACGAATAAATTCCAAGTTCGTTCTCGAAGGAGGTGTGTGTATTAATGTGCCAATATATAAAATAACAATGTTTGGATTAGTGACGTTTTTGGTTGAGAAGAGAAAAAGTAAAGACGAGTTACACTACGATTTAAACTACGACGATTTAACGTAAAACGCGAACGTAAATACGTAAAACGTGACGAAATTAAAAATTAAACCTAAAAATTAATTTAAAAGTTAAACTAAGTCTTAAATAATATAAATAAGAATAAAAATCCAACAAATATATTTTAAAACCTTTTATTAATTAAATATTCAATTTTTAATGCTAATTAAAGCCCAAAAATTAAATATAATTAACAAAATGTCCAAAATATTAATTTATTGAACTAGTAAGTAACTTATATTATTTAAAGACTAAAAAGTATTTTTCTTAAATTTTAAAAACTATTTTTCTATTTTTTTATCACTAAAAACTATTTTTAAATTAAAATAATCCTAAAAAATAATAAAATAATGTCAAAATTAATTTGACAATTTTAAAAATCCTAAATTACCCTAATGAACAGTATAAAATTGAAAAAGTTTAAAAAATGTAAAAATTTGCACTAAAAGACAAAACTATTTGATAATTAAACCCTAATTAACCTAATTTAATTATAAAAAATAATTAAAAAGTGAACAATGAAATAATTTTTAAACTAAAAATCTTAAATTAATTTTCTAAATATAAGAAAAATTTTAAAGCTGAAAAATATAAGTTTTCTACACTAAAAGACAAAAACAGATATTTAAAAAGTAATTAAAAATAGCAATAAACCCTAAAAAATACTTAATGAACAGTAAAACAAAAATTAATTAAACTGAAAAATCAAGAATAAAATAAGAAAAATATAGAAAAAAGAATTAAGTCCTAATACCTATTTAAGGTCACAAAAGACAAAAATTTAAGATTGTGAAAGTGACACTTGGTCACTTTCTGTCTTGTAGTGCAAGCAGTGGAAACAAAGACACTAGCAGGGGTAATGAAGTTCCCACTGCTAGTGCAATTTCAATGTCTGGTGGGTTGGGAGCTTAGGAAAGCTCTTTGTGATGACTTTTTCTTGGATACAAGGGCACCCCCACACTCATGGGAGTGTGGGGAGTCAAGATAAGCAGAAAAAACACCAAGCACAGTACAAGTTTAACACAAAAATAGGCAATCAAAGTCACTGTTAACAAGAAATGGGTCTGAGGGTGTTTGTTTGCTGATGCAAATGGGAAGAAAGTGAATTTTAGATGCCAAATTCTTGCATACACCTTGACCAAATCACTTATAACCTAAGTAGAATCCTAGATGACCCTACTTCTTAACAGTCAACAAACTTACAAGGCAATTTACTCTAAATTGAACACAGAAAAAGAACATTCTGTTTTTAAGCACTATAAACCAAATTTTAACATGCAAACCTTTTTTAAAGCCTATTAATATGAATACCACTAGTTGATATATCACAAGAATACTTAAACCAAGTGTGTTTAGGTTGGTTTCAAGCCAACATTTTGTTAACAGCTGTCCATAAAACCCACATCCAAACACACCCTTAATTACTGAAAACTAAGATTAATCAAAGAAATTTCATACAAATCCTATTTAACTGATTAACACCTATCTAAACAAGCACAATACAGCTAAGCAAGCAAGAATAAGCAGCTAAAGGAACAATACAACAAGTAAAATCCAAAATCATGCACAATCACAAAACAACATACAAAATCCTATTTCTAGGAGGGTTCAAGCCCGTACCTGGTGTGGTTAACATCCAACCACACAAAGGCCAGCTGAGGCCTTCTCCTATAAGCATGAGGCTTATGCTGAGCTTTTTGTGATAAGCTGATGTAGAGAGAATAGGGAAGGTGAGACTACAGCAGTCAAACACCCCCTTTATATCTTCACAAACAGAAACTTTCCTGCCAAGAATGAAAACAAGGGAAAAAGTAACCTGGTGCTTATAACTATGAGCTATAAGCTGGGCTTATTGATTAAGCCAGCTTATGGCTTATAGCTTTAAATAAAAATAAGGTGAGATTCGAATTTTTTAGAACCACAAATACTTGAATTCACACAAAATCATTAAGGAGATTTCTGAAATCCACAACACAATCCACTTTCACTTCAAGTGTTGGTGGATTTCAGAAAGTCAGAATATAAAGAAAACTTTTCACTCAAACTTTTTGAACCAAAGCTCAACTTGATAACTTAAAACTAAACAAACCAAAGCTGAAATTTAATTTTTAAACTAAGACAAGGTACTTAAAATGATGGAACTCAGAATTTATGCCAAAAGATTGTAGCTTTCATTATCATTAATAACCAAAAAATTTTTTACATAAAAACTGGAACAAGGCAAATGGGACACAATCCGTCCCATTTTATACAACCCTACTGATTCTTCTAGTACATTGAATAAAATAATACAAATAAACTAACAATCTAAACCCTAACAAGCTGTCTTCCAAAATTGCCCTTGGGTCAAACTAGTCTTCAAGCCCCCATGTGAATGCCTTGTTGTTGCCAGCTGTGTTGGATGAATCTGGAACGTTTATAAGGTCCTTAGAGACCAAGTTTTGGCTTGTGGTTCGTTGATTATCTGAAAGATACTTTTGTTGCCAAAAATGAGGGGGCAGGGAACATTGGTGGGGTCTCTAGGGGTCACGGGATAAGTGAGTTGGGTGTGGGATTTAGTTTTGGGGGACTTAATTGTTGATATGGAGGTTTTTAGAACAAACCCCTTTGATTCGTAGTAATTAGGGTCCTAGGGTTTAAGGGATTAAGTGGAGTGAAGAACTGAGGTTAGATCAGTTTAATAACTAATCAAGTTTAAAAATTATGTTTGCCTCCAAAGTTTTTATTCAGTTTAATAAAGAGAGAGTGGAAACGTGACATGGGTGCTGGGTGATTTGTGATTGGGTGTTTGCTTGGGTGGGGTGACGTGGCATATGATGATTGGCTGGTGAGAGTTTCATGTCTGGACAGAAGTAGCCCCTAAACTCCTTTTCTCTTGTCACTTTGAATTAAACAACTCAAAATAAGACTCCCTTTGTAAATAACTTTCTTATCTTGTCAAATTTGGCACCAAAGTATATCAAAACTTTTATCAAGGATTAATTATGCAATTAATGCATTCTTCAAGGGCTAATCATGCACATGTCTTCAAATATCAAGGATATATCTTGCACAAATGAATAATGGAGGGTCATTTGTGACAAGTCTTCATAAGTTGAGGGACCAAAGTTGCCAAATCTTCAAACTTCAAGGACTTGATAGGAAAATCATGATTCGGGTCCGGTTCTCTGTGCGGCTTCGTTTCCCGTGTTCGTTTTTGCTTGATTCCTTTGATCATTTGGTGAATTCACGATATCCATACCTAAAATACACAATGAACAAACACAAGCACATATATGGGTATTTTGATGATATTTTAAGCGTTTTAAGCCCGATTTGGACGATGAGACTATGTATAAATACAGTCTCATCACTCCCCCATGCTAAACCATTGCCGTGTCCCCACGCAATGCTAGAATTAAGTATCATAGCACTTCCAAAATTCATTTTATGATGACTTTTATTCAAGACATAAATTTAAATAAACTACTACACGTGTTTTAGACATAATGTATTGTTTTCATCACGAGAATGTGACTTTTAGGATCATAGAACAAGAACACGTGAATGCTTCGTTAGAAATAATTTCGTCGTCCTCGATTTTCACCCAATTCCATGCTAAGCGTGTAACGAGATCATTGTTATTATAAGTTAGCAACACGATCACATCTCATGAGTGTTAATTACGAACCTAAACTCCGTTATTCCTACTTGGTATCTCTTATATTTTATTATGGTCTTAATGATCACGAGGATACATCATTGACTTATGTGTGAATAGAGATTAAGTCTAAAAATAGAGTTTTAACGGTGTAACCAAAATCATTAAATCAATAATTCATCCCAATATACAACGATGTCAAAAAAATTAAGTCAACAAGAAGGATCGCTAAACACGGTTTTATAACGGTTTTGAACATGAGACTTATTACCAAGACTTTTATACGCCCCCTAACGGAAGGGCCTTATTATCTTTGGTTTACCTCCATCTTTTATTCAACTCCGCCATGGAGCTTTTATTATGACTTCGGTCTTGCCTTGCCTTTTATTATCCGCCTCATCGGTGGTTTTATTAGCCAAAGACGTATATCCTCACGCTAAAGCGAATTTTGGATCTTTAAAGCTTCGAAGATTAAGGCTTGATTCACTTTCAATTTGGGCATAGATTTTTCGGCCTTGTGAGCTTCAAATTTTTGCTTAATTTAGGTGAGCACTTGAAATCTTATTATTAGGTGAAGCTTTCGATTATTCGGGTGCCAATACTTCAAAACCGTGACGCTGGCGATACCTTAATGTTTTCCCAATTTAATTACACGGAAGCTACCAAAACAAATTAGAAACCCAACAATAGTGACTAAACCGCCAAATCAATATTTATTAACAATTTATTATGCAAAAGTGTTGGGAGAATAAGCTAATAATTACTACACATAAGATCGTACGATTACGAGACTTATAAATAACTCTATCATTTCTCGTCCTCATTTAAGAGACTTAGCCTAAAAATTTAGGGAATCGAAGCTAAGTGCTCAACACGCACGGTCGAGTCAAAAATTACTCTCGTTCTCACCATCGGAAAACCTACATTCGTGTCTTAAACACTTATGAAAAACTATAAAAATTTTAAAATTTGGCCATTTTTAGCCTTATTTGCAACAAAACGATAACAAAAAGATGAATATTGGATAGCGTGGTGACGTAAGCAAGGTGAAGTATCTACTCACCCCCCCATACTAAAACTAAACATTGTCCTCAATGTTTCGAGTCTAGGGGTGTAAACACCCCCATACTAGAGACGAAGTCGAATGCTTAATCTCGAGCATGGAAAGGGTAAAACGAATAACCTAAAAGCCGTTTATGAATTATGCTAATAAGATAAACGTTAGAACATAAAAGGATATCATCGGATATCGGAATCTCCAAAGGCAACGATCGAAGCTCGAGTGATCCGTAAAACGAACACGAGAGGCTTCAATGGTGTCGATGAACCTAATGAATCACAATCACAAACAACCACGAAACAAAGGTTGGAAGAGCACAAGTCCCCTCGTTAGATTAACTAAGAAAGCGATAATATTTACAAGGATAAGCATGAGAATCCCCCACGAGGCACCTTGTTTTTGTTAACCGAGTCAAAAGCTCGACTCGGATCCCCATAAATGTGATCATTTAGGGATAATCTTGGTATGGTCATTTTTGGTGGGGCTTACATGATAAACAAGGCCCAAAAGTACATGGAGTACTTTAAAAACCCGATAAACGTATACCGGGGTCAAAGATAGCGTCTTCGTTTTCGGATGAAAGACGAAACAACGCTACTTCAACACAAACCCTAATGGGGTAGAAGAAAATAGATAAGAAGTAGAAAGGTGGGGCAATGGGTAAGTCAAACATATGAGCTACTCGAGGTAGACTCACACCAAGAAAACGAAAAGATTTTCCATTTATTGCATCGGTGGAAGACCGAGATTTCCCTTTACAAGCAATTCCGGGATCGTAAATCTCGTCCTCGGTGGAGAAATGGGAGGGAACATTTGGGGCTTCCCCCACACTAATACCACACCAACCATCGTCAAAAGGAGTAGACGAGGTGGTAGTACTCATATAACGCGGTGATGACGGAGTTAAACATGTAGAAAAATCTTTTAAAACATTTTTAAAATCTTTTCCTTTTTCATCGTTCAAAAACTCTTTATGAAAACCCGATTGAATAATGTTGAAAATATTTGGCGTGTCAAATTCAAAATTAGTCGCGCTAAAAATCCTCACATTTAAGTCTTTGGCGGGAGGGGGTGGCAGATTATATAAGTTCTCAAAACGTTTATCAATAAAGAACACCGCCCCCTCGGGGTCTACATACTCGTCATCCTCATGAACGTCGATCTCATCGATTTCTTCATCAAAGATAGGCTTGTCAAACCAAGGTTTGTCATTCCCCTCCTTGAGTATTTTAGAAACTCTCTCGAAAAGATCACGATCAAGCACGAAACCATCATTCTTTTGTGGGGATCGTTGATAAGTTAGATCCTCACGAATGTGGTAAACGTCATTCTCAAATGAGGAGTGTTGATTAGGTAACTCCTCGAGAATGGGATTTGTGGTCACATGAGTTGGTTCGTCGTTGAAAATAAGACGTTCCAACTCATTAAGTTCATCCTCGATTTTGGAAAGATCGACCTCACTCGTAGGTGGAAGTGAAGGCATAAGAGCTAGCTCTCGTTCAATGATTTCCTCAATCTCGGGATCAAACTCATAATCATCATACTTCACATGTTTCTTCTTAGGAGAATCAAAAATAGCATGTGGATTTCGAAGTACGTGATCAATCTCGGCAAAATCGCCATCGTCATCGTCAAAGAAAGAGTCGATGTGAGCACTCACAACCATGGACTTACAAGTCAAATGACTATGCTTAGGTGACTTTTCTAAGACGAGAGGATCGATGTCGATAAACCCTTTAGCCTCAACGGGTGTTGGGCTAGGCAAAGGAGGCACTTCGATGGAGTTAGAAGTTGAAGCCTCAAAGACGTGGTCCTTCGAAGGTGGTGAAGACGAATCCATTTTGGTCATTGTCGTGATGGCATTAACGTCGCCCTTCGGAATTGGTGGTTCACTTGTTTCGCTAAAAACATCCCAAAGTGAGTTTTCATCCATAAATTTACACATACCCTTTTGGATTAGGTACACGTATTCTTTATCATCAAAATCATCATCTTTAAAACCGTTTTTCTTAATTCTTTCAAAACATGCATCAAGCTTCATTCTTTCCGCTAAAGTAAACATTTTGAAATCATTAGAATTTGAATAATTAGGTTTTGAAACCTCGGTTTTTTCATTCTCATTAAATCCTTGGGATTTTCTAGCGAAAAAGTCTATTTTCTCATCCCCATATCTCATAGTAAGTCTCCCCTCGTGAACGTCGATTACGGTTCGAGCCGTCGATAAGAATGGTCGGCCTAAAATAATGGGACATTTAGGGTCACACTCGTAATCGGATATAACGAAATCCGCGGGAAAAACAAACTTTCCAATCCTAACATAGACATCCTCGGCTATTCCAATTGGTATAAGTGGAGTACAATTTGCAAGCTCGATAGTCATGTTTGTGGGGGTAAGCGAAGGCAATCTCATCAATTTACAAAGAGAATGAGGCATGAGATTGATGCTAGCACCTAAATCGGCAAGGGCTAAACATCCCTCAATCTCGGAAAAATCACAAGGTAATAGAAATTGGCCCGGATCCTTTTCCTTTCTCGGCATACGCCTTTTGGGTTTTTTTAAGAAGGATCGATGCACAAGTTTCTTCAAGGGTTACTTTGGTAAGGTCGAAAAAGCTCTCTTTATGAACCGTGGATGGAATTTGAGGTACACGAGGGTGTGCACTCTTTTCCTTGGTCGCCACGTTCACCCCATCGACTTTAGAACAAGAAGACGTCTTAGAAGTCGAGGGTTGAGAGGGATAAACAACACGGAATCCTTCAAGGTTAGGGGTAATCACACGACCTTTCTCACTAGACGAGGCGGCTTTACATTGCTCTTTCGGATTAGCAACGGTGTCACTAGGTAACGAACTCGATGACGAACCCGAGGCCTTGTTCATTATAGCCGAAAACATCTTTTTTATATCAATTTGCCCTTGCTCAATCTTCGTGTTTTGCAATTTCAATGTATTTGTAAAGTCGTTTTTCAAAGTACCAATTTCTCCCTCTAATCGTCTCATATTAGCCTCATTCGTTTTCATGTAATTTTGAAAATCGTTTGACGAACTATTTTGATTTGAATTAAAGTTCCCTTGGTTTTGATTATTTCTTTGTAAATTGTTTTGATTCCCACTTGAAAAATTGTTTCCTTGATTGTTATCTCGATTTTGCCAAGTTATATTACGACCTTGATTATAACCTCCTTGATTTTGATTCGAAAAATTTCCTTGTTGATTATTTCCTTGAAAATTGTTTCGATTTTGAAAATTGTTGCCTTGGTTATAATTGCCTTGTTGTGATGGACCCGCGTTATTTTGATTTGAAAAATTGTTGTTTCCATTTAACGCACTCACATTCGACGTTTGGCCATCCGTAGCCGCACACTCGTAATAATTATGAGGTCCACCACAAAACGTACACGAAACCTCAACCGCTTTCACCGTAGCGGGAGCGTCTTTCTTTTGCATTTCGACGAGAAAAGATGTGAACACATTCGTCAACTTGTCGACTTTTGCATCAACTCTCTCAATGTCGCGATTAGAACTACTAACATTGGCGACATTGGCAACACTCGGTGCATTGCGGAGTTGGTAAACCTTGGATCGGTTCTCGATAATTATCAAAGCTTCTCTCGGAGTTTTACATAAAAAGTTGCCACCGGCGGCGGAATTCAACGAGTCTTATTCGTGAAAATTAAGACCGTTGTAAAACGTATCGATTTGGTGCAACTCGAAAAAACCATGGTGAGGACATTGCCTAAGCAATTCCTTAAAACGATCCCACGCGTCTCTAAAAGATTCATTCGATTTTTGCTCAAATTTCGTAATCTCGTTTTTGAAAAACGTTGTCTTAGACGGTGGGAAAAAATAATTAACGAACTTGGAAACAAGATCCTTCCACGTAACTATCGAATTAGGTGGCTCTTTCTCGTACCAATCCTTGGCGGCACCATCGAGCGAGTACGGAAAAAGCATAAGCTTGACGACATCGGTGTCGACGTTCTTAAACTTGCTCGTGGCCAAAAGACGATCAAAATTCCAAATATGGTCGTGAGGATTATCGGCTTCACGACCTCGAAACTTTGTAGCTTGAATCAACGAAAGCATTCCGCTTTTGATCTCAAAATTCTCCGCTTCGATAGCGGGAATTACGATCGCGTCTCTATAACCCTCGTTGGGCGCTTGGAGCAATTCCATCATAGAACGATTGTCGGCCATCTCCTCTACGGTTTCTTCAACAACGATATTAGGAACGTCGGTTTCTAATTCTCGTCTACGTCGTCGATTCCTTCGATTACGATTGCGTCGATTCGAAGCTTCGCTAGAATTGGAATAATCCTTCGATCGAGTACGCATGCACTAAACGTAGAATGGGTGGTAGCAAAGAAGATTCTTTTTGCGGTTTTTCGATTTTTTCAATTTTTTTGGTTTTTGATTGGTTTTTTAATTTTTTTGGATTTTTGAATGTATTACGTAGACACAAATCTACAAATCTCTCCTCGAATCGACTTTCTCGATTAAAGGAGCCTCAAAGAATGAAAACGATCACGTGGAGTGAACGTTCTCGATGACTTTAGAACGTTGGTGGAAGACCAAAATGTTCAAGAGGGTTTAATCTTGAAAACACAAGCAAATATAGTATACGTAGATAATACTTGGGCGGCAAACCCTCGATTAGCCCTCTTTCTCAAAACACGCACAAGCAAGCGGAGGAAACGAGGCGGCGCGAAGCACTTAAGAGCCTTTTTCCTTTAGGTCGTGAAATACAACCGCCTTATACCCACCTTATAGTTTGTGTTAATTGAAATTAAGCCTCACGAAAGTATTTATCTATTTTGCCTTTAAACTTTTTCTTTGGATTCGAATACAATGATCGAGTGATGAAATCCTGAATCAAGGTTGCGTTTTCACGCTTTTGGAGTACTTGTATATTTATTGTTCTTACGTAGTACAATATAGTAATAATATATTCACAATAAAAAAACGAAAACCAATATATCTACAATATAGTAAAGATTGTTGTGTGTTTAATTTAGGAAAATTAAACACGATTTATTCGGATATTATACTATAATAGAGAAAAATAACAAAAATGAGTATGTGCGATATTCACGCTTTCCAAAAAATGAAAAGCTAAAACGCACTACTCACACAAACACGATACCAATAATAATGGCACACTAAACACCTCCCCGGCAGCGGCGCCAAAAATTTGATGTAGTAGTTTTTAGTGATATACAAGTCTTAGGAAAGACGAGTATAAATGCGGTAAGTATTAATCGACACGATTTAGGAAAACCGTGAAGACGAATAAATTCCAAGTTCGTTCTCGAAGGAGGTGTGTGTATTAATGTGCCAATATATAAAATAACAATGTTTGGATTAGTGACGTTTTTGGTTGAGAAGAGAAAAAGTAAAGACGAGTTACACTACGATTTAAACTACGACGATTTAACGTAAAACGCGAACGTAAATACGTAAAACGTGACGAAATTAAAAATTAAACCTAAAAATTAATTTAAAAGTTAAACTAAGTCTTAAATAATATAAATAAGAATAAAAATCCAACAAATATATTTTAAAACCTTTTATTAATTAAATATTCAATTTTTAATGCTAATTAAAGCCCAAAAATTAAATATAATTAACAAAATGTCCAAAATATTAATTTATTGAACTAATAACTAACTTATATTATTTAAAGACTAAAAAGTATTTTTCTTAAATTTTAAAAACTATTTTTCTATTTTTTTATCACTAAAAACTATTTTTAAATTAAAATAATCCTAAAAAATAATAAAATAATGTCAAAATTAATTTGACAATTTTAAAAATCCTAAATTACCCTAATGAACAGTATAAAATTGAAAAAGTTTAAAAAATGTAAAAATTTGCACTAAAAGACAAAACTATTTGATAATTAAACCCTAATTAACCTAATTTAATTATAAAAAATAATTAAAAAGTGAACAGTGAAATAATTTTTAAACTAAAAATCTTAAATTAATTTTCTAAATATAAGAAAAATTTTAAAACTGAAAAATATAAGTTTTCTACACTAAAAGACAAAAATAGATATTTAAAAAGTAATTAAAAATAGCAATAAACCCTAAAAAATACTTAATGAACAGTAAAACAAAAATTAATTAAACTGAAAAATCAAGAATAAAATAAGAAAAATATAGAAAAAAGAATTAAGTCCTAATACCTATTTAAGGTCACAAAAGACAAAAATTTAAGATTGTGAAAGTGACACTTGGTCACTTTCTGTCTTGTAGTGCAAGCAGTGGAAACAAAGACACTAGCAGGGGTAATGAAGTTCCCACTGCTAGTGCAATTTCAATGTCTGGTGGGTTGGGAGCTTAGGAAAGCTCTTTGTGATGACTTTTTCTTGGATACCAGGGCACCCCCACACTCATGGGAGTGTGGGGAGTCAAGATAAGCAGAAAAAACACCAAGCACAGTACAAGTTTAACACAAAAATAGGCAATCAAAGTCACTGTTAACAAGAAATGGGTCTGAGGGTGTTTGTTTGCTGATGCAAATGGGAAGAAAGTGAATTTTAGATGCCAAATTCTTGCATACACCTTGACCAAATCACTTATAACCTAAGTAGAATCCTAGATGACCCTACTTCTTAACAGTCAACAAACTTACAAGGCAATTTACTCTAAATTGAACACAGAAAAAGAACATTCTGTTTTTAAGCACTATAAACCAAATTTTAACATGCAAACCTTTTTTAAAACCTATTAATATGAATACCACTAGTTGATATATCACAAGAATACTTAAACCAAGTGTGTTTAGGTTGGTTTCAAGCCAACATTTTGTTAACAGCTGTCCATAAAACCCACATCCAAACACACCCTTAATTACTGAAAACTAAGATTAATCAAAGAAATTTCATACAAATCCTATTTAACTGATTAACACCTATCTAAACAAGCACAATACAGCTAAGCAAGCAAGAATAAGCAGCTAAAGGAACAATACAATAAGTAAAATCCAAAATCATGCACAATCACAAAACAACATATAAAATCCTATTTCTAGGAGGGTTCAAGCCCGTACCTGGTGTGGTTAACATCCAACCACACAAAGGCCAGTTGAGGCCTTCTCCTATAAGCAGGAGGCTTATGCTGAGCTTTTTGTGATAAGCTGATGTAGAGAGAATAGGGAAGGTGAGACTACAGCAGTCAAACACCCCCTTTATATCTTCACAAACAGAAACTTTCCTGCCAAGAAAGAAAACAAGGGAAAAAGTGACCTGGTGCTTATAACTATGAGCTATAAGCTGGGCTTATTGATTAAGCCAGCTTATGGCTTATAGCTTTAAATAAAAATAAGGTGAGATTCGAATTTTTTAGAACCACAAATACTTGAATTCACACAAAATCATTAAGGAGATTTCTGAAATCCACAACACAGTCCACTTTCACTTCAAGTGTTGGTGGATTTCAGAAAGTCAGAATATAAAGAAAACTTTTCACTCAAACTTTTTGAACCAAAGCTCAACTTGATAACTTAAAACTAAACAAACCAAAGCTGAAATTTAATTTTTAAACTAAGACAAGGTACTTAAAATGATGGAACTCAGAATTTATGCCAAAAGATTGTAGCTTTCATTATCATTAATAACCAAAATTTTTTTTACATAAAAACTGGAACAAGGCAAATGGGACACAATCCGTCCCATTTTATACAACCCTACTGATTCTTCTAGTACATTGAATAAAATAATACAAATAAACTAACAATCTAAACCCTAACAAGCTGTCTTCCAAAATTGCCCTTGGGTCAAACTAGTCTTCAAGCCCCCATGTGAATGCCTTGTTGTTGCCAGCTGTGTTGGATGAATCTGGAACGTTTATAAGGTCCTTAGAGACCAAGTTTTGGCTTGTGGTTCGTTGATTATCTGAAAGATACTTTTGTTGCCAAAAATGAGGGGGCAGGGAACATTGGTGGGGTCTCTAGGGGTCACGGGATAAGTGAGTTGGGTGTGGGATTTAGTTTTGGGGGACTTAATTGTTGATCTGGAGGTTTTTAGAACAAACCCCTTTGATTCGTAGTAATTAGGGTCCTAGGGTTTAAGGGATTAAGTGGAGTGAAGAACTGAGGTTAGATCAGTTTAATAACTAATCAAGTTTAAAAATTATGTTTGCCTCCAAAGTTTTTATTCAGTTTAATAAAGAGAGAGTGGAAACGTGACATGGGTGCTGGGTGATTTGTGATTGGGTGTTTGCTTGGGTGGGGTGACGTGGCATAGGATGATTGGCTGGTGAGAGTTTCATGTCTGGACAGAAGTAGCCCCTAAACTCCTTTTCTCTTGTCACTTTGAATTAAACAACTCAAAATAAGACTCCCTTTGTAAATAACTTTCTTATCTTGTCAAATTTGGCACCAAAGTATATCAAAACTTTTATCAAGGATTAATTATGCAATTAATGCATTCTTCAAGGGCTAATCATGCACATGTCTTCAGATATCAAGGATATATCTTGCACAAATGAATAATGGAGGGTCATTTGTGACAAGTCTTCATAAGTTGAGGGACCAAAGTTGCCAAATCTTCAAACTTCAAGGACTTGATAGGAAAATCATGATTCGGGTCCGGTTCTTTGTGCGGCTTCGTTTCCCGTGTTCGTTTTTGCTTGATTCCTTTGATCATTTGGTGAATTCACGATATCCATACCTAAAATACACAATGAACAAACACAAGCACATATATGGGTATTTTGATGATATTTTAAGCGTTTTAAGCCCGATTTGGACGATGAGACTATGTATAAATACAGTCTCATCATAGGGACACCTACATATGTGCCTGTAGCATCTATTCTTCTGAGTCGAATTTACTCATCTATGGAAATTGTCTTATTTGACAATTGACAATTCTTTCTTGTCCAATTCTCCCGTGGTGAGATTCTTAGGAAAAGTATCTGATTACCGAGTGTTGATACCCGACTGGATGTATCGACGTTCCTATCATTTCTTTTGATTTGATTTCATTTGAATGACCTGGGTAACGATCCGAGGAACTTTCGAATGCGTACTCAAATTATGAAAACATGGGATATATTCATATTCGTTAAATGTTTTCGTCTGTATCTGATTTGAAATTCTCTCGCATAGATTACGCGTTAACCTTACTCTTTTAAGGTAAGCTAGGTCTCCAGATATCCTTGAATTGTGAAGGATTATGAGTTATTATTAGTCTTTTGAGAAGTTCACATCTTATCGACGGCAGTAAAACTGAAAAAGTTAATACTGCTAGTAGAATGGATTGATTGATTATGACGTGACGACATTGTCTTAATTGATGGGAACTCGAATAGAATTCCCCTAAATGATAAGATGTTTATTATCAAAAGTGATCTAAATAATTCTTGATGGATGACCATATCCTGCATTTAGACTTGAAATTATACCGTGAATGGTTGTGAATTAGTCATAGATATTATAATCTAGAAAGAACCTAATATGAATTTATTAAAAGAAGTTTCTGTTGTCTGAAACTTTAGGAGGTATTTATTGGTGAATTACCTAAACTTTTGCCATTAAGGCAAGTTGAAATTGGTATTGATTATATTTCTGGTGCTGCACCTGTGGCTTGTGCACTGTACGTCAGCACCATCTGAATTAAAGGAATTACCGTACAACTAAGAGAGTTGTCGGGGAAAGCTTTTATTCTACCAAGCTCGTCATCATGCAGAGCTATGGTGTTATTATTTATCATATTTATTGATTACCGTGAACTAGGTAAATTGACGATTAAAATCTATATCCACTACCCAAGATGATAGATTGTTCGATCATTTACAAGGTTCTAGCGTATGTTCTAAAGATTTGATCCTTGGCATGGTTATCATCAACTTCGCGTCTGCGAAAAAGATTATCTATTCCAATCACTACATCCAGAACTTGTAATGAACATTACGAGTTTCACGTGAGGTCGTTTGGATTGACTAATACACATGTAGCATTCATAAATTGGGTGAATCACGTGTGTAGGCTGTAAATTGATAAATTCATGCTTGTGATCATTAAGGACTATCTGTTTGATTATAAGAATAAGAATGAGTTAATAATTATTTATAGACTGCCCTAAATTGGCCGAACAATGAAAACCTGTACCTTGAGTATTTAACATATGATTTAAGGCCTAATCCTTTACATTATTTGACCGTGTGATTAATAGATAATGGAATATAAATTGACTCTTCAAAAAAAAAAGTTTTTGAAGTCGTTTAAGACATTGAGTTATACTAAAAAGAAAGTGCAAATATGTTTTGACAAATGTTTTAACAAAGGATTTTAAGTGATTATTCCCTTATACACAAATCATTTAACTAAACTCCTGTTTAGGGGTAAATGTTTGTGTATACCTCAAGACAACCTAAGAGGGATTGAGGAAACCGTTAAACCATGACTTAAAAATTTGAAACGACAATTTTTGCTTTTCAACTAAGAAAATTTTTACCAAAGAATAAACGAAGGTTTTTCGAACATTTACGGATATTACTAATTATTTCCGATAAATCAACAATAATTTTGTTAATTAAATTCAAATTTATTTTGAACATTTTTATATAATTGGACAAACTGAGAAAATTTAAAAACTTTTTGCGTTTACGTTTCATAAAAATTAAATATTTATTATTTAATTACTTGTAATAACTATTGATACATTGGTTTTGTATGGGTTTAGATTAAATCTCGGTATCCTCTCGAATTGATCTCAACTCAAAGTGGAATGATTGTTCTTGGTTACCAAATAAAAGGGTTTGGTTTCCTAATATACTAAAGGTTAAAACGTACTTAAAATTAAAACTTAAATCAAAGACAATTACTTTAATGACAATTAAAAAAAAAACGTGAATTAAAATTGAAATTAAAATTAAAATTAAAATTGAAATCAAAGTTAAAATTATAGTTGAAATATAAATTGTGAAATAAACGTAAAGAAACAGTAGAACAGTAACACTAAAAGAAAATTGATTCGGAATTTTTTAACCTTGATTCGGAACTTTGCTCATGCGGAACTTTCGCTCGGAACTTTGCTCATTTGGAACTTTGTGATTCATCCGGAACTTTGCTCAGTCGGAAGTTTTTGGTTCATCCGGAACTTTGTGGTTCATTCGGAAGTTTTACTCATTCGGAACATTTAGACTCATTCGGAACTTTTGACTCATCCGGAACTTTGGTTCATTCGGAAGATTAGGTTCATCCGGAACTTTCAGTTCGTTCGGAACTTTAATCTGATTCGGAACTTTTTTAAACAAAAACTCACACGGAACTTTTTAAAACACATTCATTCGGAACTTACTGTTCATTCGGAAGATTGTAACTCCTCCGGAACTTTTCAGAAACAAAACTCATTCGGAACTTTTATGTTCATCCAGAACATTTGGTGTTCATCCGGAACCTGGGGATACATAAACAGTAACAATACCCGAAGAACAAGGAAAATCGAATTTAATCCAAAAATCACCAAGTTTTTCACCAAATCTTAAATAAAACTAAACACAAAGCATCTACTAACCATAAACTACAAATCCCATTAACAAAAACACAAATCCCAACAACTTTTGAGGATCAAACTCAATAAAATAAGAACTTAAGAACTTGAAGATAAAGATGATGATGAACAAAATGAAATGGAAAGATTAAACAAGAACTTTTTATTTATGATTGATGTTTTAACAATAACAAAAGAAAGATGAAAATTACAAGATTAAAATTAGAAGATCAAGATCACCAAACACCCTAGTGGTGTTGGTGATGGGACGAACTAAAAAAAGAGAAAAGTGGGGGAGAAGAAAACAAAAACTAACTAACTCCTGGAAAGTGTGAGGGGATGGGCTTTATATAGCCTTGTCCTTTGGTTGGTGAGTGGGCTTTCTCCCGTTCTTCTTGTCTTTTCGTCTTTTCAGAAAAGTTTCCGTTTTCGATTCTGATTCGGGATTTGTCGTCGATTAAATTTAACTCGTCTTTTAATTTCTTCGTTTAATAGACTTGAGTTTCTTCGACTTATGTAAATCTTCCATCCTTGGTCCTTTTCTTCGATAAATCTTCGAATAGGCCCAGTGACTTCAAATCTTTTGCATCTCTTGGACAATAGACTTTATCTTGAGTCTTTTTCTTCAGTAAAACCCGTGCAATCCCATGTTTTCTTTAATATTCATCCGGTTGGCTCTGAAAACACAATAAACACAAAAACCACGCATAATTCCAAACAAATGATATTAAATACGTGTTTTGGTCTCGTTTTTAGCCAGAATTAAGTGGTAAAAGGATGGGTGTTTACACACCTATCAAATCCCCTACACTTAACCATTGCCATGCCCTCATGCAATGCTTAGTGATAAAGCAATTTTACACTTTTCTCATAATTAATCAACCTTGGCCTTATTTAAATACTACTAAACAAAAATTAAAATACTAAAAGAAATTAAACTTTAAAGGAAACAAAAGAATGGAAATAACTTGCAAAGAGATCAATGACTTACATTAGGGCTTTGGTGTTGCGAAGATTTATCACCCTCAAGTTTCACGTTCCCCAAACTAAGCTTAAAAACGAGATCATTGTTATTATAAGTTAGCAAATCAAACACTTACACACATGGCTTAATTATATGCTTAAACTCCCTTATTCCTAGGTGTACCTCTTATATTTTATTTTTGTCTTAGAATGATCATGAAGATGCATTTTTGGACTTATTTCGATAGTTTATTTAGGCTGAAAGCAAAGTAGGACGATTTGATCAATAGTTAGCTAAAGGACAAAATCTCTTAAAACTGCTTCTCGGGATATCAAAAAGTTCATATCTTGGCATAACTTGGTTCACGATTTGAGACCTTTCTCGGGCCGATATTTGGCATGTACTTCATACTTCATATCTTTGAGAGACGTTCTTGAGATAATGGTCTTCTCATCGTTCATAGAGTTTCTTCACTTGGAGACTTTTGAGAGGTACTCCAACTTTGTTGACCACGACTTCATGATTATTTCTTCAATCTCTATTTGGGATTTTGAGATACAACGAGCCGCCTCCTTTTCGGACTTGGATCTATTTATCCTCATACCTTGTTAGGGTCTTTTCGGATAGACTTCTCCATCATCTTTATGGGAGTTGATTGCTTTTCGTCGTGAGTCTTGATCCTTCATATTGACTTTGGGAATAATGCTTTTCACATCACCTTGGATCTTTAGCAATAAAATGGAATCCTCATGCCTTGTTAGGGCCTTTTTGGACTCGCCAATCTTCGCGCCCCGCTTCATAAGTTATGCCTTGGCTATGAACTCTTATCATTACCGAGCAACTTTTAAACGATCTTGGGCTAGAAGCTAAGTAACTTTTCAAATCGTACGACCTTACTTATTGCAGATAATTTATTAGCAAGTGATGGGAGAATAGGCAAATAATTACACCAAGTGAGCTTGTGCCAGAATACCGACTTATAATTGACTCTATCATTTCTCGTCCTCCACAATTTAAAATCTCAAGTAATGAGACTCGTGGACACTTAGCCTAATAAACCAATTAAGGTCTACATGGTTAAGGATACTAGCTAGAATAAACTTAGGTAAGTCTATTCGGGTTGAGTCAAAATAAACGCAACGGGCCTAATATGTCAAAGATTTCTAAACTAGCTACACCACTTTTTTAATATTTTTGACTTTTAAACAGGATATATACATATGAAAGCAACGATAAAAATTTAAAAATTACGACTAAATGGCCAAAGTTAATAAAAAATTTGAAAAATGTTGAAAAATAGGATTCTCTGGTTAAATGAAGGCATTTTCATGGAAAAGTCCACTTAAAACTTTGATAGAAGTCCCCCCTACACTTAAGATAAACATTGTCCTCAATGTTTAAGCATGTGGGAAAAGTTTCCCCTACACTTATGACATTGTGCACGTTGGTTAACTCAAGTTAAGGAAGAGACGACTAAAGTGATCAATTTCAAATGTGAGTATGAAGAAAATTGAATCACGATAGTTGAGAGATAGAACCGGATTTTGGATAACACGGGAGCACGGTTCTTCAAAGATTCCAAGAGTGCACTTATCCCTGTAATCACATCACATAAAAAGAAAGACCTATAGAGGCTCCCCGACACTTAGGGGGTTAAAACATAAAAGGATAGATACTCGGGCTGCCTCCCGAGGAGCGCTTGTTTTTGATAACCGAGTCACGAGCCTGACTCGACCCAAAATTAGTTCATGGGGAACGTGGTGAGGGATGGAATCACCTCCTGAGAGGTGTCCTCACCAAAGTACAACTTCACTCGTTGGCCATTCACCTTAAAATTAGGTCCATTAGGTTGAGCGAGCTCGAGAGTACCATATGGAAAAATTTAGGCAATGGTGAATGGGCCGGACCAACGAGATTTGAGCTTTCCCGAGAAGATTTTCAACCGAGAGTTAAAAAGTAAGACTTTGTCTCCAACATGGAACTCTCGGTTTTTGATCTTGGAGTCGTGAATGAGCTTAGTTCTTTCCTTATAGATCAAAGAATTTTCATAAGCCTCATTATGGAGTTCATTGAGCTCATTGAGTTGGATCTTGTGTAGGTCACCGGCTTTGTTTATATCAAAATTAGCCCACTTCAAGGCCCAATAAGCCTTGTGCTCCAACTCAATGGGGAGGTGGCACGCTTTCCCGTACATAAGACGATAAGGCGTACAGCCGATCGGGGTCTTGTAAGCAGTACGGAAAGCCCACAAAGCATCATCAAGTTTATCAGCCCATGAGGCACGATGCTCTCCCACAGTTCTTTCAAGAATTCGCTTCAGTCCTCGGTTGGATATTTCAGCCTGGCCATTAGTTTGTGGGTGGTAGGCTGTGGAAAGACGATGGTTTACACCGTACTTAGCCATGACTCTAGCAAATTGGTCATTGCAGAAATGAGTCCCACGATCACTAATAATGGCACGAGGCACACCGAATCTGGTGAATAGAGCTTTCAAAAAGTTACAAACCACCCTTGCGTCATTAGTGGGTAAAGCTTTGGCTTCAACCCACTTTGAAACGTAGTCAACGGCTACAAGGATGTATTTGTTTCCTTTAGAAGAAGGGAATGGCCCCATAATGTCGATACCCCAAACATCAAAGATTTCACACTCTTGAATGAAATTCTGAGGCATCTCGTCTTTATGTGTGATCGTGCCTTGTTTTTGGCAAACATCACATCGTTTAACCATATCGTGAGCGTCACGATATATGGAGGGCCAATAAAATCCCGAATCAAACACTTTTTTAGCGGTGTAGTTGGGACCAAAGTAACCACCGGTGGGTCCTTTGTGGCAAGCATTAAGGATTTCTGAAGCTGCCAGTCCGTCAACACATCGACGGATAATCAGGTCGGCACATTTTTTGAATAGGTAAGGGTCGTCCCAAAAATAAGTCTTGATGTCGGTGAAGAACTTTTTCTTTTGTTGGGACGTCAACCCTTCCTTGAGAATTCCACCCGCCAAGTAGTTTGCGAAGTCCGTAAACCACGGGGTTTCATTCGAATTCGAATTTATAGACATTAAGGTCTCCAAGGGAAAAGAATCATTGATTTCTTTGGTCGGATGATCCCCTTGGTAAGGATCCTCAAGTCTGCTGAGATGGTCCGCGGCTAGGTTTTCAGCTCCTTTTTTATCGCGAATTTCGATTTTAAATTCCTGGAGCAACAAAACCCAGCGAAGAAGTCTTGGTTTAGAATCTTGCTTTGTCAACAAGTACTTCAACGTGGAATGATCGGTATACACAATTTTGGTGGAAAGGACAAGATAGGGGCGAAATTTTTCAAAGGCATAGACAACAGCTAAAAGCTCTTTTTCGGTTGTCGTATAATGCAATTGTGCCCCTGTTATTGTCTTGCTAGCGTAATGGATCGGTTGGAAGTGTTTGTTCACTCTTTGTCCCAGAACCGCTCCAATAGCAAAATCACTAGCATCGCACATCAACTCAAAGGGAAGCTCCCAATTAGGGGTAACCAAGACGGGTGCCTTAGTTAACTTATCCTTAAGCGAGTCAAAGGCTTCAAGACACTCTTTGGAAAAGATTAAAGGAGTATCTTTTTCCAAGAGGTGGGTCATCGGGCGAGCGATTTGAGAAAAATCTTTGATGAATCGACGGTAGAAGCCCGCATGACCCAGAAAACTTCTCACACCCTTCACGGTTGAAGGTGGAGGAAACTTTGCGATAACATCGACTTTAGCACGGTCTACTTCAAGACCAGCTTTGGAAATTTTATGTCCCAGCACGATGCCTTCTTTTACCATAAAATGGCATTTTTCCCAATTCAGAACTAGGCGAGTGTCTTCGCACCGCTTGAGCATACGTTCCAAATTGGCAAGGCAAGAAGAGAAAGAATCCCCGAAGACCGAGAAATCATCCATGAAGACTTCCATGGTTTGTTCAACCATGTCATGGAAGATAGCTAACATGCACCTTTGGAAAGTCCCGGGCGCATTACATAAGCCAAAAGGCATTCTTTTGTAAGCAAATGTGCCATAGGGACAAGTGAATGTCGTCTTCTCTTGATCTTGGGGATCGATGGGTATTTGGAAATAACCCGAGAAACCATCAAGAAAGCAGTAATATTCATTACCGGCTAAACGTTCAAGCATTTGGTCCATAAAAGGTAGAAGGAAATGATCCTTTCTCGTGGCATCATTGAGTTTGCGGTAGTCTATACAAACTCTCCACCCAGTAACGAGACGAGTGGAAATCAACTCGTTGTGTTCATTGGGAACAACGGTTATTCCGCCTTTCTTGGGTACACAATGGATTGGACTAACCCATGGTGAATCCGAAATAGGGTAAATCATACCCGCATCAAGAAGTTTGATAACCTCTGTTTTGATGACTTCATGTATTTTTGGATTCACCCTTCGTTGGCTTTGAATTGTGGGCTTAAAGTCGTCCTCCATGAGAATTTTGTGTGTGCAGAAGTGAGGATCAATTCCACGAATATCAGAAATCTTCCAAGCAATAGCTGTTTTATGCTTTTTCAACACGGCGACAAGTCGAGTTTTCTCTTCATCCTTCAAATCCTTAGCAATGATGACTGGCGACTTCTTCTCTTCTTCAAGGAATACATACTCGAGATGGGGCGGCAACTCCTTAAGTTCTAAATCCGGAGGATTTTCGACGGGAGGCGTATTCGAAGTCGGAGT
Source organism: Glebionis coronaria (assembly GCA_025667525.1). Lineage (NCBI taxonomy): Eukaryota > Viridiplantae > Streptophyta > Magnoliopsida > Asterales > Asteraceae > Glebionis > Glebionis coronaria. The sequence goes on along the minus strand of JANFOE010000956.1, from coordinate 538,626 downwards.
ATCGATAGCAATGACCGTGGGAGATGGAGGCGAAGGATTGTCTTCGGTGAGAAGATTGTCAAAGAAATTCATGTCTTCATCCCCATCGATAGGAGAATCATTAGTAGCTAAATTCACATCTCCCATGGTGTCTTCAAGATTGTTCCAAAATAAATCACTATCTCCAAATAGAGACAACGATGAATCAATAGAGGACACGGTCTCAACATTAGGAAGAGAGGTAGGAATACTTTTGCAAGCATCATTAAATTGTTCTTCACAAGCCTCATCAAGAACGTCAATACAATTAACGCTCTCATATGAATAAGGCTGTTTAGACAACTTTCCCATGTTGAAGACTACTTTATCGTCACCCACTCTCATGATAAGCTCACCGGCTTCAACATCAATAAGAGTGCGACCGGTCCTCAAGAATGGACGTCCAACAATTAGTGGCACACGGGGGTCCATCTCGTAGTCGACGACAACAAAATCAGCAGGGAAGGTGAATTTGTCGACTCCTACAATGACGTCTTCGGCTATCCCCACTGGATAAGAAACCGTACGGTTAGCTAATTCCAAAGTCATTTTGGTGGGGACTAGCTCTGGGAGATATAATTGCTTCCAAACACTTAAAGGCATGAGATTAATACTGGCACCTAGATCGGCTAGGGCCATGCAATTCTCTACTCCCGGGAAATTACAAGGGAAAAGAAAACGACCGATCACCAAGCTTGGTTGGCAATTTCCTTAAGAGTACTGCAGAGCAATTCTCATTAAGTTGGGTGTTGGCAATATCGAGGAGCTTTTCCTTGTCGCTCAGAAGATCTTTAAACATTTTTGCATACTTGGGCATGTGAGCGAGAGCCTCAGCGAAGGAGATATTGAAATTTAGTTGTTTGAACATTTTAAGGAAATTCGAAACCTGAATATCGTCCTTCCTTTTGAGCTTCTCTTTCCTCAACCTAGATGGATAAGGTATATTGGATGAAGAAGAAGGCTTTAGGGGAATAGGATCACTCACAACCACGGGTGGAGGAGGGGTAGAAGGAAGAGGTGGAGAAATCGGGGAAAGAGAAGGAGGAGGAATAGGAGCAGGTGACTCGTTCTCCTTAGTCACAATCACCGGTGGAGGTATAGGAAGCTCGGGTTCCTTGGTACCTTTACCACTTCGAGTAGTGATTGCTTTCATCTCCCCTCTTGGGTTCGTAACGGTGTTACTCAGAAGAGTACCCGAAGAAGAGGGTTGATTACCTTGGAAGAAACTAGCCATCATGTTCCTCAAGTCATTAGTTTGGGTATCCAACGTATTTCTCATGTCGGCTCTCAAGTCGTTTCCTTGCTTGACCAAGTCTGCTTTCAAATTTATCACTTCACGCTGAAGATTTTCCACGATTACATCGTCTGTCCTCATATAGGTCTGCACTTCTTGGTGTAGAGCGGTGGATTGGTTGGGAGGAGCATTGTATGCGGGTGGTTGATAAGCAGGTTGTTGGTAAACTTGGTTGTTACGTTGAGGTGGTTGTTGCTGCTTGTGAGGAGGGATGTATGGCTGTCGAGGTTGTTGTTGTTGTTGAGGAGGGCGATTGAGGTTTGATTGTTGGTTTGGGTTGGTTGGAGGAAAACCAGGTGGTGAAAGATAGTTGTTGCTGCGGTAGCTAAGTAAATTACGGTCACCTTGAGGTCTAGCTTGATAAGCAGGTTGAGGATAGGTGCCATAAGCTGCATTAACATTCTCAGAAGGGTAGTCTTGGGTGGCGGTACAAGTGGTGTAAGAGTGAGGACCACCGCATATCTCACAAGGTTGGCTGACAGCGTTAACTTGAGCGTTTTTAGCGTTGTTGCTGTTGTTGTTGCTGACGGTGTGGGTGACAAGCGATTCAAGAAGCACAGTGATTTTGTCAAGTCGCTTGTCGCTGTCACTAGTGCTAGCACTAGCGACATTGGTCCTAACACTCTTGGTTTGCACACGAGATTTATTCTCAATGATGTCCCAAGCAGCATTGGAAGTCTTAGCCAATAAATTACCCCCCGAGGCACTGTTTAGTGAATCTTGGTCACTCATGCTTAAACCATTGTAAAAAGTATTAATTTGATGTACTTTGGTAAAACCATGTTGTGGGCATTTTCTTAAAAGATCTTTAAAACGATCCCAAGATTCACTGAACGACTCATCGTACTTTTGTTCAAAATTTATAATCTCATTCCGCAAAGCGGTAGTACGAGAGGGTGGAAAAAAGTAATTGATAAACTTTGTTTCCAAATCCGTCCACGAGAGAATACTCTGTGGCGGTTCCTTAGCAAGCCAATGCCGGGCTTGTCCCTCTAAAGAAAAGGGAAAAAGTTTTAACCTGATAACCTCTTGTGGAACACCATTGAATTTGACCGTGTTGGTGAGTTGCAAGAATCTCTTGATGTGGTCGTGTGGATCATCAATGGTACGTCCCAAGAATGGTTGAGCGGAGACCATCTGGATAAAGCCTGATTTTAGCTCGAAATTGTTGGCAGCAATTGGTGGTATAACAATTGGGTCAGTGTTGCCATCTACATGAGGTTGCAGCAATTCAATCATCGGGCGATTATCCGGAAGGGGCTCATTGTGGTTGTTATTGTTCATGTTGTTGAAAGGTGGGTTGTTGTTGTTATTATTGTTGTTTTGAGGTGGTATGTTATTGTTGTTTTGTACACCAACCATGTCTAAGTTATCGAGAGGCTCGGGCTCTTGATAAGACGTGGATCGAGTGCGCATACACCTGCAAAAGAACGAACAAAGAAAAACAAAGCAAAAATATTTTTGGTTATTATGTTTTTTAATTTATTTTTTTTTTAAAATTTTATATTTCTTAGGATTTTTTTGAAAATTTTTGATGAAAAAGTAACGTTCACAGGGAACGGATCCCAAAATCCAAGTTCTCACAAAAAACTTTTGATCTTAACGAGAAGAGCCGGCAGCGGCGCCATTTGATACATTGGTTTTGTATGGGTTCAGATTAAATCTCGGTATCCTCTCGAATTGATCTCAGCTCAAAGTGGAATGATTGTTCTTGGTTACCAAATAAAAGGGTTTGGTTTTCTAATATACTAAAGGTTAAAACGTACTTAAAATTAAAACTTAAATCACAGACAATTACTTTAATGACAATTAAAAAAAAACGTGAATTAAAATTGAAATTAAAATTAAAATTAAAATTGAAATCAAAGTTAAAATTACAGTTGAAATATAAATTGTGAAATAAACGTAAAGAAACAGTAGAACAGTAACACTAAAAGAAAATTGATTCGGAACTTTTTAACCTTGATTCGGAACTTTGCTCATGCGGAACTTTCGCTCGGAACTTTGCTCATTCGGAACTTTGTGATTCATCCGGAACTTTGCTCAGTCGAAAGTTTTTGGTTCATCCGGAACTTTGTGGTTCATTCGGAAGTTTTACTCATTCGGAACATTTAGACTCATTCGGAACTTTTGACTCATCCGGAACTTTGGTTCATTCGGAAGATTAGGTTCATCCGGAACTTTCAGTTCGTTCGGAACTTTAATCTGATTCGGAACTTTATTAAACAAAAACTCACTCGGAACTTTTTAAAACACATTCATTCGGAACTTACTGTTCATTCGGAAGATTGTAACTCATCCGGAACTTTTCAGAAACAAAACTCATTCGGAACTTTTGTGTTCATCCGGAACATTTGGTGTTCATCCGGAACCTGGGAATACATAAACAGTAACAATACCCGAAGAACAAGGAAAATCGAATTTAATCCAAAAATCACCAAGTTTTTCACCAAATCTTAAATAAAACTAAACACAAAGCATCTACTAACCATAAACTACAAATCCCATTAACAAAAACACAAATCCCAACAACTTTTGAGGATCAAACTCAATAAAATAAGAACTTAAGAACTTGAAGATAAAGATGATGATGAACAAGATGAAATGGAAAGATTAAACAAGAACTTTGTATTTATGATTGATGTTTTAACAATAACAAAAGAAAGATGAAAATTACAAGATTAAAATTAGAAGATCAAGATCACCAAACACCCTAGTGGTGTTGGTGATGGGACGAACTAAAAAAAGAGAAAAGTGGGGGAGAAGAAAACAAAAACTAACTAACTCCTGGAAAGTGTGAGGGGATGGGCTTTATATAGCCTTGTCCTTTGGTTGGTGAGTGGGCTTTCTCCCGTTCTTCTTGTCTTTTCGTCTTTTCAGAAAAGTTTCCGTTTTCGATTCTGATTCGGGATTTGTCGTCGATTAAATTTAACTCGTCTTTTAATTTCTTCGTTTAATAGACTTGAGTTTCTTCGACTTATGTAAATCTTCCATCCTTGGTCCTTTTCTTCGATAAATCTTCGAATAGGCCCAGTGACTTCAAATCTTTTGCATCTCTTGGACAATAGACTTTATCTTGAGTCTTTTTCTTCAGTAAAACCCGTGCAATCCCATGTTTTCTTTAATATTCATCCGGTTGGCTCTGAAAACACAATAAACACAAAAACCACGCATAATTCCAAACAAATGATATTAAATACGTGTTTTGGTCTCGTTTTTAGCCAGAATTAAGTGGTAAAAGGATGGGTGTTTACACACCTATCAACTATCGACGCTTTAAACGTCGGATTGAGCAAAACTGATAAAAACAATAGTTGAGATAGAACTAAGACTTAGAAAATGTGAAGAAAGAATTTTCGAATAAATACGGTCATGATATTTATTCCATCTAGGAAAGTGAACGTAATTACTGACACATTATATAGGAAGGATAAAGAATCAGTTAGGATGTATTTCTTAATAATGAATGTGTAAAATAAATTGCCGAGCAATTTAGAAATAATTGATGCCTGTAAGAAGGATAATATAGATAATAAAAAGGGGTTCGCGGCTAATGTGAACCATTAGAATTGAGAAGCCGATAGCGTTAAATGTTTTAAAGGCCACTTGTGATTGCCTAAATATGGAGGTTTATGAGATGTAGTCATGTTGGAATCTCGTATGTATAAGTATTTTATTCCTGTCATTTCTAATTTAATGTATCTTTATCTGAAGAAGTTATACTAATGGCAAATTATGAAGGCAGACATTGCCTCATACATTAGTAAACGTCTAGCTATTGCAAAGGTCATCATCTGAATTTGATTCGATTTGGGTCATCGTCGACAGGCTGACCAAATCTACTAATATCATTCCTGTTAATGATAGATTCTTGATGAAGAAATTGACTCTTTTATATTTAAAGGAGTTGTGTAAACATAGTGTGCCTGTATCGATCATCTCTATCAAGATCCTCGCTTCGCATCAAATTTCTAGAGATTTGCTCAGAAGTCATTAGAACGAATCTTGATGAGAGTACTGTAGACCACCCCAATCGAAGGGACAAGGTAAAGTAACGATACAAAATACTAGAAGTCTTGTTTTATCTTTGAATTATTGACCTTTGGTAATGAACCGTATAATCTTTTTCCTTTGGAGAGATTATCATTGAAAACCATCGTGTTAGGATCGAGATCGAATCTTGTAAGGATATATATTAGAGCATCTGTAAGCAGGAGTTGGGATGAAGACACCCGACATGCACCCATTGTGAGTTGGACATGTCTTTTAGGTTTAAGGTTTCCTATGATGACAAACCTAACCTTACAAAATACTCGACCCGCGAGACCTGAAATGATTGTTGAAATTAGGATCTGATTATTGACTGCCGGTAGTGGGCAGGAGGTTATGTGAATATGAAATGTAGATCTTGAAGTGCCAGATAGGTAGCGAAGTTATGCCAAAAAACATTTCACCATAGAAAGATGAATTGAAGATCTGATAGATCATGGGAATTAAGTCCCCGTTGTATGGGACCATTGAGATAATATAAAGAGTTGGTTTGAAAGGCATATAAGCTGGATCTACCCTAGGACTTCAAGAGCTGCGTGAATTATGTTTCGTATATCGAACTTGATAAAATGTCTATCAAGTGAGAATCTGATCACTTCTTGATGAAGTTTAGATCGGCGAAAAGTTGCATTCATCAAAAACCAGTGAACATCATGGATAGAGAAAGTAAGTCAACAATAAGCCTGATCTTATTCCCGTAGTTATATTTGATGACACTCGCGTATTGTAATGGATTACACTTGTGAGAAAAGACCGAATGTGGAGGAAATACCCACATGGCTTTAACTCTATAAGAAGCGAGTAGTAATATAAGATGATCTTTGAGGACAAAGATCCTGTTTAGGGGTAAATGCTGTGACAATCCGTCAATTTATGGTCGATATTTTATTCTCAATATTTATTTGAAAACATTATTTTAATGTTATAATATGAACTCACTTATTTTTGGGAAGAAATTTAGATTTACGTCTTGAAGTAGCATCGACTACGTCTAAACTGGAAGATTCTACGTTACGTGCTTACGTTTACATACACCGTCTTTGGTGACAGTCCGACATTTCAGGAAATAAATTTATCCGTGAATATTATTTTGGAGTTTTAAATTTGTGTTGGTTCATAAACTCACAAATTTACGAGAAGAGATTAGGACTTACGATTATAATTTAACGTCCTTTACGACTAAACCGGAAACCTTAGGATTACGTATTTACGTTTTCGAACTCCATTTTGATGAGACAATTTTTATTAGATTCGTTTTGTGCCGTTGATTCATAACTTATAAAAACGTTTTTCGTAAAATGACCCGAGGGCACGTAAATCGAGGAAACTAGAATCGAAGAGTACCCGTAATTAAATGGGGATGAGGCAAGAATAAACTTGCCCCACCCCCACATGGGATGGCCAAGTGTAAGCTACAACACACCATTATGTGTCAAAGCTTAGTAACAAAGCTAAGACACTTGTCTTAACTTTTCCACCAAACCACATGCACACAAAACCACTCAAGCCAAACTAGCAACTCATTATTCAACTCATGCAACACACACAACTCTTCCTCTCTCCCCTTGAACGTCCAACACAACCATTATATCACCATCATCATCAAATTTTGACCATAAACAAAAGATATAATCAACATATGTTGATAACTACACAAAAAGATGAAGATTGGAGGTGATTTTAACATATAAAAAGGAGTTTTCATGGAGGTCTTTGGGCTGATTTTAAAGAAGGAGTTTAGGGATAATTTGTTGAAGGTGTCTTCATATCCTTGGTAATCTTGAAGGTGGTCTTGATATTTCATAAGATTGGTTACCAAAACCAAGCCTTGTTCATCCAAAATCTCAACCTTTTCATCACTTTGGTGGTATAGAGATTGTTCTTCCTATCCTCTTGTTATTTTGATTATGTAATCTTTTATTTTCTTTATTTATGTATATGTATATGATGATGAATGATGATTAAAAATATTATGTGGGGATTTGGTGTTGATAAATATGGTTAAAAAGATGGAAAACCATAAGTAACAAAGTTAAAATCTTGCTTAATTTAGTAGGCTGTATAAAAACAGTAAATAACCATATGATGAACTGATAAAATGGTATAGATGAATTGATATACAGTGATTATTGAGACTTGTACACATGTGAGAGTTGGCCATACAATAGAATCATAAAAATGAGTGAGATATGATCAAAACAAGTTTAGAGTGCAAATCTGAGTACACTGTTTTGGACGAATTTTATAAAATACTTAGAAGTTGATTCATCAGTAGCTATAAAGGAATAAAATGAATCAAATATCATGTAGTTTCTGTGATAAACATTTTGGGTTCTATCTCCATGTAGAACTCTAGATATGATCATTTTAGTAAACTAGATTTTTAGGACTGATTTTGTGAAATTAAAGTTTAATATTATTATATAAGCACTTAAATAAATATAGTATAAAATGTGAAATAAAACCCACTAACTTATATATTTCATTTATATAAAAATGCATAAGGATAAATAAATGGACATTATAAAAAAATGGTAGTTTCATAAGTTTTATAAGTTATAAAAACTATATACTAAGTTTTACGTCTTTTCGGCTAAAACCGAAAGATTAACGTTTTTGTTAAATAAAACTTAGACGGTTGGACCCGTCTAATGTAAACTTTTATAAACTCACATACTGATATATAAACATATATAACAAGTAAAAATCGATAAAACCGAGCTTTACAACATATAGACATTAACGGGCCAAAGTAGCCTTAATGGACAATAAACTCGACTAATTTGGTAAAACACTTATAAACTCATTTATTGGGCTTAACCCATTTGGGCCCAACATATAAAGTATAATACTGATAATAAAAGTATAAATAGGCTAATGAATAGTATTGGGCTTGTAATAGGCCAATTGGGCTTTAAAATGTAAACAAGTTGAACTAGTGTAACTAGTCTTGAAAATTACCAACACATAAACACTATAATGAATGAGTAAATATGTATAAACCTACTTGATCATCATCATATATATAAAATCATCATATGTATACATAATTATTATTTTGATAAAGTCATTGGACAAGAGTTTAAGACGAGTATTATTTGTCTAGGTTTTCGTGATTGAAGCACGTACCGTACATTCGAATTGCCGATAACCCGCTTTCCCACATCAACGTGAGTTCATAGCCTCGCACTCTTTTAAACGTTTTTATGAAATGTTTTATAAACCCGCGAGGGAGATAACATGTTAGTTTTGATAAACTAGGACACCATTTGTCCCGATTGTTTGTTTATTGATTTGGACCCGAATGATTATATGACCCGATGAATGAATATATGAGCCGATAAATGAAATGAAATGGATTATTAAAGTTAGGTTATGTCACTAAAAGTCCCATTAGCATGAATTGTGAACTACCGGGATTTGGTAGACGCTTATGCATATAATAGTACTATTTGGGGACGATCACCCCAGTTCGCGCCTTGACGGTTGATCCCCGTCATGCCACATTGATTGGTAAGCGAATTTATGTATGAGAAGATTTACACAAGCGTGATTATTGTGACGACACGCTAACTTACATGGGCAAATTGAGTTTCGGGCTAGCTACCCGTTGTTGGTTATAGTAAGGTAACAATGTCATGCGGCTTATAATAATCCAATTCACGAAATACTGCTTTATGCATTGAATTACGATACATTGCCTGACTAGCAATACAGGGTCTTATTATCGATATTATGTTCGTGTTTTGGTTTAATCTAACCATATCCATATAACGGTTTTTATTTAACTTTATACAACGTTATAAAACGTATTGTATGATGTTTTAACGACAATGGTTCGTATAATGATTTTGAAGGCGAAAGCCTATATTATGATTTTTGAGAAGGATTTGTATAAAATGACTTTGGCTATTTCATGGCCTACTACAAAGATTTGTACAAAATGATTTTCGGTAATAAAATATATACCGATGATATATTAATGGTTTTCATTAAACTCTATGAATTCACTCGGCGTTATCGCTGACCCTTTTCTTTTAACATGTTTTATCTCAGGTACTTGAAGGTAATTCTCGGGAAGACAACAAGAATTCATGGCCCGCACTTAAATAATAATTTCCATTCAAATGCTTTGTAAAACCTGTATTAAATACAATGACTTGGGACCTATGTAAATTTGATATTTATGCATGGAAATGATTTATTATTAAACGAAGCGATTTTTAAGCGTTGTCTATGATGTGAGTAATGTGTTATCCCGTAACACAAACGAGTCTTCCGCTGTATTGAATTGTGTAAATTTAGGGGTGTTACACAAGATCAAACATTTGGTCCCCAATATCTCATGGATCCAAAAATGTTAGTTCCAAACATCCCTTGCATTTGGTTGGGATGCATGAATGAAGGAGACATTCCCTATAAAACCCGCTTTAAAATCCTATGAACAGTACACGTGAACAGTAAATACATGAAAACACGAAAAAAATAAAACTTTCCATTTATAATATTAATACACGTGAGTTACAATTAATAACGAACAATCATGAATATTATAAATGTAACACGACCATGATAATTAATTCACGACAATAAATTCACGAACGTACACGACACATTTATTTAATAAGAAAAGCTTCCGGTTTTCCTTTTGGGGCCCCACATGCCGCGACAAAGAATGAAAAGGAAAAGGATTTGGGCCTTTTGACCCATGAACCATTGTAATACATGTTTTAATAAAACTCCAGGGAGCTAATTCCTTTTTATTAAAAACCAAAACCCTAATCCTTGTTTCTATTTCTCTGCCGTCGACTAACAAAGAACACCAATGGGATATTTTTTAGTTTTCCAAGAAGTGCGTGTTTAAGCTCGCGATTAAAAACCTTTTACAACCACGTTAGCGATATGATTATTAGTCCTTTTCTTTTAATATTTTTTTATTAAATCTATGTTTTGATCATAAAAACAAATCAAGAACCATGTTATTAAATTAAACTATGAAGTTAAGGGTGTTTTGGTTGTGTTTGGTTTAGCCGAGGCACCACTAAGAGTCAAAAGACTCTCGGTGTGGGTTGTGTGCACCACCGAGACCCCAAAGGGGCTCGGTTTGGTTTGTTGTTCAGACCCGAGACCAAAGGGACCTTGAGCAAGGGTCGGGGTATATGTTTAGGTTGTTGTTTAGTTGGATTTAGTGTCAACCGAGCCCTCCAAGGCTCGGTGGGACTTGTGTGTGGACCAAGACCCAAAACAGTGGCAACCGGCCCAAACCGATGCCATTGTTGGCTTAACAGTGGGAACCCCCGGCTCAGGGCGGGGTGTGTTTGGCTTGACAGTAGGAACCACCGGCTAGAGCCGGTGGTGATTTATTGAAGACAGTAGCAACCGGCTAGGCCGGGTTAGCCACTGTCAAAGGGGGTGTTTGGCTCGGCTTAATTAGGAACGCGGGGTACGGGCTCGGGTTAAATTTTAAAAGCACGGACTCGGGTTTCGGAACATATTAAAAATCAGAAAAACGTGTTAATTAAATTAATTACTGGACTTTTAATTTAATTAAATTCATGACTTAGGTTTAATATTAAAACTAATATTACATGTATAACCTAAAGTATTTAACTTAGCTTAATTTAATTAAACATGTATTTTTTATTAAATTCCATATAACGTATAGTTTAATTAATTAACCAGTTATTTAATTAATGAACTATAACTATGACTTGTATTGTACTAATTAAACTTTAATTATTATTTATAATCCAACTTATTTCTAATTATGGAAACTTACTATTTTTGTAAACTTTCTATTTTTTTAGAAACTTACTATTTATGGAAACTTGCTATTTTTAGACAGTTACTTAGTATTACAATACAAGTATTATAATACATTAATACATGAATAAAACATAACAGAACATCAGAATAACTATAGTTAACACAGTAAACAGTAAAACATGACAGAATACGTATAACAAGCTAATAACACATGGAACCGGTAAAACACATGTAATTCAGACAACTCATACACGTCCAAATTACTTATGTAGTGTTATCCGTCGAAGCGGATTAGTCTTCATCGTTTTCCTTAGCTTCTACTGGACATAAGGTACGGATTTTCGTCCTTCAGTAAGGACAATCTCTTCCTTCATTAGGATTTCCCGTATGTAGCCAACTGTTTTCCCCAGTAGTTACAGATTAAATGCTTATGTTTATTAGTTACCTTAGCCATATACATGCATGACCAGTTTCACCTAGTTATGGAGGTACCTCGACCATAACACTAGAGGCACCAGTGTTATGACTTCACCACGGCAGAGTGATAGCTCGTGGCATCCCTTTTCAGTTATGTGGCCATTTTATTATTATATTATCATGTAGGGCGTATGGGTGCATCCTAGTTACATGTTTCAGTCAGGATTTCATGGTGAATGTGGTGTGTGCCTTGCATCCTTCACAAGGAGCTGATCCCTCCTACCTACTTACCAGTTAATTAGAGGCATCCCCTCTAATTTGCATGACGAGGTCACCACTCCAAGTATTCATGCACGTTGTTGACCTCATGACCTATATTGGCTATTTTTGTACATTAACTAATACAAATTTTCATAAGTAACATAAGCTATGTTTCAGAACTAAAACCAGTTAACATGACAGACAACTAGCTTTTCCAGGACTCATTCATTTCCGCTGCTATTCATGCTTTACAGTTATTTATTATGTTATGTCATATATTTGTGCACTAAGCGTATTGCTCAGCCGTTACTTTCTTTCCATGTCCCAAAACGGAAGGTACCTAAAGTTAGAGTGGAGCATTTGGAGGACACGCATAGGATGGGAGCTACCTTAGACTTCTTCTCCTCATGCCTTCATATATTTATGCTTATTTAGTCTTCCTTTAGTTCATTTATTTTACTTATGTTTTGGGCTTATGTCAGGGAACCGATGTTTGATTATGGTTACCCTTTGGTCATGTATGTTTATGACGTATTACCTTGCATGCTTTGATGACACGCTATAATTATCCTGTGATATTCCATTTATCAAAATGGGGTGTTACAATTATGTTATCAGAGCCAAGGCTTCGACCTGTAGGCTCTAAAACTCGACCTGTGACTAGTGGGTAGTCACCAGAAGCTTCCTAAGTCAACACTCGTTATTCCACATATTGATGTTTCAGCACCTTGTTGTTTTAACCATGATGTTTTCTTCGGAATTGTTTTACTAATATGGATTGAATAACCGTCACCCATATTTAGTTACAGGTCACTGTTTTTATGCGCGATGTTTCTTGCGAATGTTGACTAATATGGACTGAACCACAGTAGTTCATACTTAGTCACACGTTTTCTGTTTAGTTTTAGACAGTTGGTTTTCATTCATTCTTTTCATGTATTCATTTCATGCATTCATATCATTGTCGCGAGAATTACGACTAAGTAATGGTTGGTACAGGACTGGCCCTATTTAGTCGCATGTGCTTTTATCGAAACTTTTAACTTTGGACCGACCCATTGGCGTCCACTTTCCTATGTCTTTTTTTTGGTAGACCGAACCACAGGCGTTTACCCTAGCTCATATAAAAAGTTTTATAAATTGCATCATGCATTTTAAACTGTTTCATGCATTTTAAACTGTTTCATTGCTTTATACATTGTTCATGCAGTTTATGTTCATCTCATATTACTACAGACTTATCATTTATGTTGCATTGTTTGCATTGTGAAACGATTCATAGTCGTCCACACTATTAACTTTCAAAATTTATTTCATTACAGTCGTAACTTTTTCACGTTCCCTCATTTATTGTTACGATTTATGTCGTCATACTATTATGGTTAACCTTGTTTTCATGCTGATGATGTTTTATACTCATTAATGTAATTGTGTCCCATGTTTCTTCATGTTAATTTTGCTTCATGTTAGACACGGATGGATTGTATTTAATCATGTCTTCATGATAGCCATGGTTGGTTTTCATTGATCATGTTTTCGTGCTGGCAATCATTCGATTCCATTTAATCGTGTTGTGTGCCTCTTATGCAACTAGAATTGTGTCTACGCTAAATTAGCTAGGCTATTTCGTGTTCTTGATCATGTCAGATGGTTGATACTGTATCGGACATCTCATGTGAATCCCATGTGTACTCCATGTACCATGTTCCATGTTTACTCCAGGTCTCATACTCCAGACATATGTTAGTTATCGCACTCCATGTGGGGTATTAATCTATTTTCAATCCTCTCAGACATTTGTTTTCTCACCAATGTTGTCTAAAAGATGATACCGCTCTCAGCTTAGAGACTTTACAAAACAAAAACGAAGGCGATAGATTGAAGCAAACCGACTAGAATCATAGTCAACCACCAGACATACCGTTTCATTTTGTACCTTACCTTTTAAATTGTAGGTCACGTGTTATTCAGCGGTCTTTCTAACACATGAGTAGAAAACCGGTACCAGCCGACCACTTAGCTGAAAGTTACATGAATCACCGTCGTTGTACTGACAGTCAAAGGGGTAGTGACAGCTACCGTGACAGCAAATACTATGATAATAACGATAGAACTTCGGTTACGGATGTGATTAGAAATACACAGGATTAGCAGTCTAACCGACCCGCCAAATTTTGACATAAAGACCTAAGACTTTAAAATTTCATTTGTTTCACATCCCGAGACTTATGTCAAGACATCCGTCAAGACACATGTCCCACGAATATGTTGAAGATACCTGTCAAGACACTAGTCAAGACACATGTTATGCGCATATCCCCTCAAGATACGAGTCAATACACATGACTCGCGTTTATCATCTGAAACCGCCCTGAGTAATTCAGGATGCCCTCCAAGGGCTATAAACATTATGATGTATCATGAATAAATCAGGCTATAAGAATTTCAGCATCATCATTGGAGTATTGTTCATGTTTGAACATGTAGTGTTCGTTCTGCAGGAGGAAGGCGAAGCAAATTCTGTAAAATTTACTACGTTTTAATCCATGTATTAGCATGGCACTTTCATTACTTGATCTCATATTTCATATATATCCATGACCATAAGGACACGATTTGTGTCATCCATGTATCCGAACTCAGTCAATCAGTATGATGGTAGGATCCACTCTGCTAACGCACTTCCCTCTGACAAGTGGGAGTTAAATATGACTTTGTCTATGGACTATGAACAGCAACCTGATTGTGGTAAAATACGACCTTTAGGAAAAGGTGCGTAAAAGCGGTAAGTATTAAGTGTACGTTTAGGAAAACGTAAACACTAATGACCCTTATGGTGTGAAAGTTCGTTTCCCAAGGAGGTATATGTGTGTGAAAAACTTGTTAAATGTTTGTGATTAATGATTGGTTTAGAAGGGGTGAGAAAAGAAGATGACGAAGACGTGAAAATTACTACTAGAATGTTAAAACGTAAAACCGTAAAGACTACAAAAATAAAAATTAATTCTAAAAATTACAAAAATTCACCAAAAATCAAAATTAATAAACTAAGAGTTTACCAATAATCAGAACTTTTTCAAACCTTTTAAATAATTAAATATTCAATTTTTAAATGCTAATTAAAGCCCTAAAAATCAAATAAATTATCAAAAAGCCCAAATAAAGATTTTTCAATTGGTAAACCTCTAAAATGACCTAAAAAGATTAAAAACTATTTTTAGAAATTTTTAAACTAATAAAAACTATTTAAAATGATTTGAAAACTATTAAAACTTAAAATAATCATAAAAATTAATCTAGAAATGATAAAATTATTCTAAAAGTTGCTGAATTCCTATTTTAATGTATTAAAGCTAAGAAAAATGTAAAAAGTTGGAAAATGTGAAATTAGAAAAATAATAATAAAATAGTATTAAAAATCCAAATATTATAAAAAATTCTAAAAACTTGCAAACTAGTTTATTTTAACCTAAATAAACAGAAAATCAAAGTGAAATGACCAGAATACCCCTATTGGGCCCTCAAATGGGCCAAATCCAAAAACAGTCAACCTTAATGGGCTTTTGGGCCCAAAAAGTCAAACTTGGCCCAATTGACTTGGAAAAGCCCTATCTTACTCAAAATTTAATTCTAAGAACAAAACTCTAAAGGCCCAAAAGCTGAATGTGAGCTTATCACAGCTTAATAAGCAAGCAGCTTATTCTTATTGGGCTTTTCAGCCCATTAAGCAATAAGCCAATGCCATAAGCTCTAATTTGACACACAACCTTCTTTTGGGATGCTTATGAGATCTGTAAAAAGAAATTTTGAAAAAGCACACTCAATAAGCCAGAAATAAGCAAAGTAAAAATCCACAAAACGACAAAATAGTCTGGTTTGAGATTTAGGGCACCTCAGAAGCTCTAGTTTGTTGCAAAAGCTCAAAAATAGCTTAACTAAGAATAATCAATCAAGAAAATCACAAAAAGCCAAGAAGAATAAGCTGTAAGAACAAGTAAGCTGGCTGAAAAAGCCAAATAAGCTAGTTTTCTAGCAAAAGCTTAACCAAAAGACTTGTAACCTTCCAGATTTGATATTAAGCTAAGAAAAATGATTTCTATTACAAAAGCCAAGTTGTTGCATGTGCCAATAAGCAGTTCTAAAAAATAAGCCAATAAGTGCTTATTTGACCAAAAGTCAAAGTACTCCAAAGTTCACCAAATGATCAGGAATGTTATAAGGGCTTGTTATAAGCAAATTTTGTGAAGGACTCAAGGAGGAGGCCTTGTGAATCAAGAGGTCAGTTGACCTTTTGATGACAGATTTTGGCAATAAGGGCTTAATAAGCCAGTTAGCTTATAAGCCAGATACAAAGCACACCAAATAGCAAAATCCACTCACAAGCAACACATAAACAAGTTCCAAGCAGCAAAATCACAAGGCATACACTAGGATAACAAATGCAAGCACAAAATGAGGTGGTCACTTAGCTGATGCAAATGACCACTTCAGCAAACTTTGATAAGCTATAGCAATCACAATAAGCCACCAAATTCAACAACCAGACAACCTATAGATAGCTTATCACCCAAACTATTCCCAAACCTGATTTCAGACCTTAGATCCAAGTAACAAAGAAGTTATTGGATCTGATGTGTTTGACCAATTTCAAAACCACTTTTATCAGATTTTTGCAAAACTTCAAATCCATTTTCCAAACTTTCAGAAACTTAACCAATGACTAAAACTTGTATATTAAGACTTGTTTAGACTCCCCAAACCCTAAGAACCAAGGGCTCAAGGCCACAAGGCCTTATGAACCAGTAATCCCAAACAACCCTTAATCAAGCACTTTTCAAACAAACTTCTTAATCCTTCAAAGAACCTACTGATTTTATCCTTCAAATAGGTACACTAGGTGACAACTAGCAGATTACAACCATAAAACAAAAAGCACAAACACAAGAACACCAAATCAAAGCTCAAAGTACAAAACAGGCAGTAACATAAAATGTTTGAGAGGAATCCTAACAAAAGGTTATACCTGCCCTCCACAACATCCTAGGAGGGCCAGCTATGCTCCTTGGACCTTATTCAACAACTAGAACAAGACCAAGGTACTTCAATAAGAAAGATGATGAATGCCTTGGTTGATGTTTCAAAGCAGAAACTCGAGGACTTGATGTCTTCAACACAAGCAGCAAACAACTCAACCAAGGGCTCTAATCCCTTCACAAGCTTGGTGTCAACAAGCTTGCAAGAGCTTATAGCTTATGGTTAAGGGTTAGTACACAAAAATAAGCAAAGTCAGAACCTCTTTTCAAGCTTTTTTCAAACTTGAAAAACCTTACCAAACATAAACGTCCTTGATCCAAATGGTTCAAGCACACTTATAACAATCAATGGAACTCAGAATCACCTTTAAACAATACCAACTTTCAAAAACATAAAAAGGAATTACAATTTTCTCAAAATACCAACTTTTAAAAATTTTAAAAAGGAATTACAAGTTTAAAAGGTAAAGACTGGAACAAAGGGACTCTCACATGTTGAGGTCTCCTTTTATAGGCAAATGCCAGGCTACACTATTCACAAACCCTAGAAGTGAATTCTCTAAAATGCCCTTAAGTCATTGAGGCAGTTTGTTGTTGATGAGCTGTCCGTAGTGATCCCAAACGTTCATTTTAGCTTTGTGATGAAGCAAAGGCTTTCAGCTGTTGATCTTGACACGCGGCATGACTTGGAGGGCAAGTAGTCACATGATAGGTAAACGGGTATTTAGGGGTGGGGTCCATTGTGAGTGGGAGTGAGGGTTTTGAGGTTGGGATGGGATTTAGAGTGTGTGAATCAAACGTGTGTCAAGGTAATTTAGATTTACCCTTTGTTTAAGTTGATGTAAAATCTGGGTGTGAAAAGGTGAATAGTGGTGATTTTGATCCGAAAATGGGGGAAGGGTAAGTTGTTTGGCGCAATTTGTATATTTGAATGTTTCAGTGTACACATTTGGCCCTTGTGTTTTGGGATTTTTGGTAAAACAAGTATTCCAGCCTTGAAAATGAATTCCCTTTGTATTTAACTTTCACCTCTATACACTTTTGGCACAAACTTTTGGAAAAAGGTTTACAAGGGTTGTTTTTGACATTTTGAGATATTTCAAGGGCTGATCTTGGACAATCTTGATCTTCAAAGGTCTTCAATGTATCTTTGGCATCATGAGGGACCATATTTTGCAATTTGAAATTGTTGAGGGACTAATCTTGCCATTTCTTCAAAGTTGAAGGACCATTTGTGTAATTTTGACAAACTTAAAGGACCAAACTTGTAATTATCAATATACAAGGGTTTTAAGTGTCATTTATTCAATAAATGAGGATCAATCTTGTATGTCTTCAAGTCTTCAAGGGTATTTGTAGAATATTCCATGAATTAGGGCCCGGTTTTTTGTACGGCTTCGTTTCTCGTGTCCGTTTTTCCTTGTATCTTGTGATCTTTTGTCTTTTTCATGATATCCATACCTAAAATACACAAGTAAACAAACACAAACATATATATGGTATATTATGACATTTTTATTCATTAAAAGCCCGAAAAGAACGATGAGATCATGTATAAATGCCATCTCATCACAACCCATGCTACAATAAGCCATCATTCATACCAGATTATGTACAGCGATGCTCAGGCTCCTGAATACATTTAGCATGGTTTTCCATCGGGGCAATCTGTACAAGTCAAATATGTTTTACAAACATATGATCGTTATTCCATGGCTGCGAAGATTTTCTAGCTATCACTTATGACACGACTTCAGAAATTCCTCTTACCCAGAATCAGCCGAATATTTCTAAATTTCTAGATGTATTTCCAGAAAAACCTCTGAGTTTACTTCCTACCTGTAGGGTGGAACATAACATTACGCAAGTTAGGGAGCAGAACCAGTTTCCAAGACTCTTCATAGCATGGCTTTCTTGAGCTAAAGAGTTGGAGGTTCAGCTGCAGAGATGCATTAACCGGGCTCATCCATCAGATGCATCACCCTGAGGTGCACCGATCTTGTTTAGTAAAAAGAAGGACGGTAACATGAGATTATGTGTCGACTACCGTCGATTTAAACAAATCACCATTCATGACTGTTACCTTCCTCCACGCATTGATGACGTGTACGACCATCTGTAGGGTGCTAATCTAACACCCCCAAATTACATTGTGCAGCGAAAATACACAATTGGGTGCTAGTCTCGAACTTCATTTCACAATACTCTTTATACGACCTTAAAATAGTACATATAGGAATATAATAAGGAAATAATTTAAATCAATGTCTAAAACCTTCAATCCCAAGTAAATTCAGTTTAAAAATATCAGATTAGCGTTTAGGTTCCCCAAAGATCTCAACCAATCGACAAACCTTTTACCAAATACATGACCATATACTATAAATTTATGACAAACAGGAAGAACTCTGTTTTAGACCAAATTACTACAAAAGCAATCCCGCAATCCTTCTCCAGCAAGCTCTGCCATTCATCAACTTTAATTACCTAAAATACATGCTTAAAATTATCAACACAATGGTTGAGCAAGTCTATAGGTTTAGCAAAACACATTTGAACACATCATAAAAATCAATCACAATTTTTTAATAGCATTGTGGCCATACAATCTATTAATCGGGCATTTCATCCTATAGCAATAGCTAATGAATTGTATTAAGCTCATGACACCGACCCCTTAACTTAGTCACCCACGCCAAATGCCAGCATGACTATATGAATCCAGTGCCCCTACTAGGGTATCAGTTGCAAGTATACCACATTCTCATTCTCGTAAAACTATCCTTCCCAGAGGTTACTCAGCGTAAAGCCCTGGTCTCAGATAGGGTCGTCAGCCCAATAGTACTATCATTAAAATAAGCGGCTATTCCCAACTCACAACATCAAGTCAGAAGATAGTTAACCGCTCATGAATTTAGGGACTTTTGCAACATAGGTACTTATACAATTCAAGGCAACATCAGGAAACAAAGGCAACATTCGGGCCCAACAATTACTCATGACATGTGTTCATTTTATTTCAAATAGCATGTATCCCCCTCGCGGGTTTTAAAATCATTAACACAAGTAATAAGCGAGGCTATAGACTCACCTGGAGTAATAACAGTAGTAAGGCGACTTTCAACGATCGATGATGCCCGACGAACACGAAATTCACAATCTATCAAAATAAACCACGTGCCTTTAATAATACATCCAAGTAATATTTTATACTTAATAAAATTAAATAAATAGCTCAAGTTCAAAATTAAACTCACACCATTCTCAATTTCATAAATCCTTCTTACGTACACTTTTTACACTTTTATTCTTTTAAAAACTCTCGATATATATATATATTAATTGCTCAAACTGTTTTCCTTACTTAAGCACGTCAATAGCTTACGATACTACTCAGAGACTTCACTTACTATATATAGAAAGACCTTCCAAAAGTTGGTTAAAAGATTTTACTTTTAAAGTTCCCTGCCTGACACATCTTCGAATTACAAAAACCGGACAGTTTTACGTCAACAACTCATATAGTCTTTTTTACCTATATAAATGACTCCGTTCACAAAACCGACACTCATATTTGAAAATAGACTCAACATCATAATGTTTATCATTTTACATCAGTCCTTGACCAGTTTTAAAATCCTTTTTAATAAACCCCGAGATTCGATCCAAATATCGACAACAACTATATATTGTGTCGATACTCGTCTCCCGGTACACGAATAATCAAACTATCATAACATTTCGCTCGTTTGGAGCTAGATGATCTACTTTATACCAAATCGAAGCTTATGAAATTCTCTACAATAATATCTAATCAATTCATATCATTCTCAAACTTATATTTTCCAAAATTTAGCTTTTAACTGCTGGTCAAAATCAACTCTTTAAAAACCACTCAAAATCATATTTTCACCCATTTTAACATCATTTTTACAACTATAATCATCCTAATACTACTACTTCCAATCCTAACATACTAGATCATCCTAGATGATCAAATCATTAAAACCCAACTCAAAAATTTCAACATGCAACAATAAAAAATAATATATAACATCATAAACACCTACTTACAACACATAATCAAGATCAAAACACATAGTTTTCATCAAAAATGGGTTTTTACAAAAAGTTCATGCATGTGGGGGAAATTTTATACCAAAGTGATGAGAATCAAGAAACAAAGATGGGTCTTTAATTGGATTTAATAGATTCAAGCTAGAATTTGAAAATCAAGGGGTGTTTATGTGGCTTGGGGGTGACGGACACAAAGAGGGGAGAGGAAATTTTTGTTAGTGGAATGAGTTGTGTGTTTATTTGTGTGTAAAGTTTCCTTTTATATGGTAAAGGTTTAGGGTAGTTTTTGCCAGTTGTGATTCTTGTGGACCAAAATGCAAGTAATTGTTTAAAAAGCGGGAAATGACTATTATTCAATTTTGAAAATATTTACGGGTCTCGGGTTTCACAAAAATACTTCTCAAAACATAAAACACACACAAAATATGATATTATATAGTCCCGGCACGACTTAATACGAAATTAAAAATAAAAGCGTCAAAATATTAAACATCGACATGTCTAAAATAAAATGTAAAATTCCGGGCATCCGTTGATATCGTGGTTACTAATAATCATCGTAACTCGTCAAAACGTAAAAATATAACTTTCAACATTCGTGCAATTCAAATCACCAATCGTCATGACATTCAATCTCGTCAAAAATTTCAAAAATATACGTAAAAATATAATTAAATAATGACCACGGGTTTAGGTTGGTACATCCTACCCTTCTAAAAGGGAGCGACATCCCGGCGCTCAGCCCGCCTCACACTAGCAATTTCTCACTTCTAGAATCAACATGACCTCTTATTCTCAAGAGATACTCACGTCTTTCACACCAGTTCAAGTCAATTCTTATGATATCACCACACCCAAGAATATTACTATATTTCAACTTCCAAATTTCACCTTCTAATATGATAGTATTCTTTGGTATATCTTTCATCATTCAAAATCCTTCTGTATCACTTTCTTAGTTTCATTCCTACTTCAATACTCTGATAACTTAACTTACGACTATGTAAGTTCTCAAGTTGCACATCTTAATTACTGATATGACGATTATCATCGCATAAAGATTCCATCATCAATAGATTTCATTAGTCCTCATAGTAAAATATTTAAAGATATCATCATCCCAAGTTTCAATCACATCAACACAAATCCAATTTCCATTGTTCAAAATAATCCTTTCACTCTGTCCGTTGAGATTTCACATGATCTTCCTTGACTCAATTCTTCTCACTTTCTGTGAATACCTCTAATACTTAAAAGTTAATTTCAGTCTCTGGGTTACATATATTATGTTCAAACCTTATTCAATGCTCATTTCTTCTTACAGCGATTTCCAAATATTCAAAAATACTGACACTATGTTCCGAGGTTAAACTAAACTAAACACGATGAGATTATCAATAACTCCGTACTAGTCACCTATATAATTTCCTATGCTCATCTTCCACTTTCATTCAATCTAACAATCACTACACTGAACTACTGTACCTCCCATAGTACATCATTACATCTTCCTCATATCATATATTGTTTAGACAACTCTGTTAGTCTTATATATTCAAATCTGACCATTAATACACTTCCTGATATCGTAACTTATTCCAACCAGAATGTATCAATACTTCAACTTGTGAAATTCCTTTAATACTACATGCGACATTCTCAGCACTCTTAGAATAACTGAATTATCTTTGATCTGAAAAATTCATTCACCATCGGTCCTTGTATTCTTAACACATTCTCCTTCCATTAGATAATTACGATAACCGTTTTTGTTCCACAAAAACATTTCGTCTGTCTCATCTCTACTACCATCCTATTTCAAAATTCCTGACAACCTGTTGATCTTCTTTCTTTGATATTCCTTTTTCCATTAATTTATCAATTCAATTCTAACTTTCTTTCCATTCCATCCATTCTGCTTGTTGTTACCAATATTCCAAAAATCTCAAGACTCAAGAGTCAATTCTCAATTACTTTGGAAATTTTATAAGCCCTTTTTCCTTCTTCTCCTTACTAAATACTCTCACTACCACGCTCATCCTTCATAATCTGGAACACACTTCGTGATACAGAACTATAACATATCTCGACTATACTTTATTGATTGATATTTTCCAGTCATCATTAGGTAATCCTTAACTCCTTTCTTCTGAAATTTCTGAATGTATTTATAAGTAAGTCTTCATTATCCTTAATTTCTATATACTTGATTCCATACAAGTAATACTTTACAATCCCAAAATAAGTACCACATCGTCGAAACTTATGATCATATAAATCCCGTTATACTTCTTTATTTACGTCAACACACTACTACTACTACTATCATTGGATATTGTCAAAATATCATCATCGTAGCTCTATAATTCTTCAGATTCCTCCGTTACTAACTATACAGGCACAGAACTTCAATCTATCCTCAGCGTTCATAAACAACTTCCTTAACTACGAAGATCAGATCTCAAAACTACAACTTAGATGCATGAATGGATTTCACACATTTAGTTCTTCTTTGTCAGCTTTATCAATGGTTCAACACTCAGTGAAACCCTTTCGATAAACCTCCGATAATACTCAGCTTAAACAAAGGAATTAACAAGCTTCAGTCGGTTTCGTCGGTATCGACAATGCCTCAATCACTTCAATCTAGTCAAGACTTTCACGATTACTTCAGCCATAGATCGCACATTCCAGAACATCTATATTAACTTCAGCTAAAATTCATATCTAAAGAATTTCACACACCGTTCCTCTTTTGCTTAACAATCTTTCAATCGTTATTAAATACTTTCCTCTCCTTCCTTAATATTGATCAAACAAAACATCAATCATCAGTAAAGGATACCAATTTTTGGTTCTCAGTTTGTTCAATCTCGTAGCAATCATCTTATTCCCAAAACATCCAGCTTCTTTCCTTACTTTCATTATTACGTTTCTGATGACTTACCCTTCCAGTCTTATCAGATTATCCTTATTGTCTCGCCTGCCAACCCCTACAATTGATCATATTACCATCCTCAATTTCCTAACAATGCCATATAACAAAATATACAATCAGATTACATAACTTCCATCACTAAGCTAAAACAAAGATTCTTCTTCCAAAGACGACAGTGAACTCCATGATTTCGCAGAACAATCACAAAATACTCTTAAATACTAACTCATCTTCTCATTCCCTTCCGACTACTTACTGATAAAGTGCATAGAGAATTCGACCTATTACAGTTTCCTCCTACATACCTTCTCATCATTGACCAAATAAAATCTTTAAATAGAAATTCCACTGATTAATTCTTGAATTCAGTACTAAATCCTCCGCAAAATTCCAATTTAATTCTTTCCACCTTTACTTATCATATCATATGACATTCATCCTTATCCCGGTTGACTTTCTCACAGCTCTAGTTTGGTTAATTGCGTGATATCTCTTAATTCCATAAGTTCAGAAAATATTTCCTTAATATATATATATATATATATATAGTTATTAACAATCCTTCCATCGGTTAATTTCTCATTTCAACCAATCGCTAATTCTTGTTGATTTCTCGCCCTCAGATCAACTAAAATCTAACATCTTCAAATTTCAATATATCGTCAATAACACCTTCAGAATTCCAGTATACCTTCAATAACACCTTAAGAATTTCAATATACCTTCAATAACACCTTCAGAATTTCAATATACCCGATGAAATTCTAACTCAATGATTAACAAATAAGAATATACAAATTACAACATCTAAATCTCAAATCTTATTAGTATTTCCAAAATATAGGTTGTGATATCAGCAACATTCCTTTCATATTTATTTCCATTATCTGAATTATTCCTTTATTCAAACTCCTTTGCCGAGATGAAAACATTTCATTACCACATAAATACTAATTCCTATACTACACTCCTTGTTATTCCTTCAGCAGCCCGACCTCCAGCTAGTCCGTACTTGTGACAAGTAAATAGATAATTGCTTAAGTGATGTAGAATATATGTGGTCTACACATTATAATTCCTCCTGCTTACCGATTTATAGTAACCGCATGAATACCATCTTTTCTTATCTTAGACTGTTAAATTCCAAGTTTACCTTCTGTTAGAGGAAATAAATTTATATTCCTTATTGTCATTCGCAACAATACCGTTCCTTTTATCTTTTTTGCTACACTTAATTTCGAATCTGGATCAATCTTTAAATTACTATTTCTTTTCGTCTAGTTGAAAATTCCCAAATGACTATTGATATTTCAAAACATCCATCAGTTACTCGAACTTATCCATATAGTTGTACATTTCCAATTACCATTAGTATTCGTACGACACTCTTCACCGCATCTCTTCTCATTCCTAGGAATCTATCGTATAGACATCCTTTAAAATCTTGCAGAACAGCAGCAGTCTCTTCAACTGGAACATCAGCATCTTCAGTCTCAGCACCTCGTCTCCTCGCAGCACGATCAGCTTCGAACATTCTAACAACTATTTCCATAATCATATAATCTACCCTAGAGGTTGTTAACTATGTAGACATATTTCAAGAAACTTAGTCACGTTGAATCCCCACTAATGATAGAAACATATCTCACTCAACTCTTTCTACTGTTATCACAGATGAAAGAAACATGATAAGTATACACATCGAGATATAAAGAAGGATCTTTTCATCAAGATATATCATGGATACTACATGCGCAAACAACACAATACTACCTAAATTCAACAATCATCTCACAAAAGAGAAGATAACAAAGACACATCAAGATAATAAAGGGTAATAGTAGATTGCATCCATAAAATCTGAGAAAATCATAACAAAATCTTGTCACTACAGTCACTTACCCTTATCATCCTAAACAACAACAATATTCCATCACAGTACTACATCATGAAGTCTAAATAATCCAAATACAACACAACAATAAACTGAAATACAACAAAGATCCATCACTTCATCATTCCATAGGACGTGGCACATCATTTTCTCCAACTTGGCTCGTCCCTGCTTCGTCCTCATCTGGTTATAACATGCTGCACCTCCATTTTGAATCATAGCACGGCGGATCCTCGAACCCATACCTCAGATACGCACCTTGGCACGGCGGATTTATCATATAGTGAGAATCAGCATACTCCTCACTGTCCTGGAACTTCCAATACGGTTGAAGATATGGCCCAAGGTGAGCTACATAATCACTTAACCTGCGAAGCCTATCTCTCTCTTCCTGATATTTCTTAAAATCGGTTCCATAACTTCTTACCTCAGCTCTAACCTCAGTTCTTCCAACTTCATCTCAGTTCTAGAATTATCACTCTCAGATTCCATAAAGTTATTCTTATCGTCCTCATCATCCTCATACTCTAACCATCCACCTGAATTCTTATGATTACATCCTTGCTGACATAGCATACCAGGTCTGCCTACAGCATATCCCTGTCTACTACTACTAAGTGGTATGTCGGTCATTTTCTGCAATTACAGAAAATTCAAAGGTACATAAGGTCATTATTTAAAAATATATATATGCAATGCATGACCATGCAAATGCAAATGATTTACGTATGCCAATATATATGTATGCAATGCAATGCAAATGATAATTATGCAATACTCATAAAAAGAAATTATGATGAAAGCACTTCGCGTCCTTTCATTAATACCAATACCTTATCGTAGTATTTACTTAATAAATAATCAGTGATTCTAAACAATTTTGAGGGATACATCTATAATAACAAAGCATAACAAAAATACATAATCTTACCCGAGCCTTGCAGAGAAGTTGCGTTGCTTTTATAAAATACTTTTGACACCAAAGTTATAGTTTGGGACATTTTCAAAAATCGGCCTAATTCGCTATAACTAAAAAGCTCTGGTTACCAATATCTAACACCCCCAAATTACATTGCGTATCGGACATACACAATTGGGTGCTAGTCTCGAACTTCATTTCACAATACTCTTTATACGACCTTAAAATAGTACATTTAGGAATATAATAAGGAAATAATTTAAATCAATGTCTAAAACCTTCAATCCCAAGTAAATTCAGTCTAAAAATATCAGAGTAGCGTTTAGGTTCCCCAAAGAACTCAACCAATCGACAAACCTTTTACCAAATACTTGACCATATACTATAAATTTATGACAAACGGGAAGAAATCTGTTTTAGACCAAATTACTACAAAAGCAATCCCGCAATCCTTCTCCAGCAAGCTCCGCCATTCATCAACTTCAATTACATGAAATACATGCTTAAGATCATCAACACACCGGTTGAGCAAGTCTATAGGTTTAGCAAAACACATTTGAACACATCATAAAAATCAATCACAAATGTTTAATAGCATTGTGTCCATACAATCTATTAATCAGGCATTTCATCTTATAGCAATAGCTAATGAATTGTATTAAGCTCATGACACCGACCCCTTAACTTAGTCACCCACGCCAAATGCCAGCATGACTATATGAATCCAGTGCCCCTACTAGGGTGTCAGTTGCAAGTATACCACATTCTCATTCTCGTAAAATTATCCTTCCCAGAGGTTACTCAGCGTAAAGCCCTGGTCTCATATAGGGTCGTCAGCCCAATAGTACTATCATTAGAATAAGCGGCTATTCCCAACTCACAACATCAAGTCAGAAGATAGTTAACCGCTCATGAATTTTGGGACTTTTGTAACATAGGTACTTATACAATTCAAAGCAACATCAGGCAACAAAGGCAACATTCGGGTCCAACAATTACTCATGACATGTGTTCATTTTATTTCAAATAACATGTATCCCCCTCGCGGGTTTTAATATCATTAAAACAAGTAATAAGCGAGGCTATAGACTCACCTAGAGTAATAACAGTAGTAAGATGATTTTCAACGATCGATGATGTCCGGCGAACACGAAATTCACAATCTATCAAAATAAAAGACATGCCTTTAATAATACATCCAAGTAATATTTTATACTTAATAAAATGAAATAAGTAGCTCAAGGTCAAAATTAAACTCACACCATTCTCAATTTAATGAATCCTTCTTACGTACACTTTTTATACTTTTATTCTTTTAAAAACTGTCGATATATATATATATATATATATATATATATATATATATATATATATATATATATATATATATATATATATATATATATATATATATATATATATATATATATATATATATATATATATACATATATATATATATATATATATATATATATATATATATATATATATATATATATATATATATATATATATATCTAACTTAAACACGTCAATAGCTTACGATACTACTCAGAGACTTCACTTACTATATATAGAAAGAACTCCCAAAAGTTGGTTAAAAGATTTTACTTTTAAAGTTTCCTGCCCGAGACATTTTCGAATTACAAAAACCGGACAGTTTTACGTCAACAACTCATATAGTCTTTTTGACCTATATAAATTGTAGAAACTATAATGGGGGGGGGGTTGAAAAGTTTCATATAATTTACTTGTTAAAAGGTGGTTTTCAAAAATCCTTTTTCAAAAACTTAGACTTGAGGAAATGTGTGAAATCTTCTTATGCACAATATGAACAATGATAGTGTAACTAAACTAATACTAACAAAAATATATGCACAAAGAATAAAGAATGTAAAGAGTTAAGGGTAAAGAAAGATCAAACCGAACACCAAGGATATATAGTGGTTCGGCAACGAAGCTCACTCCTCGTTCCTACTCCACTCCTCGAGTACTCCTTACTCGAGAGTTCACTACACAACAAGCTCCTTATGGTGGAGAAAACCGTACACGTCGCTTAACCAATTTCCGACTCTAAGCTAAAAGTCGAGCCCTAATCGTAGCTAGGACCAATCTACACAACTATACTTAGTACATACACAACTTCCAAATAGACACAACTACTTGGATCTTCACAACTATGACACAACTACAAATGTATAAAATTAGATCTTCAATGGATCTTTGGTGGTGGACTCAACACTTCACAAGGATAGTGTTCTTCTCTTTTCACTTGGAGAGGAAGGGATGGAAGGACAAGATTCACTTCTTAAACAAGTAGTAATCAAACAAATGATCAAAGATTTGAGTGATTAAAGAAGAGAGTTTGAATCTGGAAATAAATGTGCAAAAGAGGTGAATTGAAAAGCTGAAAATGGTCCACTATTTATAGGATAAAGGGCCAACGACTATATCTGCCTGCGGTACCTTATCTTAGCCCGCGGTACCTTATCGATAAGGAACCCCCTAGGAGCTAAGGTACCGCTGGACTAGACTCCGCTCCCTTTTTGTCCTTTAGTGGTGGAGGTCATATCTGGTTTAAAAAATATCCTGATAGAATATTCCTAGCAAATAAGAATATGCCATTTTAAAATTTTCAAATAATTCATTTAATAAAACATTTTCTTAAAAGGAAAGTTTAATAAAAACTTGTCACACTTAATAAAAAGTGAGTTTTAAGAAAAGATTAAATCACTTGATCACTTGATTAAGGTTAGTACTTGTTTATCCATACCTAAAGTGAAAATGGGTAAAATGAACAATACTTGAACTCAAGAATTCGTTTTTCGTTGTTTTCGTAAATGCTTGTTTTTACATATTGTCGTAATCAAAACTAAGCGAGACCGAAAAATGCAAGTAACGTTTTTAGGCATTATTGCATTAACAATCTCCCCCTTTTTGATTCCGGCAATACATAAACTCAATCACACAAAAACAAGATTTTCGAAGACGAGTTTATTCATTTTCCCCCTTTGTCGAAGCAAAAAGGTTGCACAAGTCGGTGTTGAAGAAACGGACTTAGCAAAGACTCCCCCTTGGTGCTTATCCCCCTAGCTTGGGGCACCGAGGAATCGAGATATGGTGACAAGCTACATAGAAGGGTTAGTTGAACAAAAGAAACAACCAACAATATATAGCAATAGGTCACAAAAAATAAAAGAGAACAAAACACAAAGGCAAAGATCCAAGATAGGTTACTAAAAGAACATTATACAAAGAAGTATGGAAAAAGAAACAAGCCAAAAGCATAAATCTAATCCTAGTTATTAGAGAATTCTAATATTTGCTTGAATTTGGTGTCTTGTGGATAAGAAACCAATGCTTATATGAAAGACAAGGTAATGGCGGAGGGTGGTGGTGGTGGCTTGTTGGAGATCTCATAATCATAGTGAAGAGGAGGCTTGATTAAGAGACTCTTGATGTAGCTCAACTCCTCATAGATGTGTGCCATAGCAAGATGTTGATATTGACAACATTGACAATATGTTCCATGGTGCATGACATTATCATGAGAAAGAGGAAGAACACTAAAGGGTGGTGGTGGAAGAAAAGATGTTCCACAATCAACATTCTTGGTAGGAGAGATGTGATTAAGAGTGTTCTTGGGTGGGTTTGGATTGTAATGGTTTTTGGGTGAGTTGGGATTGAAAGCAATTGGAGAAAATGTAGGAGATTCAAGGTTTTCATTGGGAGAATAAGACATTTGGGATGTGAAGTAATGCAAAATGCTTATGGTTTAAATAGGGAAGGCTTAGGGTATTTTTGGGGTGGTCAAAGGGTTTGAAACAAAGATTCTCAATAATGTTGGAGAAAATCTGGAGTTTCAAACAAAAACCCGAAAAAGGAAGGCACTGTAGGCGGTTCCTTATCTAGGCTGGCGGTACCTTATCAATAAGGCACCGTGGTTCACATATGGAACCGCCTGCAGAGGCTGTGTTTGGTGTTTGGAGGAAGATTTTTCAGCAAATCTTATTTTTCTAGTCTAACTTATCATAGGGATATGCTTAAAAGCAAAGATAGACAAAGAAAACATATGCAAACTTACCAAATAGAGATTTGACCAAAATACATGGATTTAAAAAAAATCGATGTAGGAGGTGTGTAAGACAAGACCTTAAGTCATGACACAATGATCCTCCGTGATTCTATCTTGTTCTTGCTATGTTTTAGAGAATCATACATATGAATTATGTAAGCTCTAGATTAATAGCGAGAATCTATGAAAAATCGTTTTTATATTGAATTAACAATGTCAAACGTATTTCTCAACCATTTTTGAAAGAGACTTTGAGAATTTTGAAAAAAGATAAGAGAATGTTTTTCAAAAAGAGTTTGGAAGACTCAATAACTCAAAGTGGTACAAAAAGAAATCACACAAAAAGAAAAGAAATTAAGGAAGATGTTCCATTAATCCTAGACCTAGACGCAATTAATTAAAAGGTTCCCTCTTAAGTGGCTTAGTGAAGATGTCGGCTAAGTTGTCTCCGGAGGGTACCTTCTCAATTGAAATGTTCCCCTTTTGAACATTTTCCCTAAGGAAATGGTGTCGAATTTCTATGTGTTTGGTTCGCAAATGTTGCACGGGATTCTTGCTAAGGTCTATAGCGCCTTTATTATCGCACATGATGGGAACATCATCAAGAGAAATCCCGTAATCAACAAGCGCTTGCTTCATCCATAGAGCTTGTTGGCATTCTTTTCCGGCACTCACATACTCGGCTTCCGTGGTGGATATTGCAAGAGCGGTTTGTTTCTTGGAGAACCAAGAAGTTAAACAACAACCCATGAAGGTACAAACTCCACTAGTGCTTTTTCGGTCCACATAGTCTCCCGCATGATCTGAGTCCGCGTAGACAATGGTTTCTACGTCGGTCCCTTTAGGATACATAATCCTAAATGTATAGTGCCTTTAATGTATCGGAAGATACGCTTAACCGCTTCGAGGTGAGAGGTTTTGGGAGCCTCTTGGAAGCGAGCACAAAGGCATACACTAAACATGATATCCGGTCGACTTGCCGTTAGGTACAACAAACTACCAATCATACCTCTATATTTGGTGTTGTCTACCGACTCACAATCATCATCTACGGTGAGTTTAGTATCCGAGGCCATAGGGGTCTTCATTGGTCTAGATTCTTCTAATCCAAATTTCATTAGCATTTCTTTAGCGTACTTAGATTGACTAAAGAAAATACCATCGTCCATTTGTTTAATTGAAGCCCTAAAAAGAAGTTAAGTTCTCCCATCATACTCATTTCAAACTCATCATACATGATTTTAGCAAAGTCATCACACAATTCTTGACAAGTTGAGCCAAATATAATGTCATCAACATATATTTGTACGATTATGAGGTGAGAACCTTTCTTCTTTGTAAAGAGCGTATTGTCTACCATCCCCATGGTATACTCATGATTAACAAGAAACGCTTTAAGTCTATCATACCAAGCTTTGGGTGCTTGTTTGAGACCATAAATGCCTTCTTAAGCTTGTAAACATGATCCGGTTTCTCAAAATCAATGAAGCCGGGAGGTTGAGCCACATATACCTCCTCATTGATCAAAACGTTAAGAAATGCACTCTTTACATCCATTTGTTGAAGCTTAAAGTCTAAGGCACAAGCGTAGGCTAAAAGGATTCTAATTGATTCTAATCTAGCTACAGGTGCATATGTCTCGTCATAATCAATCCCTTCTTGTTGATTATAGCCTTGAGCTACAAGTCTAGCCTTGTTACGAGACACAACGCCATTCTCATCTAACTTATTCCTAAATACCCATTTGGTTCCTATAATGGTATAACTTCTAGGTGGTGGAACAAGTTCCCAAACATCATTGGCAACGTATTAATTCAATTCTTCTTGCATCGCAATGACCCAACTCTCATCCGTCAAAGCTTCTTTAACATTCTTTGGTTCAATCAAGGAGACAAAACAAAAGAAGTTGCTTTGGTTTTGGACTTGAGATCTTAGGGTCCTTTGATTTAAGTCACCAATGACATTATTGAGAGTATGATCCCTAGATTCCTTAATGTTTACTTCCTTTTCAACACTAAGGTCTTCAACTCCTATTTTTCTAACCTCTTTGGCTTTAACTACTTCTAATTCATCCAAGTCATCATCAACCAATGATGGTGTCTTGGGTGAAGGAGGGGTTTCATCAAAGGTTACGTTGAGTGATTCTTCAATAACCCCCGTGGTTCTATTTAGGACTATGTAGGCTTTGCTAGTTTAGGAATAACCTAAAAGGATACCTTCGTAAGACTTTGGGTCAAACTTGGTAAGGTAGTCTTTGGTGTTGAGGATAAAGCACTTGCTTCCAAACACCCTAAAGTATTCCAATGAGGGTTTCTTACCTTTAAGAATCTCATAGGGGGTCTTTCCTAGGAAAGGTTGAATAAGAATTCGGTTGAGAATATAAGTCGATGTGTCCACGGCATTGCACCAAAAATTTTGAGGCAAAGATTGCCCGTTTAACATCGTCATACTCATCTCTTGGAGAGTCCTATTCTTCCTTTCAACTACCCCATTTGATTGTGGAGTGCGAGGAGCCGAGAAGTTATGGGTAATACCATGAGCTTCACAAAAGGCACCAAATTGCACTTCATTATCAAATTCCCTACCATGATCCGTCCTAATAGAGACAATTGGACATCCTAGTTGATTTTGAATTCTTCGATTAAAGATCTCGAAATGATCGAAAGCTTCATTCTTAGATGCCAAAAATCTAGTCCTAGTGAATCTAGAATAGTCATCAACTATAACTAGGGTATAAAGGTTACCTCCATAACTCCGTATGGCGGAAGGTCCAAAAAGATCCAAATGTAGGAGCTCTAAGCACCGAGAGGTCGAAACCAAATTCTTGGCTTTGTGACTTGAGTGAACTTGCTTTCCAACTTTGCAAGCATCACAAAAGTGACTATCAAACTTCATCTTGGGGAGGTGTCTTATCAACTCCTTAGAGACTAAAGATTGAATTAAACGCATATTAGTGTGACCTAATCTCCTATGCCAAAGAGTAGAACTATCATCTATAGTCGCAAGACATATGTTGTCTTTTGACTTCTTATTAACCTTCATAACATAAAGCCCATGCTTTCTAATTCCCTTTCCAATGGCCTTTCCATCTTTTACGATTTCACTGTCATGTTCCGAAAAGATGACCTTACACTTATTATCACAAATTTGACCTATACTTAAAAGGTTAAACCCTAAGTTATCTACGTGTCAACATTTTCAATGGTCATAGAGTTAAGAGAAACCGTACCTTTGCCCATGATATTACCACGTAGACTACTTGCAAATGTGACATTACCTCCATCATATGCTTTGTAGTGCGAGAACAAACTTCGATTACCCATCATGTGTTTAGAAAAACCACTATCCTTAATCCACTCGTCGGGCTCCAAATCAATTCCCAAGCATATCTAGGTAACACACACAAGATCAAACATTTGGTACACAATATCTCATGGGTCCAAAATTGTTAGTTCCAAACATCCCTTGCATTTTGTTGGGATGCATGAATGAAAGAGGGGTTCCCTATGGAGAACAAAATGGAGGAGGGTAGTAATTCATGTATCCATTTTGTTGTTCATTATTTCTCCTAGGTGTATTTGATCTAGTTTTAGAGTTATGATCATTTCTTCTAGGTGTTGGGGTTTTACTTCTAGATCGTGAATTGTTTTGATTATCTCTTCTAGGCGTTGTCGTTCTACTTCTAGGCTTAGACTTATTCCGTACTCTAGGTGGAGTAGAAGATGGTCTATATAAACTTCTATTTCCCATGAGAGGTTTACTTAATGGCTTGTAGAACTTACCAATAGCATTGTCGTCAAGTATGGGTAATTTTACCTTATTAACAGTAAGATGCTTTGGTTTTTCACCTAATTTACATTTTTTAAAAAGTTCATGATTTTCACAAAATTCATCTTCTAGCCGCGGTACCTTATCTATGGCGGCGGTTCCATAGTGATAAGGAACCGCCCAATACAATCTGGGACCGCGTATAGTGGGTGATTTTTGTGAAAATCTGACTTGTTTAGGTTCACTTGTTGAGGCTTCATTTGAGTTAAAACCTAGACCAAGTCTTTCCTTAGAATAAAATTGTTTGTTTAACATATCATCAAGAGCATTAGTACCTTTCATGAACTGTTCCAATTCAATGGAGGTGCCCTTGAGATCTTCATTCTCTAATCTAAGTTTCTCACAACTTAAGCAACCTATATCCACTTCTTTATTTTTCCCAAGTATTGCCAATTTCTCCCTAAGTTCATTGATCTCATTTTCAAGATTAGTTTTGGTTGATTTTAAGGTTTTATTCTTTTCTATGAATTTAAGACTAAGTTTGTGTAAACTATCATATTTGCCTTCGAATTCAATATCATCAAAGGTGGAGCTATCATAACTATAATATTCGGTTTCGGAATGTACCTCTTTAGAAGTGTGAGCCATAAGACATTTCTCCTCTTTGGGGTTGTCATCATCATCTTCACCGCTATCGCTCCAAGCGCCACTAACGAACGCCGTGTGGTTCTTATCACGAGCGGGCTTTGGACAATTACCAATGAAGTGATTTGGATCACCACATCTAAAGAAATTCCTATCACCTTTTTCATTCTTGGCAAACCGATTCTTTGAGAATGGTTTCTTGTCATTGTTGGGTTGCCTAACGTGTTGACCTCGTCTCTTGAAGAACTTCTTGAAATCTCTCACCGCCAATGCATACTCCTCGTCATCGCTTTCCGAGGAACTATCGTGGTCACTTTGTGCCTTCTTGGCTTTAAGTGCAAGAGATTTCCTTTCACTCTTGGTTTTCACTAATTCCGAGTCCTTCAAAATTATCATCTCATGAACCTTCAAGTTGCCTATGAGTTCATCGAGTGATAAAGTTGAGAGATCTTTCGATTCTTCAATCGCCGTGACTTTTGCTCTCCACTTTGGATGTAAAGCCCTTAGACACTTCCTAACATTGTTCTTGCTAGAAAAACCTTCATCAAGTGCTTTTAGACTAGTAATAATGGTGTTAAACCTAGCAAATGCACTATCAATAGTTTCATCTTCTAAGATGACAAATTGTTCATATTGTTGGACAAGAAGATCGATTTTGCTTTCTTTGACTTGGCTATTACCTTGGTGGGTTACTAAAAGAGTGTTCCAAATATCTTTAGCGGTTTCACAAATAAAAATCCTTTTATACTCTTTCTTAGGCAAAGCATTATAAATCACCATTTTAGCCTCATTATTTTCTGAAAGTTTCTTTTTATTGTCGTCATTAGCTTTGTCAAAAGTGACCAATTATTTTGTTTTAGAAACTTCATTAAATTGATAAGGTAAAAAATCACCATTGGTAATAACATGCCAAAGATCTAAATCTTTTGATTTCACATAAGTCTCAAATCTATTTTTCCAATAAATAAAACTATCGGTTTAAAAAAGTGGTGGTCTTTGCATATATTTCCCTTCTAGGTATTTGTTGGAATCCATAGATCGATTCAAGTTTTAAAATACAATATACTTTAAAAATTCTTGAGCAACCCGCTCTGATACCAATTGTAGAAACTAGAAGGGGAGGGGGGGTTGAATAGTTTCTTATAATTTACTTGTTAAAAGGTGGTTTTCAAAAATCCTTTTTCAAAAACTTAGACTTGAGGAAATGTATGAAATCTTCTTATGCACAATATGAACAATGATAGTGTAACTAAACTAATACTAACAAAAATATATGCACAAAGAATAAAGAATGTAAAGAGTTAAGGGTAAAGAAAGATCAAACCGAACACCAAGGATTTATAGTGGTTCGGCAACAAAAATCACTCCTCGTTCCTACTCCACTCCTCGAGTACTCCTTACTCGAGAGTTCACTACACAACAAGCTCCTTATGGTGGAGAAAACCGTACACGTCGCTTAACCAATTTCCGACTCTAAGCTAAAAGTCGAGCCCTAATCGTAGCTAGGACCAATCTACAAAACTATACTTAGTACATACACAACTTCCAATAGACACAACTACATGGATCTTCACAACTATGACACAACTACAAATGTATAAAATTAGATCTTCAATGGATCTTTGGTGGTGGACTCAACACTTCACAAGGATAGTTTTCTTCTCTTTGCACTTGGAGAGGAAGGGATGGAAGGACAAGATTCACTTCTTAAACATGTAGTAATCAAACAAATGATCAAAGATATGAGTGATTAAAGAAGAGAGTTTGAATATGGAAATAAATGTGCAAAAGAGGTGAATTGAAAAGCTGAGAATGGTCCACTATTTATAGGACAAAGGGCCAACGGCTATATCTGCCCGCGATACCTTATCTTAGCTCGCGATACCTTATCGATAAGGAACCGCCTAGGAGCTAAGGTACCGCTGGACTAGACTCCGCTCCCTTTTTGTCCTTTAGTGGTGGAGGTCATATCTGGTTTAAAAAATATCCTGATAGAATATTCCTAACCAAATAAGAATATGTCATTTTCAAATTTTCAAATAATTAATTTAATAAAACATTTTCTTAAAAGGAAAGTTTAATAAAAACTTGTCACACTTAATAAAAAGTGAGTTTTAAGAAAAGATTAAATCGCTTGATCACTTGATTAAGGTTAGTACTTGTTTATCCATACCTTAAGTGAAAATGGGTAAAATGAAAAATACTTGAACTCAAGAATTCGTTTTTCGTTGTTTTCGTAAATGCTTGTTTTTACATATTGTCGTAATCAAAACTAAGCGAGACCGAAAAATGCAAGTAACGTTTTTAGGCATTATTGCATTAACATAAATGACTCCATTTACAAAACCGACACTCATGTTTGAAAATAGACTCAACATCATAATGTTTATCATTTTACATCAGTCCTTGACCCATTTTACATCAGTCCTTGACTCATTTTACATCAGTTCCCGAGATTCGATCCAAATATCAACAACAACTATATATTGTGCAGATACTCGTCTCTCGGTACACGAATAATCAAACTATCATAACGTTTCGCTCGTTTGGAGCTAGAAGCTCTACTTTATACCAAATCGAAGCTTATGAAATTCTCTACAACAGTATCTAATCAATTCATATCATACTCAAACTTATAGTTTCCAAAATTTAGCTTTTAGCTGCTGGTCAAAATCAACTCTTTAAATACCACTCAAAATCATATTTTTCACCCAGTTTAACATCATTTTTACTACTATAATCATCCTAAAACTACTACTTCCAATCCTAACATAGTATATCATCCTAGATGATCAAATCATTAAAACCCAACTCAAAAATTTCAACATGCAACAATCAAAAATAATATATATAACATCATAAACATCTACTTACAACACATAATCAAGATCAAAACACATAGTTTTCATCAAAAATGGGTTTTTACAAAAAGTTCATGCATGTGGGTAAATTTTATACCAAAGTGATGAGAATCAAGAAACAAAGATAGATCTTCAATTGGATTTAATAGATTCAAGCTAGATTTTGAAAATCAAGGGGTGTTTGTGTGGCTTGGGGTGACGGACACAAAGAGGGGAGAGGAAATTTTTGTTAATGGAATGAGTTGTTTGTTTATTTGTGTGTAAAGTTTCCTTTTATATGGGAAACGTTTAGGGTAGTTTTTGCCAATTGTGATTCTTGTGGACCAAAATGCATTTAATTGTTTAAAAAGCAGAAAATGACTATTAGTCAATTTTAAAAATATTTACGGGTCTCGGATTTCACAAAAATACTTCTCAAAACTTAAAACGCACACAAAATATGATATTATAAAGTCCCGGACGACTTAATACGAAATTAAAAATAAAAACGTCAAAATATTAAACATCGACATGTCTAAAATAAAACGTAAAATTTCGGGCATCCGTTGATATCGTGATTACTAATAATCCTCGTAACTCGTCAAAACGTAAAAATATAACTTTCAACATTCG
Organism: Glebionis coronaria; assembly: GCA_025667525.1. Lineage (NCBI taxonomy): Eukaryota > Viridiplantae > Streptophyta > Magnoliopsida > Asterales > Asteraceae > Glebionis > Glebionis coronaria. Next base: position 499,995 of record JANFOE010000956.1, on the reverse strand, counting down.
TTCAATTCAAATCACCAATCGTCATGACATTCAATCTCGTCAAAAATTTCAAAAATATACGTAAAAATATAATTAAATAATGACCACGGGTTTGGGTTGTCACAACTAACGCACTTATACAAGAACAATTTACAATCATGCTGACAACAGTGGCGAATTAAAGAGCAAGACATTTCCATGACTGCTTTTCACACACGATTTTGGTCATGCTAAATTCATGATTTTGTTCTAGACTCTCAAATGTTTTAGCAGCATTATAGATTTTAAATGGAGTTCCCCATGAACTCATAAACGAATTCAGTATTGTTTTATCTTTCACAATCCAATTTTCTCTAAGCCTAGAGAAGGGTATGAACACCATAGTCGCACTATGTTGTCGATTTTATGACCGAAGAAATTTCACCCGAAATTTCTGCAAGAATCCTGGTTGATTACAGTGACACGCTGAATCACATTGATTCTCACGGTTAACCTTACCATGAGTCAGCGTATGCGTAAAGGAGTGAATCATACACTAAGTTATGCGTTTCAAGGAATCCCACGCTAAGAGTAGTCTAATCGCAGAGACTCATAGTTTTCTAAACTTCTAGGTATCCAGTTTCTACGAGGAAAGATGCAATTAAGTTCATATCTAAGTATCTGTCATACGGACAGGCTAAGGTAGAACACCAACAGACTAAGGGACAGGATCTCCATGGGTTCTTTTCTTGGACCACCGCATGCAGATGAAAATGATGCTATCTAGGTTGTTTGCAACCGTTTGATAAAGTTTGCAAGATTCTTCAATCCGTAAGGAGTTCACAGCTAGAAGATTTTCAGACATTTCCATCCAGAGATCGTACAATCACTTGGCACTCTCTCAGCTATCAGTTCAAAATTAAGACTCGCGTACGTATTCATTCATCATTACGGTCACGTCCTTGTTAAATTTTATGTTTTGCTTTCGCATTTACGTCCACAACACTATTCACGTTCATGATCACATCCTAGCTTATGATTTAAGTTTCACTTTATTCTAGAAGTTTACAGCAAGCTTGGGAGACCAGACTCGAGCTTGATAAACTTGCCAACTTCAGATGGACGCTTCACGTCTTATTTCATGTCTTACCACATACCATTGGCGTTACCACCTCAGTTATATATGTTCACGATATGTTTCACATGTCATGTTCATTCCATGTTCCTCATATCACGTCTACGATATGTGGCACGTATTACGTCCACCATATGCTACAGTTACCATATCTCCATGTATCACGTTTAAAATTGCTCACGTATCACGTTCACAATATATCATTACTAAGACGTTTCTCATACATTATTTAAGATTATTTCACATCGTAACGTTTTGTTATCCTTCCATGTTTTCTTCTTAGCCACTCGATCAGATTCATGAGAACCCATCTCACGTGGTGAACCAGAAATTTCTATATCATCATGACAGAGTCATGAAGATAAAGGTTATTACTTCTCGTCAATACGAGTTAGAAGATCGTTCCGAGAGGGAAGCCACTTGGAAACGAAGGATTCCATCTGGATCATTATCTTCTTTTCGATCCATGAGTTAGATATTCTTTAAAATTACGTCACGTTCCATGTACCTTTCTGTCATGTCACGTTCCATTGTCTTTTCTAGTCAGGTTGCGTTCCACGTTCTTTTCAGCTTGCATGTCCTTAGCTTTTATGAACCTTCAGTCTTTATAACCCTTTTAGTTTATCACGACTCTAATTCGAGGATGAATTATTTTTTTAGAGGGGAAGAGTTGTAAAACCCGCTTTAAAATCGTATGAACAGTACACGTGAACAGTAAATACATAAAAACACGAAAAAAATAAAACTTTTCATTTATAATATTAATACACGTGAGTTACAATTAATAACGAACAATAATGAATATTATAAATTTAACACGGCCATGATAATTAATTCACGACAATAAATTCACGAACGTATACGACATATTTATTTAACAAGAAAAGCTTCGGGTTTTCCTCTTGGGGCCCCACATGCCGCGGCAAAGAATGAAAAGGAAAAGGATTTGGGCCTTTTGGCCCATGAACCATTGTAATACATGGTTTAATAAAACTCCAGGGAGCTAATTCTTTTTTATTAAAAACCAAAACCCTAATCCTTGTTTCTCCCTCTCTCTACCATCGACTAACAAAGAACACCAAGGGGAGATTTTTGAGTTTTGATTTCCAAGAAGTACGTGTTTAAGCTCGCGATTAAAAGCCTTTTACAACCACGTTAGCGGTATGATCATTAGTCCTTTTCTTTTAATTCTTTTATTAAATCCATGTTATGATCATAAAAACAAATCAAGAACCATGTTAGTAAATTAAACTATGAAGTTAAGGGTGTTTTGGTTGTGTTTGGTTTAGCCGAGGCACCACCGAGAGTCAAAAGACTCTCGGTGTGGGTTGTGTGCATCACCGAGACCCCAAAGGGGCTCGGTTTGGTTTGTTGTTCAGACCCGAGACCAAAGGGACCCTAAGCAAGGGTCGGGTATATGTTTAGGTTGTTGTTTAGTTGGATTTAGTGTCAACCGATCCCTTCAAGGCTCGATGGGACTTGTGTATGGACCGAGACCCAAAACAATGGCAACCGGCCCAAACCGGTGCCATTGTTGGCTTAACAGTGGGAACTCCCGGCTCAGGCCGGGGTGTCTTTGGCTTGACGTAGGAACCACCGGCTAAAGCCGGTGGTGATTTATTGAAGACAGTGGCAACCGGCTAGGCTGGGTTAGCCACTGTCAAAGGGGGTGTTTGGCTCGGCTTAACTAGGAACGCGGGGTACGGGCTCGGGTTAAATTTTAAAAGCACGGACTCAGGTTTCGGAACATATTAAAAATCAGAAAAACGTGTTAATTAAATTAATTACTTGACTTTTAATTTAATTAATTTCATGACTTAGGTTTAATATTAAAATTAATATTACATGTATAACCTAATGTATTTAACTTGGCTTAATTTAATTAAACATGTATTTTTGATTAAATTCCATATAACGTATAGTTTAATTAATTAACCAGTTATTTAATTAATGAACTATAACCATGACTTGTATTGTACTAATTAAACTTTAATTATTATTTATAATCCAGCTTATTTCTAATTATGGAAACTTACTATTTTTGGAAACTTTCTATTTTTTTAGAAACTTACTATCTATGGAAACTTGCTATTTTTGGACGGTTACTTAGTATTACAATACAAGTATTATAATACACTAATACATGAATAAAACACAACAGAACATCAGAATAACTACAGTTAACACAATAAACAGTAAAACATGACAGAATACATATAACAAGCTAATAACACACGGAACCGGTAAAACACATGTAATTCAGACAACTCATACACGTCCATATTTCTTGTGTAGTGTTATCCGTCGAGGCGGATTAGTCTTCATTGTTTTCCTTAGCTTCTACTGGACATAAGGTACGGATTTCCCGTCCTTCAGTAAGGACAATCTCTTACTTCATTAGGATTTCCCGTATGCAGCCAACTGTTTTCCCCAGTAGTTACAGATTAAATGCTTATGTTTATTAGTTACCTTAGCCATATACATGCATGACCAGTTTCACCTAGTTATGGAGGTACCATAACCACAACACTAGAGGCACTAGTGTTATGACTTCACCACGGCGGAGTGATAGCTAGTGGCGTCCCTTTTCAGTTATTTGGCCATTTTATTATTATATTATCATGTTGGGCGTATGGGAGCATCCTAGTTACATGTTTCACTCAGGATTTCATGGTGAATGTGGTGTGTGCCTTGCATCCTTCACAAGGAGCTGATCCCTCCTACCCACTTACCAGTTAAATAGAGGCATCCTCTCTAATTTGCATGACGAGGTCACCCCTCCAAGTATTCATGCACGTTGTTGACCTCATGACCTATATTGGCTATTTTGGTACATTAACTAATACAAATTTTCATAAGTAACATAAGCTATGTTTCAGAACTAAAACCAGTTAACATGACAGACAACTAGGTTTTCCAGGACTCATTCATTTCCGCTGATATTCATGCCTTACAGTTCTGTATTATGTTATGTCATATATCCGTGCACTGAGCGTATTGCTCAGCCGTTACTTTCTTTCCATGTCCCAAAACGGCAGGTACCTAAAGTTAGACTGGAGCATTTGGAGGACACACATAGGATGGGAGCTACCTTAGACTTCTTCTCCTCATGCCTTTATATATTTATGCTTATTTAGTCTTCCTTTAGTTCATTTATTTTATTTATGTTTTGGGCTTATGTCAGGGAACCGATGTTTGATTCCGGTTACCCTTTGGTCATGTATGTTTATGACATATTACCTTGCATGCTTTGATGACACGCCATAATTATCCTGTGATATTCCATTTATCAAAATGTGGTGTTACATTCCCCATAGGGAAAAGTATTGTTGTTGAAAATTATTCCAATTCATATGGCCATTTTGTTGTCCATGGTTTCTCCTAGGTGTATTTGATCTCGATCCAGTATTATTATTATTCCTCCTAGGTGTTGGGGTTTTACTCCTAGGTCGTGGTTTAGCTTGATCATCTCTTTTTGGTGTAGGTGTTCTACTTCTAGGTTTAGATTCATTTCGTACTCTTGGAGGAGTAGATGTTTGTCTAGATAAGTTTCTAGTTCCCATTAGAGGTTTACTCAAGGGCTTGTAGAATTTATCTAGAGTAGGCTTTTGAATTATAGGTACTTTGACCTTGGTAATAAGAATATGTTTTGGTCCTTCACTATATTGGAGCACCACGTGCAGGGGACTGTTTTTCTGAAAACCTAACTTGTTTTGGTTCACTAGTTGATGCTTCATTAGTGTTATATCCTGACATAATCTTTTCCTTAGAATGAATTTGTTTGTTTAACATATCATTAAGAGCATTAGTACCTCTCATGTAATTTTCAAGTCTAATGGAGGTGCTCTTAAGGTTTTCATTTTCTTGCCTAAGGTTCACATTTTAAGCATCCAAGGTCTATTTCTTTATTTTTCTCAAGCTTAGCTAATTTTTCTTTTAGCTCACTAATCTCGCTTTCAAGCTTAGTTCTAGTTGATTTTAGCACTTTGTTCTTTTCAATAAATTTTAGAATAAGCTTATGCAAGTTATTGTATTGGCCTTCTAATTCACTATCATCTTGAGAAGAACTATTATTCCTATAATACTCGGTTTTGGAAAGTACCTCTTTAGAAGTTTGAGCCATGAGACACTTCTCATCTTTGGGGTTGTCATCAACATCTTTACCGCTATCGCTCCATGAACCTCCAACGAACGCCGTGTAGTTCTTGTCGCGTGAAGGCTTAGGACAATCACCAATGAAATGATTTGGATCACCACATCTAAAGCATTTCTATCACCTTTATCGTCTTTGGCAAATCGGTTTTTGGAGAAGGGTTTCTTGTCGTTGTTTGGTTGCCTCACGTATTGACCTCGTATTTTGAAGAACTTCTTAAAGTCTCTAACCACCAAGGCATATTCCTCATCATCACTATCCGAGGAACTTTCATGATCACTTTGTGCCTTCTTGGCTTTAAGTGCAAGAGACTTTCTTTCACTCTTAGTTTTCACCATTTCCGAGTCCTTCAAAATTATCATCTCATGAACCTTCAAGTTACCAATGAGTTCATCGAGTGATAATTTGGCGAGATCCTTTGATTCTTCAATCGCCGTGACTTTAGCTCTCCATTTTAGATGCAACGCCCTAAGAAACTTCCTAACATTGTTCTTGCTAGAAAAACCTTCATCAAGTGCTTTTGGACTAGTAATAATAGTGTTAAATCTAGCAAACGCACTATCTATGGTTTCATCTTCTAAGATGAAAAATTGTTCATATTGTTGAACAAGAAGATCGATTTTACTTTCTTTGACTTGGCTATTACCTTGGTGAGTTACTAAAAGAGTATTCCAAATGTCTTTAGCGGTTTCACACATAAAAATCCTTTCGTACTCTTTCTTGGGTAAAGCATTATAAATCACCATTTTAGCCTTATTATTTTTAGCAAGTTTTCTTTTAGTATCATCATTAGCTTTATAAAAAGTAATTATCTCCTTACTTTTAGAAACTTCATCATGTTGAAATGGCAAAAAGTCACCATTGGTAATAACATGCCAAAGATCTAAAGCTTTTGATTTCACATAAGTCTCAAACCTATTTTCCAATAATAAAAACTATCGGTTTCAAAAAGAGGTGGTATTTGCATGGATTGCCCTTCTAGATACTTGTTGGAATCTATAGATCGATTCAAGTTTTAAAATACAATATATTTTAAAAAGCCTTGAGCAACCACGCTCTGATACCAATTGTAGAAACTAGAAGGGGGTTGAATAGTTTCTTAAATTTGCTTGTTAAAGTTTGGTTTTAAAAATCATTTTTCAAAAACTTAATCTTGAGTATTTATGTGAAACCTTTTTATACACAATATGAACAAGGTATAGTGCAACTAACTAATAATCACAAGTATAAAGAATAATGAATGTAACTAAACTAATAATCACAAGTATAAACAATAATGAATGTAACTAAACTAATAATCACAAGTATAAAGAATAAAGAATGTAAAGAGATAAGGGAAGGAAGGATCAAACCAAACACCAAGGATTTATAGTGGTTTGGCAACGAAGCTCACTCCTAGTTCCTATTCCACTCCTCGAGTACTCCTTACTCGAGAGTTCACTAATCAACAAGCTCCTTAAGGTGGAGAAATCGTACACAACATCGCTTAACCAATTTCTGACTCTAAGCTAAATGTCGAACCCTAATCTTAGCTAGGACCAATATACACCAATATACTTTGAGGACTAAGTATTAACCCTAATACATACACAACTTCCAAATAGACACAACTACTTGGATCTTCACAACAATGAATAAATAAGTTTGGATCTTCAATGGATCTTTGAGGTAGACACAACACTTCAACAATGATAGTGTTCTTCTCTTTGCACTTTGAGAGGAAAAGAAGGGATGAGAAAGATTCACTTCTAAACAAGTAGTAATCAAACAAATGATCAAGGATTTGAGTGATTTAAGAAGTATGTAATAATCTGAAAGTTTATGTGTAAAAGAGGTATATTGAAAGTCTGAGAATGGTCCACTATTTATAAGACAAATTTCCAGCGGCTATATTCGCCCTCGGTTCTTTATTTCAGCCCGCGGTTCCTTATCGATAAGGAACCGCCAGCGTTGAGTCCGCTCCCTTTTGTCTTTTAGTGGGTTGGATCGAATCTGGGGATTAAAATATCCTAAGAGGATATTCCAAACCAAAATAGAATGTGCCATTTTCAAATTTCAAATTTTCAAATAATTAATTTAATAAAACATTTTCTTAAAAAGAAAGTTTAATAATAAAACTTTGTCACACTTAATAAAAAGTGAGTTTTAAGAAAATATTAAATCCTTGAAAAATACTTGAACTCAAGAATTCGTTTTTCATTGTTTTCATAAATGCTTGTTTTTACATATTGTCGTAATCAAAACAAAGCGAGACCGAAAAATGCAAGTAACGTTTTTAGGCATCATTGCATTAACATTTTTTTAGAACGGAAAAAGTTAGTGGTTAGTAGGTCGAGTCGTGCAATGATATTCAAGCGGAAGAACGTCTTCTTTGAACCCTCGCATAGTTATGTTAGACTCCGTATCCGCTTCGCTTGAAATGCTCTTGGCATGTCTTGAACTTAAGACCTCAGGAAACCTTCCCCAAAGAAACCACTTAGTAGAACCTTGGTGGCCAACTGAGGTAAGCCAGTTGGTTCTTCCTATCGTCTAACTACGTAACGCACAATTGTTTTATAACGTCTTTTTAAGATACTTGTGAATATCAGAGGTCATTTAGCTAGTCTCTTTTATATAATAAAGGAATTAGATTATTTGAGAATTTTAGTGAAAGTGGAGGTTGTAGAAAAAATAATTGGACCAATCAAATGACTTGATTTTGATATATAAGCAAAATTGAACAATGTGATTGGTGAAAAAAAGTCAAAATTGAATTCAGTTTAGTTAAAATTAAAAATTTTGGTGGAAAAATTTGATAAAAACACACAAAAATATATGTGTCAAATTTATGAAATTAAAACTTAAAAAAAAGGAAGAGATTAATAAGACTTTAGTTGTTGAATTTTAAATAAATTAGATAGACTTAAGTGAAAACTTATAATTTTCCATATTTTTAGCAACTTTACAAAATAAACAAAAGAAAAAATTTCATGTTTGGTCCCTATTGTTTACACCAAACATCAAGTATGGTCCCTATCTCAAACTAAGTCTGCAGATCGTCCCAATCGTTCACACTTTGGATCAAAAATGGTCCCTATCTTAGATGGGAGTTAGTTTTGCTCGTTAAATGGTATAAGTGGAGGGTTATTATGGTCTTCTCCTTGTTTTCCATGCATTTATGTATCCACCCACCTCTTTTTATTCTCTCTCTCCCCATCAACACCCACGTTTCATCCACTTTTTCTTATCCCCACCACCACCGACACAAATGGATAATAAACAAATCTTAAACCCCACCGTGTGCTTCCACCGTCACGCACATCTCACCATTTCCATAAACCCATATCTACATCCCATATCAATCATCTTCATATCCACCCTTCGATTTACAACAAAACCATAACATGAAATCCCAACCAATCGAACCCTTTCATATCAAAACCACTCCCGAAGATGTTATACCCCATTCTTTAATCTACACTCGATCTTCATTTAAAATCAATTCGTTCTTGTGGCTACAAAGAAACGAATCTACCTATTGTCACTCGAATTTACTTCTTGTGAGGTTTTAGATCTGTGTGTATGATTATCTTCGGTGGGTTCTTTTTTTGTTGAATCTTGATATTTGATGAAGATTCTTCGTGGGATCTGGGTTACGGGAAAAGATGATTGATTTGTGATTTGGTTGTGACGTGATGATGTTAAAGATGATGAGAGGTGTGATGTGATTTGTTTTAGATTTTTTATGTTGTAATCAGATTGTTTATGATAAAAAAACTAGACAGGGAGCTGATGGTTCTCAGCTTAATTTCAGCATACGGGCTTGGTTTTAAAACCACTAATGTGAACACCCAGCTAAAAACCTAGCCGCTGAACCTGGTTGTATCAGCTTAAATAGCTGGAAAAGTAGATATGGATCATTGGATTTGGGCAAAATGGCTGGGAAAGATTTGCTGGGCAAAACGGCTGGGAAAGATTTGCTGATAGATAAGATGACGTATCCAAAATTGATGGGATTGGAGAAATCGAGGTTGTTTGCTGAGGAGTTGTTGGCGGACGCAAATAAGCAGTTAGAACAGTTTGAATCGGAGAGAGGTGTTGCGCCTTTGGTGGCTTTGGTGGAGTATATAGCTTACAGCCAGAATTAGATTGTTGTTTTGGATACGTTGCTAGTTGTAAGATTGGAGTATATAAGCTTGCTGGCATGAAAACTAGAATCGAAAATACATGAGGTGATTCCAAATTCTAAAAGGTGGTGAGCAAGGACTGAGACGCCCCACTATAGATGTTGTAACGTTGTGTTGGCCTTCATTAGTGGTTGTTGATGGCTCTGAAGAACAACATTGTCCCATAACATTTTCCTAACTTGTTCTACTGGGACTCTGGGACTAAGAGTATGTGTTTATTAAAAAGAGTAGTCATGGGTCATTTCAACTGTCATGCATAAAAACTGTATTTGAATAAAAGGGTTGTTTGGGACTGTGTTTCTCCTGTCAACTCGTTTGCAAAATGGTACTTTCGTTAAATGTGGTCGGAGTATAGGTAGAGTTGTGAGACGTGGCTCGAGTTATATGTAGAATTATTAACTCTTATATTTTTGATATTTTAATTAAGTATATAACTAGTTGAAAAGTATTTGCCATGGTTGGTGGAATTTAGCAGTGGGTGTAGAGCACTTGAATTAATGTATAATATGAAAAGAATTAATGTATGATATGAAAAACCCTAAAATACCCCTCCCCTCACTTGACTTAGCGGCCAAAATTAACTCCCATCCAAGATAGGGAATATTCTTGATCTAAAATATAAATGATAGGGATGATCTGCGGACTTAATTTAAAATAGGGACCAGACTTGATGTTTGGTGTAAACGATAGGGACCAAACATGAAATTTTTTCTAAACAAAATAACCCTTTGAACTTTATACTATGTAGACTTTATATTTTAGAAATACAACTTATATGTTATATTAAAAATATAACAAATCACATGATTATAAATATTCAAATAAAAAACAAATTATTGTCTATTTCTATTTTGACAATAGCAAATTCTAACAATGCAGTTTACGTAAATTATTATTGGCATGAATATTAATATCAAAATGAATGTAGGACTTCAGACATCGATGTGAGATGAAAATAAATACACGAGATTTTACATATGACAACAACATATATTTTTTCATGGTCGTTATGTGTTACTAAATACACAATGTTTAGAAAAGAATAGATAACATTTCAGTTAGAAAAAGTCGAATCATTTGTGCAACAATTATTTATACAAAATATCAATTAATATTATCAACATAATAAAAAATCATGTAAAACTCGTGGGTCCATGAGCATCGTAACTTTTTAATTACTAAAAATTTAATACTTTTTTTATAGAGTAATGTTAAGCATTACAAAATTATGAATTTATAAATTGTGTACGTGTAAGGTTAATGTAAATGATTTTTTGATTAATAATTAAGATATGACTATTTAGAATAAAAATATCGAAAGTAAAAAAAGTATCACATTCGGAAAAAAAATTATGGGTGCACGGTAAAACGAAAACATAATCGAACATATAAATATTAGATATTTTTAAAAAAACATATATAATATACATAAAATCACAATAAAAAATTGTTAATTAATTTATTTTTTATGTTCAAGTCCGTACGTGTACGGGCTATTATAAATAAAAATATGATTTGATGAAAATTATATTTTTGAATAAAAATGATGGTTAATGAAAAGAACAAATACTGGAATTAAATAGTGAGTAACTTGTATTCGCTACAAGATTGTAAAAAAGAAAAGAAAAAAGGGCTTAAAAGAAACGCACACCCCATGAATGTGAAAGTGTAAGGGAAGGGAAGAAATATTGAAATTGAGTCAGTCTTATCAAATGAAATGAATCTAATAAACAAATAAATATTGTTTGTGTATAGATTTTATGAGATTAGATTGATCGGGCAAATACAACACACCTAATTTCAATTCGATCATCAGAATTATTATAATCTCCATTGTGTGTGTATGAAGTGAAATAATAAGAATAATAATAGTTTGGTTGGGGGAGGAGGATGCGTTTGGAAGAAGAAGAAAGATGATATTACTCTACTCTCAATCAAGATATCTCCTTCAGATCTTCACTAATCGCCTCAACAAGTAAACATATACTCTTTCTTTCAAACCCTAACTAACTGACTTTATTCATTCATTCATTTTTATTATTCAAACCCTAACTTTATTACCTCAACACAATACAAATCAGATAGACTCTTTAAGCGCCTTCATCACTTGACTTTTTCTAATTTTTGCTTTCCGTTGTTTGGATTAACAACACCGTTTCGGTATCCTAAATAATACCTTCTTTCTTTTACATGACTAAATTCATTCATTTTAATACAAATCAGATTTACTGATTCCTATTCATACTGCAAATTTTAATATTCAAACATTTAGTTGAAAACAAACTCCATAAAGCACTAGTGGAGTTTGTACCTTCATGGGTTGTTGTTTAACTTCTTGGTTCTCCAAGAAACAAACAGCTCTTGCTATATCCACCATGGAAGCCGAGTATGTGAGTGCCGGTATAGCTTGTCAACAAGCTCTATGGATGAAGCAAGCGCTTGTTGATTACGGGATTTCTCTTGATGATGTTCCCATCATGTGCGACAACAAGGGTGCAATAGACCTTAGCAAGAATCCCGTGCATCATTCGCGAACTAAGCACATAGAGATTCGCCACCATTTTCTTAGGGATAATGTTCAAAAGGAGAACGTTTCGATAGAGAAGGTACCCTCGGTAGAAAACTTAGCCGATATATTCACTAAGCCACTTAAGAGGGAACCTTTTAATTACTTGCGTCTAGGTCTAGGTTTAATGGAACATATTCCTTAATTATGCATTCTTATTTATCAATTATCTTTTATCTTTTGAGTCTTTTCTTTCCTTGAGCTTTTGAGTATAATAAACTCTTTTTGGAAACTTCTCTTCCCTTTTTCAAAATAATCAAAGTTCTTGCGAAAATGGTCGAGAAATGTTTTTGCATTGTTAATTCGATCTAAAAACGTTTTGCATAGCTTCTTGCTATTCATAATGAGCTTACATAATTCATATGTATGGGTCTCTCAAATATAGCAAGAACAAAAGAGAACTATGGAGGATCATTGTGTCATGACCTTGTGTCTAGTTGTAACACCCCAGTTTGATAATGGAATATCACGTGTAATTATGGCGTGTCATAAAAGCATACAAGGATAAATGTCTAAACATTACATGACCATAAAAGGAAAATACCAGAATCAAACATCGGTAGTCCAAAAGTAAAGCTCATCACACACAAACATAAGTACTATAAATGAAAGGACTAAACAATGTCCATAGCAAGAGTATCAAAGTAAAGATAATGCATAATGTAAAGAAAGGATAGAAAGCTTCCATTCCATATGCACGTACGCTTAAAGTCTACGAGCGTCCCTGAGTACCTGCCGTTTTGGGAACATAGAAAAGGAAAACGGCCGAGCAATACGCTCAGTGCACGGATGTACAATAAAGCATGAATAGTATAAGCATAAGCATATAACAGCGGAAGAAACTATGTCCCGAATAACCTGGTTAAGTCTTGGTAAAACTGGTTTTATAGTTTGAAAAGCCTTATGTTTATCTTATAAAAACTGTTTAACATATTCTACCATTAAACAATATAGGTCATGAAAATCCACCGTACATGAATACTTGGAGGGGTGACCTCATCATGCAAATTAGAGGGGCTGCCTCTAATTTAATATACTAGTTTGGGTAGGAGGGATCAGCTCCTTGTGAAGGATGCAAGGCACACACCACATTCACACTGAGTAATCTGCTGAAAAACATGTAACTAGGATGCACCCATACGCCCCACATGATAAATATAATAATATGGCCAAAAGCTGAAGGGACGCCACGGGCAATCACTCCGCCGTGGTGAAGTCATAACACCAGTGCCTCTAGTGTTATGGTTATGGTACCTCCATAACTAGGGAAAACTGGTCATGCATGTATATGGCTATAGGTATTCTAAATTAAACATAACCAAATCAAACATATAAACTTATACTACGGGAAAACAGTTGGCTGCATACGGGGAATCATAATAAGGAAAGAATGTCCATACTGAAAGGACGGGAATCCGTACCTTATGTCAAGTGAACGAAGAAGACGAACCGAGGAGAGACCTACTTCGGTATCACTAATGCTACATAAATACATACGTGTATAAGTATCCGATCACTAAATACGTAACTGGTTTTATGTCTTGCCTTAGCTTATTTTATACGTTCATTTTATGTTTTACTGTTTTAAGCTTTAAACTGTGTTTATCTTATATTTTGTCTGTTCTCATTAAGTATTACTTGTATCTCATGTATTATTATACTTACTGTGTAATAATAAGTAACTTTCTTAAATAGCAGGTTTTCTAAAATAGAAAGTTTCCAAAAATAGAAAATTACCAAAAATAGAAATTTCCAAAAATAGAAAGTTTCCAAAAAAATAGAAAGTATCCAAAAATAGAAAGTTTCCAAAAATAGAAAGTTTCCAAAAATAGAAAGTTTCCAAAAATAGAATTACTGCTTAAAATAGATAAGTTTCTAAAAATAGGAAGTTTCCATAAATAGAATAGCTGCCTTAATTAAATAAGTATATAAGCTAAAGTGTTTCCTGATTATTTTTCTAAGTCATAATGATATAAGGTATAGTTTATTAATTATTACATGTAATTTAAATAAACTATAGGTTAAAAGTATTTAATTAAATCTATCATGTTTTTAATTAAATAAAGTTAAATACTTAGGTTAAAACATGTATTATTAATTATTAATAATATAACCTAAGTCATGTTAATTAATTAATTATAGCCATGGTTTTTAATAATTAATTAATTATAAAGTCTAGAAAAATATAAATACTTAGGTTAATAATTCCATGATCAAATAATTAAATTATAACCTAAGTCATGTTTTATTAAATTAATCATGTAATATTTTATTAATTTAATTTATAACATATGATTGTTAAAACATAACCTTGACATAAACCATGAACCGGATCGTGACTAGAAACCATGAACCGGACCCGTAATCAACTCCATACCCCGAACCACTTCGGGGTTCCCCCTTGATTGCTGCTGTCGTGGGACCCACACCACCAAACCGAGACCTTAAGGTCTCGGTGGTGGTCCATATGCCAAGCCGAGACCCCCTTGGGGTTCGGTTTAGGTGCCGGCCACAACAAACATCCCCAAATCCTCCGTTTTGATTTACCCCATAACCATTTACATGTTTGATTTATGTTTTTAATTAGCCCTTTAAAAACATCATGTTCTTATTTTATTTATTAAATCAAAACAAAAAGAAAAAGGATTAAAAAGGTATACCGAATGCGTGGATCTAACAAGGATGAACACACACGAACACTTGCACCAAAATCAAGATCAAAAATCAAACAAACACCCCTTTTGGTGTGTTTATATGCGGCGGCCAAGAGAGCAAGAAGGAGAAGGAGAAAACTTTTTAGGTTTTTGATTTATTTTATTGTAAAGTGAAAATGACCAGAAAATTTACCTTAACCCCTTCCTTAGTAAAAATTTGAAGGGCTTGGCCCATCCTTCTTTGTGTAGCCGCGGGTAGGGGGCCCACATGGGGTACCCGTACCGTTTTCCGTGTCTAATTATTTAAGTGTTTGTTCGTGTTTAGTCGTGTTCGTGTTTTATGTGTTCTCGTTAAATATTAACCGTGACTTAATATATTTATTCGTGTTCGTAATAAATATATATACGTAATTAGTATTAGTTCGTGATTTAATTACGTTCATGATTTCATGATCGCATGTTCGTGATTAATTATTGTTTAAATAATTATTGTGCGTTCGTACGTAATAAATACTTATCGTGTTCTAACACGTACGTAATACGTAAAGTTCTAACACGTGAACGTAATCATACTATAAAAGGAAAGTTTTAATCTAGTACGTACGATCTTAAGGGTACTATTCATTGTAAAAGCATGCGGGTTTTACAACTCTTCCCCCCTAAAAAGAATAATTCGTCCCCGAATTATAGATAAAGTAAACTGGAAAAGAAGAACATACCCGAATTCAAAATATAAAATGAGGGTAAGAAGCCCGGATAGACTCCTCTGTTTCCCAAGTGGCTTCCCGCTTAGTATGATCCCTCCAAAGGATTTTGACGAATGGAATCATCTTCCTTCTCATGACTCGTTCTTGTCTGTCAAGAACTCGTTCGGGTTCTTCTATGAAAGTGAGATCTTCACGTATCTGTTCCAGTGGATACTGAACCATGTGAAGGGGATGATACTGGTACCCTCTGAGTAAGGACACATGAAATACATTGTGTACATGCGAAAGCTACAGAGGTAACGCTAACCGGTAAGATACTTCACCGACTCGTTCAATGATATCAAACGGTCCGATGAAACGAGGACTGAGCTTCCCTTTAATCCCGAAGCGTCTAGCACCACGTGCCGGCGAAACCTTAAGGAAGACGTGATCTCCTACATTAAAATGTATGTCCCTACGATGCTTATCGGCGTAACTCTTCTGACGCGATCGTGCTTCTTGAAGTTTCTACTTAGCTACTGCGATCCTTTCATTGTTCATCTCTATGATTTCTGGTCCTTCAAGTGTTCGCTCGCCAACCTGATCCCAGCAGATTGGGGCGCGACACTTTCTGGGATACAACATCTCGAAAGGAGCACAATTGATACTTGCGTGCCAACTGTTGTTGTATGCAAACTCCACCAAACAGATGTAATCGTCCCAATCACCCGTCCATTCCAACGCACATGACCTCAACATGTCTTCTAATGTTTGAATCGTTCGCTCCGACTGTCCGTCTGTTTGAGGATGAAAAGCCGTGCTAAGCTTAAGTTGTGTACCCCAAGCTTTCTGCAGACTCTTCCAAAATCGCGAAGTGAAACGAGGATCTCTGTCTGAGACGATGTTGGATGGAGCACCGTGGAGTCTCATGATCTCTCTTCTATACGTATCGGCGAGTTTACTTACCGGATCTTCCTTGCGGATCGGTAAGAAATGAGCTGATTTGGTAAGTCGATCTACGATAACCCAAATTGCATCGTGCTTTCTCTTGGTAGGCGGAAGACCAGTAACAAAATCCATGGTGATTTTGTCCCACTTCCACTCTTGAATATCTAACGGTTGAAGTAGACCGCCAGATCGCTGATGCTCGATCTTAACCTGCTGGCAGGTAAGACATTTGGAGACATAAGTGGCCACATCCTGTTTTATACCACTCCACCAAAAGTATTGCTTGATGTCATGGTACATCTTAGTCGAACCAGGATGTATAGAGAATGGGGAGCTATGAGCTTCAGCTAACAAGGCTTCCCGGAGTTCTTGATCATCAGGAACACAAAGTCTCGTGCCCTGTCATACGATACAGTCTACATCTACTCTGAATTCCGTCTGTTTCTCCAAATTCTGTACAATCGCCCAGATTTCTCCATCATCTTTCTGAGCTTCCTTGATCTTAGAGAGTAACTCGGGTTCTACTCTAAGATTAGCCCAGTAACCGTGTTGTCCATGTACCATGATCTCGATTTCTAGTCGCTCCAAGTCTCTTATGATTTCCTCCTCAATTTTAATGCCGTTGATCATTCCGGACTTCCTGCTAAGAGCATCTGCAACTACATTTGCCTTTCCGGGATGATACTGTAGATTTAATGTCGTAATCCTTCAACAGCTCTAACCATCTTCTCTGCCTCATGTTCAATTTACGTTGAGTGAAGACATACGTCAAGCTCTTGTGGTCCGTGAAAATGTCACATGATTCTCCATATAAGTAGTGCCTCCATATCTTCAATGCAAACACGACTGCAGCAAGTTCCAAGTCATGTGTGGGGTAATTTTCTTCATAAGGCTTAAGCTGCCGGGAAGCGTACGCGATCACTTTCCCATGTTGCATGAGAACACAGCCAAGTCCCTTCCCTGATGCATCACTGTAGATTTGAAATCCACCCGTACCAGATGGGAGAGTAAGAATAGGTGCAGATACTAGCTTCTGCTTCAGGTCTTCAAAGCTCTTCTCTCGTTCTTTAGTCCAGACAAATTTCTCCCCTTTCCGCATCAGTTTGGTCAATGGTAGTGCTAAGCGGGAAATGTTCTCCATCTTAGCCCTATATTTTATATAGTCGAACAAGAATGTAATAGGTCATCTTAGTCGTTAATTGTCACACCCCACCATGGTGAAATATGGGGCGCGACGTATGGATATCATCACAACATGGCGTGTCTATAGAGATAACTATATGAAATAAGAAATGTCATAAAATGGAGACACAAAGTCATGACAATATCTCATCAGACTCAGGAGTCTAGGTAAGTAGCTAACAGTCCTACCGCTTACCCAAGACAAACAAATAACATAACCAAACAAATATATGTGTGCCACAGTATCACTTATTAAAAGAACAAATAAAGACTAGGAAGGAAACGGGGATTCTCCTTCTATATGCATTCCTAAGCTTCTCCAATCCTAGCCACTTATGTTCTCATGCTTAACCATAGTATCACCTGAAAGAGACACTAAAACACGTCAACATAAAGTTGGTGAGAGTCATACGTTTAGACTCCAACGCTAAATCAATTACAAGCTGTGATTAACAACCATCAACACAATAACATATGGACAATGTGCTACAATTATGTATTAACAACTAGCATTCAAGATCAATCATTCCAAACCAAAATCCAAGGCTCCTACCTTGCCAAACAACATGGTACCATAGATGATCACACTATGTACCTATCCCAAGGCCACTACCTTGTCAAACCAAAAGGCCATTACCTTGTCAAACCACAAGGCCACTACCTTGTCAAACCACAATAACTGAGACGGCACGTGTCCCCCGATCCAAATCATACACAATCAAAAATCACATAGCAGTTAATCACATAATGTACACACAAGTCCATCACAAACTTTAAAAACATTCACAACATCAATTTAAAAAATAACTCAACACAATGTCTCTTCCATCCCATCTGGAAGTCAAAATCAATATTAAACATGGGACTATGAAACTCACCTGATAGCTTCTTCACAAGTCCTCGCACTAGCAACAAGCTAACAAACCAAAAACACGAAATCAATACACGAACCAATCACTAAGATGGCTCATCAACCTATGACGGACATCTAGTCTATTCCCGTATAATTACCTCATTGTTAAGCTCTAATCACCCCATTAACCTTCCTTAACAAGTCCCTAACTTGGTTAAGTTTAATAGCTATCCCGTTCATAATTTTACACAAAACAGTCCCAGTTTTAGGTTTCAAAACTTTAAGTCAAACGTCCACTTAAATATACCCATGGTTTCTGTGAAAGGAATATTCACACTTTTATACATGTTAGTTAAAACCTCCCACTTAACCTAACCTTAAAGCTACTGTTAAGGCCCCGATATATGTGTATATATTGCTACCTATCCAGAATTCACTGATTTTAAACGTATGAAAAGTTCATTACCATTAGAGGG
Organism: Glebionis coronaria; assembly: GCA_025667525.1. NCBI lineage: Eukaryota > Viridiplantae > Streptophyta > Magnoliopsida > Asterales > Asteraceae > Glebionis > Glebionis coronaria. Next base: position 481,218 of record JANFOE010000956.1, on the reverse strand, counting down.
TCTTACCCTAAACCACAATCTTAGCCCAAGTGCAGATACTCACTAAAATATATAAACCATCTCTCATGTTCGTTAGAAGATCCCAATGCAATCCTAAGTACCCCAAACAACCCAAAACTTAAAAAGAAAACAGGCTGACTTCAAACTGTTTTGACCTCCAACTGTTGTAACCGGTTTTTGACCCACTTCCCGACCTCCAATTTAGTTCTCGTTTCTTGCATTGGAAAGCCACTTAAATTACCTTTTCAGGGATACTTGGATCGCATCTTGAATGTTCCTAGAACTCTCGATATGATCAAAACAATTGACTCAAAATTCTGCCCAGTTTTTAAAAACGGGTTTAACAAAATCAACCTCATTAATTAACCCTAATCCCTCTAATTACAAGCCCTAATTTATTTAATCATTATAATATGATTAATATACTGTTTTTAATTAAACCCTAACCTAAATCCATCATAAGATGATTAAGACATCATTAAAATAATTAAATTGAAAAAGGTTAAGAAGGTTTTACCTTTGAATTAATAGAAGATGAAGAAAACCTAATTTCTGAAGAACCCTAATTGGCCACCATTGATGAATTTCGGCTAGGAGATGTTATGGAGGTTAAAAACCTGATTATTATGGTTATGAGTTGGGTTTGGTTAAGTCCTAAAGGCCCCCTAATCCCATTACAAGTCCATTGGGCCTGTTTTGGGCTTTTCCCTTCTTTCTTTCTTCTTTGGTGCGTCTAAACCGACCCAAACACCCCTAAATTCGTTTTCTTTTTTATTTTTATTATTTAATATTATGTTAATAATATTACCTTAATTTTCCTTAATTTATTTCAGCTCCTAAAGCTTCCAAAACCTCAAAACCGTCAAACTAGTCAAATTTACGCGTTTTACCGTAAAAGACGTAAAATATACACTTTTATAAAAAAATCTCAAATTTTGAAATAAATTTTATAACTAAGTCCTAAATGACTTAAAACCATCCCGAAAATTATTCCTATGACTAATTACCTCATCCGAGACCTCTAAATGCTAAACCGTAAATCGTAAAAATACGATTTTCTATAATACATATACGTATACGTAAAACCACTAAATAACACCATCTCACTTCATAGTCACCACCATGTCAACTCATGAACATGAAATCATCACACATCGTTTCACTCACAAGGTACCCCGTACCGGAAACGATATCCAAACCACAATCTATTCACACCAATTAGCACATAAACACGTAACTAGCACAAAACAAAACTAAGTGACGAACCTCAAAACCAGAGTTGTCACATCACTCCTTCCTAATAGAAATCTCGTCCCGAGATTTACTCCTTAGGATCAAACACACAAACAACAAACCACATGAGGATACTTGTTCTAAACGAACTCCTCTCATTTCCATGTGAACTTTAGTTCAAGTTTCAAAATACCACATATACAAACCAAAAATAATTAAACTCATTGCCAAACTCTTGACCTCACAGTCAATAAATCTCACAGATGACTCTTTGATAAAACAAAGACTCTTACTAACACAAGTCCCGAATAACCGTACATGCAAAATGCATTCTCAAACAACCTTTACCAATCTCAATACATGAAATGTATCATGTATACAACTCATTTCCCCCAGGTAATTCTATGCTCATAAGCTAATGGTCTGATCTTTCCAAAGATCATAAATGGACCTACAAAACTCTACATCAACTCTTCTATTTTACAAAAACGTACCACCCGTTACTATGGGTGAAACTTCCTACATAACTTTGTCACTAACTCTAGTGGTTTCCTCCTTTTATACATAGCATCCCTTGTTGCTCTCATCCTTTCCACAACATCATTACCACATTAGTAGCCTCTTTTACCAACTCTAGTCCACAATAGGGACAACTCACCCTATCCATTCATATAGTGCCTCAAATGGCATTTATCGACTTCTAGTATGATAACTATCATTATATGAGAACTCAGTCATCGCTAACGAGTTTCCTAACTACCTCTAAATCAGTCACCCATGCCCTCAGTGTAACACCTAAGGTTGTATAAATATCTCACTTGCCTATCCTTTCTCAGTTAGTTGGATATACTCATATCCAATCATGTACATCAACTCCCTTTAGTCCGTACCCCAAACTACTTCAAAATTCCAATTTCCTTACAAAGTGACCTATGACGGTCTTTCACATATCCATTAGTTCTTCCAAACCAAATCATCTTATGATCTATACACATCATCAAAAGGACGGTTATCTCAGATAGTCTATCAACTGCCATCCAAACCCATGCTACAGCTACTTCCATTAAATTTGGATAGCTCATTAGTAGCACCTATACACTTCTTTCTCACTTTTCTTCATCTTGTCTCAGTTAGACCAAGCCCTTCATCCCTATGGCACATCACACCTATAACTCCTCATCCATTTGATTATCGACACTAAGCCTCCCAAACAATCAGTATAGGTCAATGCCATTTCCTTTTCCACACTACGACAGTATTAGCCTGCGTTGTGCTTTATTCTACTCATTAGGCTCTACCAAAGTTTTACCTTCGGTTCCTATATCGACCTATTTCATTCATGCTTCGCTTCTATACACACTTCCTTCTTCTTCCTCAACTCATACCATACATCACGATGTGATGCTTCCCTTCGTTTCTTCCCTTGCCATAGTCCTTCATAAGGCACTCCATACCTATTAGGTTAACTTTTACGCAACACCCTCTATTCCATCACATCTGTACGCAATCCTTCCAACTTCTCAACTACGTGACTACTCATTCCTCTTGAAATATGAGATGAATTAGTCAGTCTATCGACTATCACCCAACTCTCGTCACTTTCACCAATTTTGTCCCTTTCTAAGCTACTCCTACCTATGTAGGAAGTATAGTCTACGTCCCTTTTCTCCATATGATTGTCCAAGCCACGCAACATACATGTTGACACGTTCTCTGCTTTAGACAACTCAACTCGTGCAACCTACATCCTTCATCCAAACATACGTCATCCCTATAGTTCAAGTTCGTCGCAACTTCACTTCATTCTTCTTACTCCAAGTCTCATCAACCATGCTTGCCTTTCCCAGATGGTACTTGACCTTGCAATTTTCTTACATCACTTAACTCCACCCATCATCTTTGTCAAATGTTCAATCAAGATGATTGAGTATGTGTTGGAGACATTCATGATCCGTATAGATCAATCTGTACGTCTCGTACACCAAATGCCTCTAGCATTCTAGGCAGATATAACAATCCAGCTCCAATAACTAAGTCTATCCAGTTCTTCCAAATCTTCAGTTCCTGCAACGTATAAGCAACCGCCTTTCTTTGTCGTTCTCGTATACATCCAAATCCTTGGTCCATGTATCGTCATGCTTCGCGAATTCATCCAGTCTTTCCGATAATGCCAAGATCGGCTCATTATCCAATCCACCTCTTCAGCCTCCAAAACGCTTCCTCATCCTTCTTCACTTCGCCCCTTACTGGTTCCATGATATGCCATCATCTCTAACTACTCATCATGGTAAACTTAATACTAAAACTCACACTCGAAAATCTCACGTATAACTCCACTCCAAAACCAACACATAATTTGCCTCACTCTCCTTCTCAGATTTGAGTAGATCAAGACGTCGTCGATGCTCCCGATGACAACTCGTTTATACACGTTCATGCACACTTGGTTCATTGACACCGTGAAAACCGCTAGTGCTTTGGCGAAGCCAAATGCATAACCGTAAACCCGAAGCGTTCATACAACATCCTTAGCAGTTTCAACTATGTCCTCCTTGCATCCTCTATTAGCGGCAATACGAATAAATTCCTACCTCGTTCTACTTGCGAAATTCTACACGCATTTTAACAGACCAACACTTCCTCTCATCATACCACATTAGTTCGTCTACGAACTTCTTTCCTCCCCACTAAGGGTATTCCGACCGTTCTCTCATGGTCACCTACTTAATCGTGTAGGCGCGACCAAGTCTTTCATATGACTACCTTAATGCTCCCGAACAATATAAAACCAAAACTACATCCTGAATCCATCAGATACGATCAACGAATCAAACCCACGGATAACTAACGACATTTCACGTGCACCAATTAAAACAAGTCAAAAACCACGAGACTCAAAAGAAAACTCAAACCCAGAACATGTATCAATTCAAAATGACCCATGACAACGAAAAATTATCCAATAAACACCCAATGGCAACCAAAACATATTACGCTCCGCGACATATTATTTAAACCGTGCAAAAGATCGACTTTTCCAAAAGAATATATATCTACTTTTTATTTATTTATTATTACCTCCCACATCTATGTGACTCAAACAATCTACAAACAACCCTCTTGACGAACTCAAAACTCAACTCAAAAACTAGGTATCCCGTGCATCCCAAATCATAAAAATAAACTACTATTCAAACTCAACCTTTAACCCGACACTTGTACAATAATTTTGGCCAAGATACTGACTTCCCATGACTATACATTCTGAATATTTGAAAGGTACGTTCCGAGTACATAATTTTAGGCTTTTGAATCATCCAAAAAGCTTTAAAAACGAACAAGTTATGACCAAAACAGTTTTATATTAATGAAAGATAAAATTGTATGTGAAATCTTCATAAACTCAATTTAACCTTGTATTAATAATTATAAATGACGTGAATCGGTTAAACCCAATTATATAAACTATGTAAGTAGAAAGAAATTTTACTTCACTTTATTTTAAAGAAAGTCTTTTAAAATTTGAAATAAATAAGTGTTGATTAAAAGAAATCCTATGTTCCATCTTGTTTCAAACACGACTCCAACACCTTACCCTTATTTTACCGAATACAACCAACCACCTAACTCTTGCCGACCAAAAGAAATGTAAGACCCAACACAAAAGATTTCATTATCTCAAAAGAAATCCCAAGTTATTTCAATAGGCTTGAAACCAAAAACACCATTTTAAAACGTACACGTGAAATACAAAACTCAAAGAGTACGCTACAAGACACACTTCAAAAGATTCAAAACTTCGTTGGAACTCCACCAAACTCGAGCTCTAATAAATTGTTTAAACACAAGAGTGTACTAGGTACGTTCAAGTTATAATAACTACTTAACGACCATAAATCATAACATAACATCTATTAGTATATATACATCCGCATATGTATACCTATCGAATCTCCCAAACATACTCGTTACCATACACGTAAGTCAATCAATCGCTTTATACGCTCGTTTTTCCATACGAGTAATCACCTTCTCACCATCTCACCATGCCACAACAAGGCATAAATCCCACCTCCAAAACCAAACCATATTGTGTGACCCCATAATCACACAACACGACTATAACCCAAAACATATAACACACTAATAAAAATAGCCATATCGTAGGCAGCCGTTACATAAACCCATATATTATAAATATACCCAAAATCCACATCTCATCATATACAAGCATGTACTAACTCTCTTTCATGCAATCATACTTGAGAACCTATTGAAGTTGTGGTACTTGTATAACTATGTTGGCCACCATACTTATACAATTACCCTTTCCCCAATGCACTCCCTCCTATGATGACACTTATAAGAATCAATACAACATATAACACATAAATCCATCTACTCACATAAGCTCATAACCACATAACCAAATAGGTCCAAAACCCCATCTATTAAAATAACATAGTAAAACTCTTGGAATACCGAAATCCATAGTCTAGCTAAAACAACATAGACTAAATCCAAAACGAAAACATAATCAGTTATAAGTCATGTCGCCCATAAGAGTGGAAACAGCTTAAAGTCCTTCCTACCCATGTACTCCTAGTAACTCGAACCACCACACGATTCTTAGGGAACATGACTTAAACATCAAAAGAAAAATAACATATCTCAGGTATGTAAAATAACTTGACAAAAGATAGAAACTACCTTGTACCAAATTATGTACTATAATGTACAATTTAAGCAAAATACAACAATGACTAGCGTGGACGATTATGGTTCAACCCGCACTAGTCACAAACCCGAAAAGAAAATAACATCTGACTAAGTATGAACATACTATGGTTCAATTCATACTAGTCAAAACATCGCAATAAATAACATCCAAACACATCAATTATTATAAAATGAACACATACTCCTATGACGCCTATATGCAGGGACCCTTAAGCTATAGACTAGGCTACACAACTAGGCAACCTAATTCTCTATAACCACTGTCTCTGATACCATTCTGTCACACCCCACCATGGCGGAATATGGGACGCGACGTATGGATATCATCACAACATGGCGTGTCTATAGAGATAACTATATGAAATAAGAAATGTCATAAAATGGAGACACAAAGTCATGACAATATCTCATCAGACTCAGGAGTCTAGGTAAGTAGCTAACAGTCCTACCGCTTACCCAAGACAAACAAATAACATAACCAAACAAATATATGTGTGCCACAGTATCACTTATTAAAAGAACAAATAAAGACTAGGAAGGAAACGGGGATTCTCCTTCTGTATGCATTCCTAAGCTTCTCCAATCCTAGCCACTTATGTTCTCATGCTTAACCATAGTATCACCTGAAAGAGACACTAAAACATATCAACATAAAGTTGGTGAGAGTCATAGGTTTAGACTCCAACGCTAAATCAATTACAAGCTGTGATTAACAACCATCAACACAATAACATATGGACAATGTGCTACAATTATGTATTAACAACTAGCATTCAAGATCAATCATTCTAAACCAAAATCCAAGGCTCCTACCTTGCCAAACAACATGGTACCATAGATGATCACACTATGTACCTATCCCAAGGCCACTACCTTGTCAAACCAAAAGGCCACTACCTTGTCAAACCACAAGGCCACTACCTTGTCAAACCACAATAACTGAGACGGCACGTGTCCCCCGATCCAAATCATACACAATCAAAAATCACATAGCAGTTAATCACATAATGTACACACAAGTCCATCACAAACCTTAAAAACATTCACAGCATCAATTTAAAAAATAACTCAACACAGTGTCTCTTCCATCCCATCTGGAAGTCAAAATCAATATTAAACATGGGACTATGAAACTCACCTGATAGCTTCTTCACAAGTCCTCGCACTAGCAACAAGCTAACAAACCAAAAACACGAAATCAATACACGAACCAATCACTAAGATGGCTCATCAACCTATGACGGACATCTAGTCTATTCCCGTATAATTACCTCATTGTTAAGCTCTAATCACCCCCATTAACCTTCCTTAACAAGTCCCTAACTTGGTTAAGTTTAATAGCTATCCCGTTCATAATTTTACACAAAACAGTCCCAGTTTTAGGTTTCAAAACTTTAAGTCAAACGTCCACTTAAATATACCCATGGTTTCTGTAAAAGGAATATTCACACTTTTATACATGTTAGTTAAAACCTCCCACTTAACCTAACCTTAAAGCTACTGTTAAGGCCCCGATATATGTGTATATATTGCTACCTATCCAGTATTCACTGATTTTAAACGTATGAAAAGTTCATTACCATTATAGGGTCTTACCCTAAACCACAATCTTAGCCCAAGTGCAGATACTCACTAAAATAAATAAACCATCTCTCATGTTCGTTAGAAGATCCCAATGCAATCCTAAGTACCCCAAACAACCCAAAACTTAAAAAGAAAACAGGCTGACTTCAAAACTGTTTTGACCTCCGACTGTTGTAACCAGTTTTTGACCCACTTTCCGACCTCCAATTTAGTTCTTGTTTCTTGCATTGGAAAACCACTTCAATTACCTTTTCAGGAATACTTGGATCGCATCTTGAATGTTCCTAGAACTCTCGATATGATCAAAAAAATTGACTCAAAATTCTGCCTAGTTTTTAAAAACGGGTTTAACAAAATCGACCTCATTAATTAACCCTAATCCCTCTAATTACAAGTCCTAATTTATTTAATCATTATAATATGATTAATATACTGTTTTTAATTAAACCCTAACCTAAATCCATCATAAGATGATTAAGACATCATTAAAATAATTAAATTGAAAAGGGTTAAGAAGGTTTTACCTTTGAATTAATAGAAGATGAAGAAAACCTAATTTCTGAAGAACCCTAATTGGCCACCATTGATGAATTTCGGTTAGGAGATGTTATGGAGGTTAAAAACCTGATTATTATGGTTATGAGTTGGGTTTGGTTAAGTCTTAAGGCACCCTAATCCCATTACAAGTCCATTGGGCCTGTTTTGGGCTTTTCCCTTCTTTCTTTCTTCTTTGGTGCGTCTAAACCGACCCAAACACCCCTAAATTCGTTTTCTTTTTTATTTTTATTATTTAATATTATGTTAATAATATTACCTTAATTTTCCTTAATTTATTTCAGCTCCTAAAGCTTCCAAAACCTCAAAACCGTCAAACTAGTCAAATTTACGCGTTTTACCGTTAAAGACGTAAAATATACACTTTTATAAAAAATCTCAAATTTTGAAATAAACTTTATAACTAAGTCCTAAATGACTTAAAACCATCCCGAAAAATATTCATATGACTAATTACCTCATCCGAGACCTCTAAATGCTAAACCGTAAATCGTAAAAATACGATCTTCTATAATACATATACGTATACGTAAAACCACTAAATAACACCATCTCACTTCATAGTCACCACCATGTGAACTCATGAACATGAAATCATCACACATCGTTTCACTCACAAGGTACCCCGTACTGGAAACGATATCCAAACCACAATCTATTCACACCAATTAGCACATAAACACGTAACTAGCACAAAACAAAACTAAGTGACGAACCTCAAAACCAGGGTTGTCACATTAATGGTCTTGTATTGTAATAGGTTAGTCAGGAAAACCGGGCTTGGACTTTAATCTAATATTGTATAAGTTAGGGGCGTAAGCCCAAAACAAAGCCACGCCCAGCCCAAGGATTCTAAACCCACGGCCCATATGCCAAGGGTATATATTCCCTCTTCCATGTGTGGAAGAGGGTGTTGGTTCATTTTACTTTCTCTCTCTAGTAAATATTAACCTTCCAAATCTCTCTATTTTCTCTCTCTACTTTTCTTCTCTTTCTCTCTCTAAATATCTCTTCTAAATCTTGTGTTATGGATTGAATGGGATAAACATTTGGTATCAAGAGCCTATAGTGGATAGGTGATTGAAGATTCGTGTGTGGTGTTCTTGATTTTTCGTGGCTATTTTGATCTATATATCACGTCCTAATTTTTTTTGTGTTTTTTATGGTCTATTCTTGATACAAATCATCTACATACTAGTAGTAGTGATTTGGGTATCTTGGTTTTGGCTAAAACACAAGTCTTTTAGATCAAACGTTGCGAAATTTCTTGTTTTTTATTCATTCCGAAATTCCAGCAAGTTTCACCATCGGAAAGTACAAAGGAAGTGAAGCCAGATCGCAATAACCTTTTGGTTCTACTTTGCGATCACTGTATTGCGATACCTTATTCCGATCTGGATATTCCGATCGTGTATTGCGATCTGGTATTCCGACGGGTTTAAGGGATTTTTGAGTCGTTACTCTGTCCAATTTGTTTTAGCTATATTCCGATCTAAACATTCCGACAGGTAACATTGCGACAGTGCATTACGATAGAACATTCCGATCTAAACATTCCGACAGTGCATTGCGATAGAACATTCCGACAGACATTCCGACGGGTATTCCGATAGAACATTCCGACAGATATTCCGATAGGTATTCCGATGGACATTCCGACATGTATTCCGATGGACATTCCGACATGTATTCCGATGGACATTCCGATGGATATTTTTTTTGAGTAATTTTTAGACTTAGCCACTATCTAGACTAGTTTCGGAACGTAGTTTACACGAAGATTAAAAAAAAAGAGTTAAAATTTTTAGGTAAAGTAAAATCAAAAATTTTTCCCTACTAGTTTTTTGCTATTTCTAAATCAAATTCAAAATTTGGCGATACAAAATTTTTCGGCATACCGTTTTGTCAGACTGAGGAATTTATTGTCGGACTGAGAAATTTTATTTTGAATTTTCGGAATTTCAATTTTAACCACACATCATCACAACAAATCCACTAAGATCTGCAATTCATCCACAAGTATTCACCATGTCTAACAACAACATCAACATTGCAATTGCTAATCAAATTCGTTTGGAACAAGGTGGCAACGGTAATCCACCTGTGCTCACTGCCGGTTGCTACGTTCTATGGAGATCTCGTTTTCTCAGATTTCTCGACGGAAAATAAAACCGAACTGCTCTTCGTCACTGCCTTGAGAATCCACCTCCAGTTTTTGAATTCAGACCAATTACAACACAGGCAGAGGATGGTACTTCATCAACTATACGAGCTATGGAGGATTTTGACACATGTTCTGCTAAGAAAAAGAAACTCCTCCAAGCTGAAGCTGATGCTGTAAACTTCATACTCACTGGAATTGATAACGATATCTATTCCATAGTTGATGCATGTCCTAATGCTATGGAAATGTGGAATGCAATTCATCGATTGAAGCAAGGTGAGTCGATCAATGTTCAAGATCTCGAGACTAATCTACTTTGGGAGTTTGGAAAATTCACTTCTGAAGATAGTGAATCCATGGACTCATATTACTCGAGATTCTACAAAATGATGAATGAGCTTGTCAGAAATCAGTGCACCATCTCCAATCATCATGCCAATGTTCAGTTTCTACTTCAACTCAAACCGGAATGGCAAAGGTTTGTGAGTTTGGTTAAACAAAGGGAAGATATCAAGACCATCTCCTATCACAAACTTTATGATATCTTAAAACAACATCAGAATGAAGTGAATGAACTAAGGGCTGAAAAGGCATAACGGTCTGCTAATTCTATTGCTTTTGTGGCTGCTATTTCAACAAAACCCGTTCCTCGTCAACAACCACCTACTCATTCCTCAAAGTCATCAAGCTCATCCACCAAACCTCTAGCTGCTGCTAAACACAAAGCAAAAGCAATTGTCACCACTCCACCTCCAAAGTATAAAACCGAGTCAGATGGAGACAGTGATGATGAACAAACTTCAAGGGACAAGAAGATTGAAGAACTCATGTCTTTACTCACCACAACTTATAAGAAGATCTACAAACCTACCAACAACAACCTCAGATCATCATCCAATGCTAGATATAAGGAAGTTGATCATGCACCTAGGTATGATCGTGATGCTAGGTATGATAATCAGAGGATGATGAATCAAGTTGGGGCTAGAGATACTGCAGGCACTCCGGTTGTGCAGAAGACTGGGATTCAATGCTTCAACTGTAAGGAATTTGGGCACATGGCTAGGGAATGCAAGAAGCCAAAACGGGTTAAGGACTTAGGGTATCACAAGGAAAAGATGCTGGTGTGTAAGAAAGAAGAAGCAGGAATTCCACTCACAGCAGATGAAGTTGACTGGCATGATGACACTGACGATGAAGCCGATGATCAAGAGTTAGAGGCACATTATGTGTACATGGCAAAGATTCAAGAAGTGATCCCAGAGACTGATGATACTTCTGGACCCATCTATGATTCTGAGCCACTTGAAAAGGTACCATCACATGATAACTATAATGTGTTTGCTAATGTACGATGTCATCCTGAGCAACCCGAAAGCATCAATGACACATATGTAATGGACACGGAGGATAGCTATATCTCTACGGATTCACAGCATATGTGTAATGATGACGGAAAAGCTGTTCAGGATACTGACTCGGATGAGGACCGTGATTTGCTTGCGTCTATTATTGATTCTTTAAAACATGAAACTGAGGAAAACAAAGAGGCTAATAAACGTTTGAAGCAAGCAAACACATCCTTAGACGAGGAGATAGACAGGCTTAAAGAGTGTGATTATGTAAAAGAAGCTTATCGACGGGTTGCGATAGCTAATGGTTTGGTATATGAACGTAAGGTGCTCAATGAACAATATTGTTTTGAAGTAACACACGAAATTCATATGTCAAAACAAAAGATATTGGACCTTGAAGAACAACTGCTGCTACATAAACTCCAAATTACTATATTAGAGTCGGTTAACAAAGAACAAACTGAGCTTTATAAAACTCGTGAAGAAAAAGATATTGAAAAAATTCTTGCTTTGGAAAAGAGAGTCGACACGTTAAACAACATTGTTTACAAAACGGGTTAGTCTATTCAAACTATGAATATGCTCAATAGAAATATGAAAACGAGTTTTGTCAAGCCTGAATATCTCAAGAAAGTTCAAAGTACCAAGCCTGCTCTTTATGATATCGGTAGCTATGTTGATAATCTTGCTCTTATGCTTTCCCCTGGCTGCGACGAAATCATTCGTCAACAAGAAGAAAGTCGATCAAACTTAAGTGATTTAATAAACCTTTCTGATTCTAATAATTATATTAAGTTTGTTCCTCAAAAAGAACTTTCCAAAGAACAAAAGATGTACAATAGTGTTTCACCACCAAGTGATGAACCACAAAAGAAAGTTTCTGAGTTTAAAAAATCAATCAATTTTGTTAGAAAAACAAATTTCGGATGAAAAACGTAAATGGGATGAGAAAAGCAAAAGTGGTCAGCAATATGAGTTTATAAAACAAGGGGTTTTAAATTTGTACAAAGGTGTCGGCGACTATGAAAAAGTTTCTAGGGATACCATTTGGAATATTAAACCTAACCCACAAGTAGAAGTCGTCATTCAACAATGCATTGTTCCAACAATTGATGATCTTTCAAAAAATGTGGAAATGTTTTATAATGCTCTCACTGAGGAAATGTTAACTGATTTAAGTTATGTTAAATCTCTTGAAGATGAAGTTGATTTTTTCAAACTAAATTAAAAACACAAGAACACCAACTTTCTAACGAAATTGATCGACTTTCTAAGGAATACTTTTATGCTGACCATATGAATGCTATACTTGGTGTGTATACCGATCTTGATCAATATTGTCATGTAGCATGTCTAGTGTCAGAATCGGACGAGAAATGTCGCAATCTTGAAGTAGGCTTTCGAAACAAATTCAGTCATATAACAAACTTTCGAAAAGTTTTTCTCAACTTGAGAAACACCCCATTTCCCTTGAACTTGCTTTACAAAAAGGTGAAAAATCTCATAATCATAAAAAGTGTCAAGAAATGTCAGCTTCTTCGTTTCGTCTACTAAATGAAAAAGATTTCGAAATAAATGATTTTAAAGCTCAACTAAAAGAAAGGGACATAGCCATAAGTGAGTAACAGAAACTCATTGAGAAAATCAAAGGAAAATCTGTTTTGGGTAAACCATCCGCCGTTCGTCAACCGAATGCGGTTAAATGCCCTAAATCATCTATTTTGGGACAATCCCCACAGACTTTGCCTAAGATAGGAAATGATAAGAGTACCAATGTGATAGAACCTAGAATGTATAAGATGAACACTAAGCCCACTCAAACTGGAACATCACGGTTTTCTCAGAATATTAAGAAAACTAATCAACGTGTGTCTTCTTCTACAGGAGTAATCCCCACTACTAGCGTTAGCGAACCACAGCTTAAGAGCAATAGAATGCAAGATAAGGCCATGCCTAACAATAGTCAAGGAAATAAGTTGGACGTATAAGAACAGCGTAGGAATTTTAAGTTTTCTAAGAATAAAACGTCTGTAACTGCATGCAATGACAGTTTAAATGCTAAGACCTCGAATGTTGAATTTGTTTGTGTTGAATGTGGAAAATGTGTTCGTACTTTCAATCATGATGCTTGTGCTCTTAATCATAATGGCGTGAATACTAGAACTAGGAAGCCTATTCCTGTGCCCACTAGTACTAGAGAACCCACAAGAACTTTGAACCAATCCACTGATCAACCACTTAAGAAACTAAGTGCGTTAGACTCCACTACTCTGCGTAAACAAAACAGATTAAAGAAGCTATATGAGAACATGATTAGGAAATGTACACGAGGGTATTCGAGATTTACACCACCCGGATACAAATGGGTACCTAAGTTAACCACTTTAGTGATTGGGTCTAGGAATATCAGCTTGCCTGTAGACTTTGCATCTAGGCCCACTACTATTTTGGAACCCGTTTCTATCAAGGGATCCAATTTGTCAAATGCTACATTGTCTTCTAATTCTTCTGCAGCTTGTTGAAATCATCCTATTCATAATGGACTCCGGGTGCACAAAGCACATGACGGGAAATCTCAACCTTCTCATTAACTTCGTGGAGAAGTTTCTGGGTACGGTGCGGTTTGGAAATGATCAGTTTGCACCGATACTTGGATATGGCGATTTGGTTCAAGGAAATCTCACTATCAAACGGGTTTATTACGTCGAGGGACTGAATCACAATTTATTCTCGGTTGGTCAATTTTGTGATGCGGATTAGGAAGTGGCTTTTTGGAAATCTACTTGCTATGTTAGAGACTACGATGGGAATGACCTTCTTACAGGTTCTCGTGGTTCTGATCTCTACACAGTGACTCTTCAAGACACATCTTCAACAAACCCAATTTTCTTAATGGCTAAAGCTTCATCATCTCAAGCATGGTTATGGCATCAACGATTGTCACATCTCAACTTTGACACCATCAACTTGCTTTCGAAAAATGATATTGTGACCGGTCTCCCAAAGTTAAAATTCGTCAAAGACCATCTTTGTCCTTCTTGTGAGTTGGGGAAAGCAAAACGGAAGTCTTTCAAATCAAAGACTACCCCAAGCTCAAAAGGACGATTGGAACTTCTACACATGGATTTATGTGGTCCCATGCGTGTAGAGAGTATTAACGGGAAAAAGTATATTCTCGTGATTGTTGATGATTACTCTAGATACACATGGACTTTCTTCTTAAGGTCCAAAGATGAAACACCAGAGGTTCTCAAAAACTTTCTCAAGATGATACAACGCAATCTTCAAGCTCAAGTATTAACCGTAAGAACGGATAGGGGTACTGAAATTTTGAACAAGAACTTGCAATCTTACTTTCAAGAAGAAGGCATCGAACATCAAACGTCTATTGCTCGAACTCCTGAACAAAACGGCGTTGTCGAAAGGCAAAACCGTACTTTGGTTGAGGCAGCTCGAACAATGCTTTCTGCTTCAAAATTACCGCTATTCTTCTGGGCTGAAGCAATTGCAACTGGCTGTTATACTCAGAATCGTTCTCTCGTTATCCCTAGACATGAAAAGACACCTTACCACATCATCAATGGCAGGAAACCTACTGTCAAATTCTTTCACGTATTTGGATCTTTATGCTACATTCTCAAAGACGGTGAGAATCTCGACAAGATGAAAGAAAAAGGTGATGCATGTATTTTTGTGGGGTATGCGACATTGTCGAAAGGATATCGGGTCTATAACAAGGGAACAAAGATTATTGTCGAAACAATTCATGTGAACTTTGACGAATTGCCACAAATGGTATTTGATCACAACAGCTCAAGTCCCGCTCCTCAATGTCCAACGATGGCACCTACACACAACAGTGTACGTCCTGTGCAAGAATGTTAAGAAAATACTCCTACAGCAGACTCGACGGATACGACACAAATGAATGAGTTGGTTTATTTATATGATCCAATGTTTGATGAATATTACTATGGAAACAATCAAGTTGTGTCAAAGACTTCCGCTGTCAATACTGCTGATGCACCCGCACAAAGTCAACAAGACACAACTGCATCTACTTCAGCAACCGTTGCTCAAGAGACAATTCCAGTGGATACTCAACAAACTCAAGAAACTGTCATACAACCAACATCACCAACCTTCAATGCTGAAGGAGGAAACAACAATCAAGCAGTCGATGCACAACCTGATGATGAAGAATTTATCAATACGTTCGGTACACCGGTACACGAAGTCGGAGAGTCTTCTACTCAACATGTTGATCCGTCCAACATGCATACATTCTACCAACCATATCCATCCACTCACCATTGGACACGTGATCATCCATTGGAGCAAGTCATTGGAAATCCTTCACAACCAGTTCGAACACGCAGACAACTCGAAATCGATGGCGATGTGTGTATGTATGCACTCACCGTGAGTTCAACTGTACCTACAAACATCAAACAAGCAATGACTGATCATGCGTGGATTGAATCAATGCAAGACGAAATTCATCAGTTTGAACGCCTAAATGTTTGGGAACTTGTTGACCGACCCTATGGAATGTCAATTTTAGATTTCAAATGGATCTGGAAAAACAAACTGGATGAAGAACAAACCATCATCAAAAACAAATCTCGTCTTGTGGTTAAGGGGTATCGTCAACAAGAAGGCATAGACTACGATGAATCATTCGCTCTAGTCGCTCGTTTGGAAGCAGTCAGGATATTCCTTGCTTATGTTGCACATAAGGGCTTCATGGTTTTTCAGATGGATGTTAAAACTGCTTTTCTCAACGGTCATTTGAAGGAAGAAGTGTATGTGAATCAGCCAGAAGGATTCATCGATCCTCATCATCCTGACAAAGTCTATCGTCTCAAGAAGGCTGTATATGGACTTAAACAACCTCCAAGGGCATGGTACGAAGAACTTTCAAACTTCTTGGTGTCCAAAGGATTCTCCAAAGGTTCTATTGATCCTACTCTCTTTACTAATAAATATGGGGATGACATAATGCTGGTGCAAGTTTATGTTGATGACATTATTTTTGGTTCTACGAACCCAAAACTTTCAAAACGTTTTGAAAAATTAATGTACAGCAGATTTGAAATGTTAATGATGGGGGAGCTAAAATTCTTTTTAGGCTTCCAGATTCATCAATCCCCACGTGGTATCTTCATTAACCAAGCTAAGTATGCTCAAGAGATACTTAAAAAGCATGGTATGACCTCATGTGCTCGCGTTGGTACACCATTCTCGACCACATCCCTAGACGCTGACTTGTACTCATATCCCATAGATCAAACGCGATATCGCAGTACGATCGGGTCACTTATGTACCTTACAGCCAGCAAGCCTGATATTCATCATGCCACATGCTATTGTGCACGATATCAAGCCAGACCTACTCAAAAGCACCTCAAAGAGGTTAAACGGATCTTTCGGTACCTTAAGAATACCATTCACATGGGACTCTGGTATCCGAGGGAAACCGGTTTTCATCTAACGGCTTTTTCAGATTCTGATCACGCAGGTTGTCTTGATAGTCGTAAAAGCACTTCTGGTAGCATACAATTTCTAGGGGAAGACAAGCTTGTCAGCTGGTCGTCAAAGAAGCAGGATTGCACTTCGCTCTCATCAGCTGAAGCAGAATATGTGGCTCTATCCGCGTGTTGTGCTCAAGGCCTCTGGATGAGAACTCAACTCACGGATTATGGCTTCCACTTTGATAAAATACCTATGTATTGTGACTCAAAGTCGGCCATAGCCATATCTTGCAATCCGGTTCAGCACTCCCGCACCAAGCACATCGATGTCAGATATCACTTCATCAAGGAACAAGTGGAACGCGGCATCGTGGAATTATACTTTGTCAGAACTGAGTACCAGCTGGCAGACTTGTTTACAAAATCTCTCTCGAAAGATAGGTTTGCGTATCTCGTTGGCCGTCTTAGTATGAAGTATATGACTCCAGAAGACTTGGAGGTTTTGGCAAATGAAGCTGCTTGATATTCTCTCACAACGACTTCTAAGTAAATGTTAGCTTAGAACTCGTACTTCCACTTAAGGAAAGTTTATCACGGATGGTAACTTATCCTACACAACGGGAAATTAATTTTTCTCGGTCATGAGCTAGTCACAAAACATTCAAAGTTTTGAGCTCATGTAAATCGGAATTTATTTTAAAACCGTTGAACACAATTTTTCAAGAATTTCTCAAAAGGATTTTTCTAAATCTTTCAAAATTATGTGTTCAACACTCCCTTCCTCATATGTGGTTTTCATAACTCAAAATTGTCATATGTTATTTTGATCAATTTTTGAGGGGGAGCGTTTTAAAATCAAGCCTTTTAATGTTGTTGGGTACATCTCTAAAATTGTCATATTTTATGTATCCAACACATTCCGAAAATGATAATAAATCTGTCATATATATTATCGGTAAAGGCATCTCATCTCCGTACCTCAACATATTTTGTGGTGTCCTTTCTCCAAAATTTTGTCAAATTTTGACTCAAGATACACATATATTGTTGAGGGGGAGCATCCCGACTGAAAACGTTCCATGATTCATGCGTGCACACATGTTTCTCTCCCGTCGATTTTTAGAAAATTGTCATATTTTAATCAATTGGTATCTCTAATATTATATTTTTATATTAGAGATAGGGGAGAAAATGTGATTAAAATGTAATATATCGCAACAAGTGATCTTAAAGAATCAAGTGCAACTCTTTCCTTCACATGCCAAACTATTTCGTATATCGATGCATGTGTGTAGGGGGAGCTTTTCGGAAATGTAAAACTTTCAAAGTGTTAAAAAGTTTTGATTTTTATCAAGCATTTTGAATGGTTTTCAATGGTTTAATGGTTACGATCTATACCCAAAACAACCTACTATCCACGAAGGAATGTTGGAGTCAAAAGGTGGTTTAGGATAGGAAACTAAGTCCTATGATCCAACCAGAACCGGAGGGATCTACCCAAGGACATTCCATAGCTAGAAATACTTGTCCTTAGGAAAGATGGAGTTGAATGAAGCTGAATGCGGACCAATTACTTAAGTTAGCACTAGAACAATTACAACAAGGGCTAATGATGACGTATTGGTAAGCATTGAAGGAGTTGAATATTCTATGCAACTTAGGCAGAAACCGGGTCAATACATCTATTGAAGACAAGTCATCATGGACCCAGTGATGCAATGCACAACCCTTCCCAGCCATTCGAGTTTCTCTCAAAAGAAACTTGTCTCATTGTCACGGAGATCAACACGTATCTATTGACTTTCTCACTCCGAGTTAGTTAATATTGAAAAGGTGGCAGTCTGCTCCAGCCTCCGATTATCAAAATGCACTTATTGAGTCTAGAGCCAAAGGAGATCAACATATCATCTCATTAGGACACAATCGAGTCCTACGCATTATCCTTGTGATATTGCCAGAACATCTGAATGATACGATTCACAATGAAGATGGAAATACTGCATGAGCCAGCATTAAACAAGCTCATGGTAGGTAACTTGTGCGATTCTACATGAATCAAACTTGTGAGAATTGGAAAGAAACTAAGTTTCGATTCTTAATTGATTCAAACTTGATTCCAGGTTTCTTCGCAAAATCCGTGTGATCTTGCCAGAACATTCAGAGTGACACTCTTTAGTGTTCACCGTGACGAATGGAAATCCTTCCAGTGTTAACATCAAACAGCACTACGGTAGGTAACATGCAAGATTCTTATGAATCGAGCTTGTGGCAAACTGGAAAGCAACAATGGTGCGATTCTTATAGAATCAAACTTGTTCAAGGAATTCTGAATTGACGACTCTAATCAAACGGATAACAGTATCCTTTTTGATTCACTCTTTACGTTCGCAGTCTGCTTTGAGACGGTCGAGTAAAGAGAACTGGCTACTACCGCCGGGAAACCCTGTCAAGGAGGTTCTTAATCAAATCTACCCGATCACAGGTACGGTATCTAATATCGTCTAAACGGTATTCACCGACCGGAGGTAAAACGCTACCGAGTTAGGATGAAATGTTCAAAGCCATTTTATCCGTGTCTATATATGTTGCTGCATATCAAGAAGGTGGCGTAGCTGTGTAACCGAAGTCGATTCAGAAGTCACAAGAGCACAAGATGGTGATATTCAAGATACCTAAGAATGTAAGAATGTAATAGGTCATCTTAGTCACAAGAAGCACAGATGAAGATCTCA
The DNA here is from genome assembly GCA_025667525.1 of Glebionis coronaria. NCBI lineage: Eukaryota > Viridiplantae > Streptophyta > Magnoliopsida > Asterales > Asteraceae > Glebionis > Glebionis coronaria. The sequence goes on along the minus strand of JANFOE010000956.1, from coordinate 461,381 downwards.
AGCACTCAAAGTCAAATGACAAAGGCTCAAGATAAAGATCACGAAAGCATGAAGGAACAAATCTGTTACAAACAAGATCAAGACCAAGATACAAGACCAAAGCAGGAAGATCTCCTCTACAAGAATGTATTCACTCAACCATCTTATGCTTTTAAGCTTTTTAAGATGACCGATACATTGGGGGAGATTGTTAGCCCTATATTTTATATAGTCGAACAAGAATGTAATAGGTCATCTTAGTCGTTAATGGTCTTGTATTATAATAGGTTAGTCGAGAAAACCGGGCTTGGACTTTAATCTAATATTGTATAAGTTAGGGGCGTAAGCCCAAAACAAAGCCAAGCCCGGCCCAAGGATTCTATACCCACGGCCCATATGCCAAGGGTATATATTCCCTCTTCCATGTGTGGAAGAGGGTGTTGGTTCATTTTACTTTCTCTCTCTAGTAAACATTAACCTTCTAAATCTCTCTAGTTTCTCTCTCTACTTTTCTTCTCTTTCTCTCTCTAAATATCTCTTCTAAATCTTGTGTTATGGATTGAATGGGATTAACAGTCCATGAACCTATGGTAATAGCCAGCTAAGCCTAAGAAACTGCGGACTTCCGTCGCTGATGTCGGCCTCGGCCACTTAGTAATGGCCTCAACCATCGCTGGATCCATGGTGATTCTTTCTGCTGATACAATGTGACCTAAGAATGCCACCTTGTCTAACCAGAACTCACACTTGGAGAATTTAGCATACAGCTGCTTCTAGCGAAGAATCTGTAGTACTGTACGAAGATGGTCTTCGTGTTCCTCCTTGGACTTTGAGAAAATCAGGATGTCATCGATGAAGACAATGACGAACTTGTCCAGAAATTCATGGAAGATTCTGTTCATCAAGTCCATGAACACTTCTGGAGCATTTGTCAGACCAAATACAAATTCGTAATGGCTATAACGAGTACGAAAAGCAGTCTTGGCGATATCCTGCTCCTTGACCCGTAGCTGATGATAGCTTGACCTAAGATCTATCTTGGAGAAGTGTTTGGCCCCTTGGAGTTGGTCAAACATATCGTCTATATGCGGCAGTGGATACCTATTCCGGATAGTAATCTTGTTGAGCTCGCGATAGTCTATGCAAAGACGCATACTGCCGTCCTTCTTCTTAACAAATAGAACTAGTGCGCCCCATGGAGAAGCGCTCGGTCGAATGAAACCTCGTTCAAGAAGTTCTTGTAGTTGATCCTTCAGCTCCTTCAGCTCTATGGGAGCCATTTGATAAGGAGCCTTGGAGATCGGTTCAGCTCCTGGAATTAGCTCGATATTGAATTCCACTTCTCGTGCAGGTGGTATGCCCGGAAGTTCTTCTGGAAATACATCTTGGAATCCGACACTATTGGTTGATCCTGAATTAATGGAGATTCAGCATCCATGTCGTGAACCGTAGCTAGATAACCCTCGCAGCCATGTGACAGTAGTGCACGCGCTTGCAGGGTAGATATGATTTATACAGACCGTCCGGGTACGAACCCGTTATGAATGTACTCTGGTGCATTAACATCACCGAAGATAACTCGATATGAATCGCAGTCTATGGTAGCATGATGCTTGGATAGCCAATTCATGCCCATAATCATGTCGAAGTCACTCATGTCCAGCGGAAGTGTGTCAATAGGACGAACCTTATCGTTAAATTATAGGGGAAGACTCTTGTATACATGGGTGATTAATACAGAGTCCCTCAAAGGCGTGGAAATAGTAAGTCTATTCTCTAGTGGCATGGGGAGCATCCTAATGTTCTTAGCATAAGCAGTAGAAATGACCGAGTGATAGCACCCGTATCGAAAAGAACACACGCAGCTTGACCATACATATACAAGATTCCAGTGATGGTACCTGTAGACTTGTTGGCCTGGTCTCAAGATGTCGTGTAGACACGCCCAGTGGTAGGAGGCGGCTTGGTATCAGCATGTCCCGATGTGCCCTCCATCTCGCCCATACGGCAATCCTTCATGATATTGCCAGGAAGACCACACGTGAAGCATGCGTCAGTGTTACGACGACATGGCCCTGGGTGCCTACGGTGGCAAGTAGAGCAAAGAGGATGAGTATATCCTCCAGTAGGTGCTCTGGTTGGCTGAGAACCTGATAAATCATTTTACATAAGACATGATAATAGGGTACAACGGACAATGCGGATAATCGTAAGATTGAATACCAGTGATAGTTGGACGGCTAGGCTGTGAACCTCTCTGGTTCTGGTCCCTACCGTTTCCATGGTTCCTGGTAGAAGTTTTGCTAAAGTGTCAGAATATGGTTTATAACATGAAATCATAAGAAAATGCGTAAGTATTAGGACCTGCTGCCGTTGGAGTGTCCAGCGTTGTTACGGTAATTATCATTACCGCCACGCCTATCCGTAGCAGAACGACCGTTAGTCTGACCGTTTCCCTTGGGCTGATGAGGCTGCCGCTGAGTAGCCGGCTGAGTAGCCGGCTGAGACCGGTCCCTAGTTTTCTGCCTGGAAGATACAATTTAAAGAGATGAATAATTGACATATATGGAAAGAATACGGATTGGTCACCACTTGAATACGAATGTTTACCTCTTGTCGGGTCTCTCAGCTTCCCTGAACTCATCTCTCTCCTGCAGCATCTCCAGCTTACGTGATGCATCGGCCACTTGTGCTACAATGGTGAACGTAGCACACACCAGATTGTTTGCGACCGATGTGCGAAGAGCCCACCTAAAGTGGTGTGCCTGCTCTTCAGAAGTACCTGCTGCTGCACCAAGGAAACCAGCTAAGCGAAGAAAGCGCTGCATAAACTCGTTGCTATTCTCCCCAGCTCTCTGTCGGATCCCATGGTACTCCCTCTTGAGATTGTCTTGCTCGGCCTTGGGAAAAAACTACTCCATCACCCTATCCTTGAACTGAGCCCATGTCAAACCAGCAACCCAACCGTCACCTCCCTCAGACTGCATCAATGCTAACCACCAATTTAACACATCGCCTTCGAACCAATAGCATGCCAACCTCGCCTTGAACGCGGGGTCACAACCCATAGCTTTGAAAATCTTCTCGATGTGAGCCAACCATCTTTCAGTATCACTAGCGCTATCTGTTTTCTCAAAAGCTCGAGGACGGAGCTTGTTGAATCTCTCCAGCCATACTGCCAATGTCACTAGAGGAGGAGGAGAAGGTGCTTGGTTATGCTGCTGATTGTTGGCAGCTTGAACCTCAGCCCTAATGTCATTCCTCAGTTGAGGAAGCAAAGCTTGTATTGCAGCTTGGATTGCAGCATTGATTTGTTCCTGTTCGCATGTGAGAACCATCTGACAGTATAACATAACACATATGGTTAACAGCTCAAAATATAATATATATATATATATATATATGAAAAAAATTATACCAATAAATCCAGAGAAAAATTTTATGCAAGAAAATTTGTGTATGAATGCATGATGCAGTTTTATGAAAACTTTTGTATGCTCGAGAGTGAACGCCTATGGTCAGTTCACCCAAAATAAAAGACATGGCGAGGGGACGCCTATGGGTCGGTCCCAAATTTAAAAGTTTCGATAAAACACATGCGACTAAATAGGGCCAGTCCTGCACCAACCAATACTTAGTCATAAACCTGCGACAATGACATATATATGTATGCATAAAAATGATGAATGCATGAAAACGACTGTTAGTTCTAGGAAGACCATAGTGACTACCCACTAATCACAGGTCATATTTTGAGAGCCTACAGGTCGAAACCTTGGCTTTGATACCATAATTGTAACACCCCATTTTGATAATGGAATGTCACGCGTAATTATGGCGTGTCATCAAAGCATACAAGGATAAATGTCTAAACATTACATGACCATAAAAGGAAAATACCGGAATCAAACATCGGTAGTCCAAAAGTAAAGCTCATCACACACGAACATAAGTACTGTAAATGAAAGGACTAAACAATGTCCATAGCAAGAGTATCAAAGTAAAGATAATGCATAAAGTAAAGAAAGGCTAGAAAGCTTCCAATCCATATGCACGTACGCTTAAAGTCTACGAGCGTCCCTGAGTACCTGCCATTTTGGGAACATAGAAAAGGAAAACGGCTGAGCAATACGCTCAGTGCACGGATGTACAATAAAGCATGAATAGTATAAGCATAAGCATATAACAACGGAAGAAACTAAGTCCCGAATAACCTGGTTAAGTCTTGGTAAAACTGGTTTTATAGTTTGAAAAGCCTTATGTTTATCTTATAAAAACTGTTTAACATATTCTACCATTAGCAAATATAGGTCATGAAAATCCACCGTGCATAAATACTTGGAGGGGTGACCTCATCATGCAAATTAGAGGGGTTGCCTCTAATTTAATATACTGGTTTGGGTAGGAGGGATCAGCTCCTTGTGAAGGATGCAAGACACACACCACATTCACACTGAGTAATCTGCTGAAAAACATGTAACTAGGATGCACCCATACGCCCCACATGATAAATATAATAATATGGCCAAAAGCTGAAGGGACGCCACGAGCAATCACTCCGCCGTGGTGAAGTCATAACACTAGTGCCTCTAGTGTTATGGTTATGGTACCTCCATAACTAGGTGAAACTGGTCATGCATGTATATGGCTATAGGTATTCTAAATTAAACATAAGCAAATCAAACATATAAACTTATACTACGGGAAAACAGTTTGCTGCATACAGGGAATCCTAATAAGGAAAGAATGTCCATATTGAAAGGACGGGAATCCGTACCTTATGTCCAGTCAACGAAGAAGACGAACCGAGGAGAGTCCTACTTCGGTATCACTAATGCTACATAAATACATATGTGTATAAGTATCCGATCACTAAATACGTAACTGGTTTTATATCGTATCTTAGCTTATTTTATACGTTCATGTCATGTTTTACTGTTTTAAGCTTTAAACTGTGTTTATCTTATATTCTGTCTATTCTGATTAAGTATTACTTGTATCTCATGTATTATTATACTTACTGTGTAATAATAAGTAACTTTCTAAAATAGCAGGTTTCCTAAAATAGAAAGTTTCCAAAAATAGAAAGTTACCAAAAATAGAAAGTTTCCAAAAATAGAAAGTTTCAAAAAAATAGAAAGTTTCCAAAAATAGAAAGTTTCTAAAAATAGAAAGTTTCCAAAAATAGAAAGTTTCCAAAAATAGAAAGTTTCCAAAAATAGAATTACTGCTTAAAATAGATAAGTTTCTAAAAATAGGAAGTTTCCATAAATAGATTAGCTTCCTTAATTAAATAAGTATATAAGCTTAAGTGTTTCCTGATTATTTTTCTAAGTCATAATGATATAAGGTATAGTTTATTAATTATTACATGTAATTTAAATAAACTATAGGTTAAAAGTATTTAATTAAATATATCATGTTTTTAATTAAATAAAGTTAAATATTTAGGTTAAAACATGTATTATTAATTATTAATGATATAACCTAAGTCATGTTAATTAATTAATTATAGCCATGGTTTTTAATAATTAATTAATTATAAAGTCTAGAAAAATATAAATACTTAGGTTAATAATTCCATGATTAAATAATTAAATTATAACCTAAGTCATGTTTTATTAAATTAATCATGTCATATTTTATTAATTTAATTTATAACATATGATTATTAAAACATAACCTTGACATAAACCATGAACCGGATCGTGACTAGAAACCATGAACCGGACCTGTAATCAACTCCATACCCCGAACCACTTCGGGGTTCCCCTTGATTGTTGCTGCCATGGGACCCACACCACCAAACCGAGACCTTGAGGTCTCGGTGGTGGTCCATATGCCAAGCCGAGACCCCCTTGGGGTTCAGTTTAGGCGCCGGCCACAACAAACACCCCTAAATCCTCCGTTTTGATTTACCCTATAACCATTTACATGTTTGATTTATGTTTTTAATTAGCCCTTTAAAAACATCATGTTGTTATTTAATTTATTAAATTAAAACAAAAAGAAATAGGATTAAAAAGGTATACCGAATGCGTGGATCTAACGAGGATGAACACACACGAACACTTGCACCAAAATCAAGATCAAAAATCAAACAAACACCCCCTTTGGTGTGTTTATATGCGGCGGCCAAGAGAGCAAGAAGGAGAAGGAGAAAACTTTTTAGGTTTTTGATTTATTTTACTGTAAAGTGAAAATGACTAGAAAATTTACCTTAACCCCTTCCTTAGTAAAAATTTGATGGGCTTGGCCCATCCTTCTTTGTGTAGTCTCGGGTAGGGGGCCCAACATAGGGTACTCGTACCGTTTTCCGTGTCTAATTATTGAAGTGTTTGTTCGTGTTTAGTCGTGTTCGTGTTTTATGTGTTCTCGTTAAATATTAATCGTGACTTAATATATTTATTCGTGTTCATAATAAATATATATACGTAATTAGTATTAGTTCGTGATTTAATTACGTTCATGATTTCATGATCGCATGTTCGCGATTAATTATTGTTTAAATAATTATTGTGCGTTCGTACGTAATAAATACTTATCGTGTTCTAACACGTACGTAATACGTAAAGTTCTAACACGTGAACGTAATCATACTATAAAAGGAAAGTTTTAATCTAGTACGTACGATCTTAAGGGTACTATTCATGGTAAAAACATGCGGGTTTTACACTAGTTCTACACACCTCCTACATTGATTTTATTAAAAATCCATGTATTTTGGTCTAAACCTTGTTTGGTGACCTCTTGTGTGTTTTATTTGTCTATCTTTGCTTCTTAGCATATCCCCATGATTAGTTAGACTAGAAAAATAGGATTTGCTGAATTGGAAAATCCTCCCTCATCACCAAACTCAACCCACTTCGGGCGGTTCTTTATTGATACCATAGTTCCCGAGTGATAAGGAACCGCCGGCTGAGGTAAGGAACCGCGCCCAGTACTCTACTTTTCGGGTATTCCTGAAACTCCAAATTTGTTCCAACACTTTTTGGAATCTTTGTTTCAACCCTTTAACCACCCCCAAATTATCTTGGGCTTTCTCTATTTAACCTTAAGCATTTTGTATTCTTTCTCAAATCAAAACGTCTTATTACCCAAATGAAAACTTTGATTCTCCTCCATTCTCTCCAATTGCTTTCAACCCAAATTCACCCAAGAACACTCAAAATCACATCTCTTCTCCTACTAATAATGTTGATTGTGGAACTTCTTATCTTCTACCACTAGCCTTTAGTGTTCTACCTCCTTCACATGATAATGTCATGCATCATGGAATATATTGTCAATGTTGTCAACATCAACATCTTGCAATGGCTCATATCTATGAAGAGTTGAATTACATCAAGAGTCTCTTAGTCAAACCTCCTCTTTACTGTAACTATGAGATCTCTACCAAGCCACCACCACCTCCTTCCGCTACTACCTTGTCTTTTATCTAAGAATTGGTTGCTTATCTTCAAGACATCTAGTTCAAGCAAATCTTAGGGTTCTAGTTTAACTATGATTAGATTTATACTTTTTCTTTTGGCTTGTGTTTGTGTCTCATACATCTTTGTATGATTTATTTCCTTGTATCTTTTATCATGTTTTCTTTTAACATGACTTATCTTGGTTCTTTTGTTTCTTATTTTTTTTGACCTTTGTTATATCTTGTTGGGTTTCTCTTCTCTACTACTAACCCTTTTATGTAGCTTGTCACCATATATCGATTCCTTGGTGCCCCAAGCAAGGGGGAGTAAGCACCAAGGGGGAGCATTTCCAAAGTCTGGTTCTTTTCTTCTTCAAAGAATTTTACAACATTTTTGCTTCGACAATGGAGGAGAAATGATAAACTCGTCTTCGAAAATCGTGTTTTATTAGATGATTGAGTTTATGGATCGTCAGAATCAAAAAGGGGGAGATTGTTAATGCAATGATGCCTAATAACGTTACTTGCAGTTTTCGGTCTCACTTTGTTTTGATTACGACAATATGTAAAAACAAGCATTTACGAAAACAATGAAAAACGAATTCTTGAGTTTAAGTATTTTTTATTTCAACCATTATCACTTAAGGTATGAACAAACAAGTAATTATCCTAATTAAGTGATCGAGGATTTAATGTTTTCTTAAAGCTCATTTTTTATTAAGTGTGACAAAGTTTTATTATTAAACTTTCTTTTTAAGAAAATGTTTTATTAAATTAATTATTTGAAAATTTGAAATTTGAAAATGACATATTCTATCTTGGTTTGGAATATCCTTTTAGGGATATTTTAATCCCCAGATTCGAACCAATCCACTAAAAGACAAAAGGGAGCGGACTCTACGCTGGCGGTTCCTTAGCGCCTATGGCGGTTCCTTATCGATAAGGAACCGCGGGATCCAATAAGGAACCGCGGGCAAATATAGCCATTGGATGTTTATCTTATAAATAGTGGACCATTCTCAGACTTTCAATCCACCTCTTTTGCACATACATTTCCAGATTCTTTTATACTTCTTATTACTCAAATCCTTGATCATTTGTTTGATTACTACTTGTTTAGAAGTGAATCTTTCTCCTCTCATCTTTTCCTCTCAAAGTGCAAAGAGAAGAACAATATCATTCTTGAAGTGTTGTGTCTACCTCAAAGATCCATTGAAGATCTAAACTTATTTATTCATTGTCGTGTCATTATTGTGAAGATCCAAGTAGTTGTGTCTATTTGGAAGTTGTGTATGTATTAAGTTTAATACTTAGTCCTTAAAGTATATTAGTGTAGATTGGTCCTAGCTAAGATTAGGGCTCGACTTTTAGCTTAGAGTCAGAAATTGGTTAAGCGACGTTGTGTACGGTTTCTCCACCTTAAGGAGCTTGTTGATTAGTGAACTCTCGAGTAAGGAGTACTCGAGGAGTGGAGTAAGAACGAGGAGTGAGCTTCGTTGCCGAACCACTATAAATCCTTGGTGTTTGGTTTTATCTTTCCTTCCCTTATCTCTTTATATTCATTATTCTTTATACTTGTGATTATTAGTTTAGTTGCACTATACATTCATTATTCTTTATACTTGTGATTATTAGTTTAGTTGCACTATACCTTGTTCATATTGTGTATAAGAAGGTTTCACATAAATACTCAAGCTTAAGTTTTTGAAAAAGGATTTTTTTTAAATCAACCTTTAACAAGTAAATTTAAGAAACTATTCAACCCCCCCCCCCTTCTAATTTCTACACTTCGTTTTATAAACTTCCATTTTTACCTTTTAAAAGTTTGTTTTTGTTTATGATTTTAAGGCTTAACTCACACATTTTTTATATTCAATTTGTAATGTGTCATCATCTAGTGAGGAAGAATAATAAGAGGAGTCGGAATGTACCTCATTTGTTTCGTGTGCCATAAGAGCTAGCTCTTCCTTTATGGATTCATCACATTCCTCGTCACTAGCACTCCATGCTCCACTTACGAAAGCTCTTTGTGTCTTTGGCTTCGCCTTCGGACAGTTACCAATAAAGTAATTGAGATCACCACATTGGAAGCATTTTCTTTCGTCCTTGGACTTTTTGATATCAAATGGCTTTCGAGATGCTTTTTTATTGTCGAGTGGTTACCTCAACAGTCTTCCTCGTCTTTTAAACAATTTATTGAAGTCACATACGACCATGGCATACTCTTCGTCATCGCTATCGGACTCTTCGTCATCACTAGATTCAACTCGGGCTTTTAATGCTAGTGACCTTTGGTTTTCTTTCTTACCTTTGATGATTTCGGAGTCCTTTTCCATCACTATTTCATATACCTCGAGGTTCCCGATGAGTTCGTCTAGTGACAAGCTTGAGAGATCTTTAGATTCTTCTACGGCGTGACTTTAGCTCGTCATTTTGGACGGAGAGCCCTTAGAAATTACCTGACAAAGTTCTTGTTGGAGAAAGACTCGTCAAGTGCTTTAAGTGATGTTATGATAGTGTTAAACCAGCAAATCCCACATCAATTGATTCTTCTTCAAGGATAGAAAATTTTTCATATTGTTGAACAAGTAGATCAATTTTATTATCCTTGACTTGCGAGTTTTCTTAATGTGTGACTATAAGTGAGTGCCAAATTTCTTTAGCGGTTTGACACATAAAGATTCTTTGATGCTACTTTTTAGGTAGAGCATTGTAAAGCATCATTTTGGCTTCATTATTTTGTGCCATCGTTTTCTTTTGATCAGCGGTTTGCTTTTCGCGTGGAACCAATTCAAATTGGTTAGTAGTGACATTTCTAACCGTTGGTGCATAATCACTTTCAGTGATTATATACCAGAGGTCTATATCCTTAGACTTCACATAAGTTTCAAAAAAAATTACAATAAATAAAACCATCGGTTTCAAAGAGTGGTGGTCTTTGCATAGGTTGTACTTCTCTATAATTTTCAGAATCCATGGATCGATTCAAGTTTTAAAGTAAAATATACTTTTAAGATCTAGTTTTAATTATTTTGAAACGTTTTCGTGATCTTGAATGGATATATACGAAGTGTGAATTAACAAAGTAAATGACTTGAAGTAATAAAGAAACAAACCACAATGCACAATGATTTATAGTGGTTCAGCCTAGCAAGATCTCAGTCATCTTGCCCCTACTTCCACTACTCGATTATCCACTCGAGAGTTCTACTTCACTAGTAAATGAATCTCCTTTACACCGGTGGAGAAACCTTCACACTTAAGATTACAATCTTTAACGACACCAAAGCTAAGATGTCTCAATCTTTACAAAGGCACAACAACGCCATATACACTATACACTTTGTGGCTTACAACATCAACCACACTATTACACAAGTAGATGGATGAATGGGTACAACAATGGTGATTGTGTAGATAACAGTTAACACATTCACGCAAAATGAGGCCTTGAAGGATCATAGCTTAGAGTTGATATTTCTGTGACCGATCTTGATATGAACAAAGATCTAAATTCACAAGCAAGAATAAAATAGACAAGATTTATTAGAGAGTTAGAAGATACTAAGATTATAGAGAGATTAGATAGAAAAGGGATGGGGAATACGCTTGGACAAGGTTTCTATTTATAGGCAACCATCAGAACCTCACGGAACCCGTCCAACCCTTCACCAAGGGGTCCGCTGGGGTCGGTAGGTCTGACTTTTGTTGTCTCATAAATATTTGTCTAAGATCACAAGTAAGTATCAAATCTTTCATTGTTTGACTTTATATATCTGACACCAAAGGTCAAAGTCAACATTTTGATCATTTTTGTTTTTTCATTTTTGTTTAAGTATGTTGTGCAAACTTTTATAAAAAGTTTAGTATAAGTCCATAGGCCTTAAAAGACTTATAGGTTGCTTATATTTCAAACATAAAAATATGTTTGATGTTTTGTCGTCAACAAAACGTTAAGTATGATTAAAACGTAAATACCGTTTTAGTGCGATATTTGCATTTACAAGTTCGTCTAGTAACAAGCTTGAAATATCTTCAAATACGTCAGTGGCCGTGACCTTAGCTCGCCATTTTGGGCGGAGAGCTCTAAGAAATTTCCTGACAAAGTTCTTATTGGAGAAAGACTCGTCAAGTGCTTTAAGTGAAGTTATAATAGTGTTAAATCGAGCAAATCCCACATCAGTTTAATCTTCTTAAAGGATAGAAAATTGCTCATATTGTTGAATAAGTAGATCAATTTTATTATCCTTGACTTGTGATTTTCCTTGATGTGTGACTATAAGTGAGTGCCAAATTTCTTTGGCGGCTTGACGCATGAAGATTCTCTCGTACTCCTTTTTAGAGCATTATAAAGCATCATTTTGCCTTTATTATTTTTCGCCAACATTTTATTTTGATCATCGGTTTGCTTTTCGCGTGGAATCGATTCAAATTGGTTAGTATTGACATTTCTAACTATTGGTGTATAATCACCTTCAATGATTATATACCAAAGATCTATATCCTTAGACTTCACATAAGTTTCAAAATGGTTTTTCCAATATATAAAACCATCAGTTTCAAAGAGCGGTGGTCTTGCATAGATTACCCTTCTTTGTAATTTTCATAATCCATCGATCGATTCAAGTTTTAAAGTACAGTATACTTTAAAGATCTTGAGTACGTAGCTCTTTATGCCAATTGTAGAAAACTATAAGGGGGTTAAATAGTTTTATAGATTAGTTTTAATTACTTTGAAACTTTTTTGTGATTATTAATGGATATAGATGAAGTGTGATTAGCAAAGTAATAGACGTGACGTAAGAAAGAAACAAACCACAATGTACAATGATTTTATTTATAGTGGTTCGCCCTAGCAATATCTCACTTATCTTGCCCCTACTTCCAATCCTTGTGTATCTACTCGAGAGTTCTACTTCACTAGTAAACAAATCTCCTTTACACCGGTGGAGAAACCTTTACACTTAAGTTTACAATCTTTAAAGACACCTAAGCAAAGATGTCTTGTTCTTTACAAAGGCACAACAACGCCTTATACACTATATACTTGTGGTTTACAACACCAACCACACTATTACACAAGTAGGTAGAATAATGGGTACAACAATGGTAATAGTATAGGTAACATTTAACACATTCACACAAAGTGAAGCCTTGAAGGATCAAAGCTTAGAATAGAGATTTCTCGTAATCGATCTTAAAATGTACTAAGGTCTAAATCATAAGAGACAAGAGAATAGACAAGAGTAAGATTAGAGAGTTAGATAAGTTCGGAGAGATTAGAGAGAAAAGATTGAAGAGGGTTTAGGTTTGAGCTTGGAAAAAGCTTGGTATTTATAGGTACAACATCAGTCAAACACGGAACCCATCGGCCCCCTTACCTAGGGGTCCGCCTGGTTCCGTCATGTCTGATTTTTGTTGTCTCATAAATGTTTGTCCAAGATCACAAGTAAACAATGTATGTAGCCTTTTGACTTTTATATATCTGATGGAAAGATGTGAAGCCAACTTTTTGTCCAATTTTATTTTTCCATTTTAAGTTATAAGTTGTATAAACTTTTTATAAAAGTTTAGAATATAAGTTCATGCTTTTAAAAGACTTATATTGTAAAACCCGTTGTTGTCCCTAATAATATGATGATATATTAAAGAAATGAGATGGAAAATATATGAATTTTAGAGAGAGAAAGTAGTGAGAGAAAGTAGAGAGAAGATGGTGATTAACTTGTGAAATTAGATTAAGAATTATGAGATCATTCACCCTCCTAACATGCTAGGAGGGTGCTTATATAGTCCACCCACATGCGGGCTCTCTAATGGACTATATTGTTTTGGGTCGGGCTTGAATAAATGCTTAGTACCTTGAAAGAGGCCTTTTAAGCTAACAATCAAGCCCGTAATGTCACGACTATTTTAACTAACTATTACAACGTTCTAATAAATATTACAAAATAAACCTATGACCGAACATTATTGTTTGACTCAATATTTTGAGGCTAACAATCTCCCCCAATGTGAGGTCATTCCTCTTTGATATTTGGAGTTCAATGGAGATTATGAATTTCGTCATAAATGAGTCTTGAATGTGTAATAGTAGTGTTGTTCCTTCATGTTGTGATCTTTGAGCCTTTGTCGTTGTTTTTTGACTTTGTCTTTTATCTTGAGATCTTCAAATTATTCTTGACTTGTCTTTGCCATCTTGCGATCTTGTGTCTTTATCCTCATACTCATACTTTGCACAATCTTGAAAGCTTGCTAACAATCTCCTTTGAAGAGAGGTCATTAATCATCAGAGTTGTGGAAGTCTTTAGCTTTCTTGATTTTTGAATGTCTTTGGGCATGAGTATGTGATTTTGAATCTTTGACTTTGCTGAGTACACCGTAACGTCACCTTCTTGAGACAAAACATAGACACGGACTGAATGGATTTGACATGCATCCTAAATCGGTAGCGTTTTACCTCCGGTCAGTGAAGACCTTTACACGATATTAAATATTGTACCTGTTATTACGTAGATTCAATTAAGAATCTCCTTGACAGGGTTTCGCGGCTGTACTAGCCGTTCTCTTTACTCGACCGTCTCAAAGCAAGACTGCGAACATAAAGAGTGAATCAATTCGATAAATATCCGCTTGATTAAAGTCGTCAATTGAAATTCCTGGAACAAGTTTGATTCATTAAGAATCTTACCATTGTTGCTTTCCAGTTGACACGAGCTTGATTCATAATAATCTTGCAAGTTGATGTTGACGCTAGAAGGATTTCCATTCATCACTGTGAATATTAATAAATATAACTCTGAATGTTCTAGCAAGACCAAAAAGATATTGCGTAGAAACCTGAAACGAGTTTGAATCAATTCAGAATCAAACCATTGTTGCTTTTCAGTTTTACATATGTTCAATTCATAAAGAATCTTACACATGACCTACCACAGTGTTGTTTGATGTTAACACTTGAAGGGTTTCCACTCATCATTGTGAATACTAGGTAGTATCACTCTAAGTTTTCTAGCAATATCACAAGGATATAGCGTAGGACTCTCTTGATCGTCATCCGTGTGTCCTAACGAGATTTAATTGATCTCTTGGCTCTAGACTCGATTTGTGCACTTTTAGTGGTCGGAGGCTGGAGCAGATGCCACCTATTCAATAACAACTATCTCGGAATGAGAAAGCTAATAGAAGTCATGTTGTTCGTCGTGACAATAAAACAAACTTCTTTTGAGAGAAGCTTGAGTAGCTAGGAAAGGGTTGTGCACTGCATCACTGGGTCCATGATGAGTTTGTCTTCATGATGTGTTCACCCGGTTTCTGCCTAAGTTGTATGGAGGGCTTCTTTCTTTACACCCTTTATCCTTACATTTCGTTTTCATTCTTCAACCCCTTCAATGCTTACTGAGACATCATTACTAGCACCTTGTTGTGATTGTTCCAGAGCTAGCATCAGTACTTAGTCGGCATTAATCTACGTTCACATTCTACTCCATATTTCCTAAGGACTTCTAATAATCTATTGGATTGTCCCTGGGAAGATCCCTCCGGTTCTGGTTGGATCATAGGACTTAAACCTAGCCACCCTTTTGACACCAATAACGTCGTGGATTAAAGATGTTATGGGTATTTGATCGTAACCATAAAAACCACTTTAAATGTCTAACAAGGTGTTTGAAAAAAAATTAACACCTTGATAGTTTTGTCGTTTCAGAAATGCTCCCCCTTCACATGTGCATCGATAATCGAATGTGTTTTGCACATGTAGGTAAGAGTTAAAGTGCTTGAGTCTTGTATAAGCTCACATTTTAATCACATTTTCTCCCCCTATCTCTAATATATTAAATCTTTTGATATTATAGATACCAAATTTGATTAAAATATATTTGAAAAATAGTCTTGAAAATCTCCGGGAGAAAGATGTGTTAATCTTTTGCATGAAGTTGAATTGCTCCCCCTCAAAAATTGATCCAATTGAATTGTCATTGTGAGGATTTGATCCACATTTCGCTTTTTGAGGATGAGAGTTTGTTGAACACACAATTTTTGAAAGATTTTGAATAATCATTAAGAAATTCTTGAAAAAATTGTGTTCAACGCTTTTTGAAAAATCCTATTTCTTTTTGGCGGAGAGGTTTTTATAAAGCATAAACTTGAGTTTATAGACGTTGCATGTCTTAACGAATCCACTCAAGTGCAAGAATATTTCTCTTCTTTTGATGAGGATAAGGGTACTAAAGTGTACACTCCCCCGTGAATATAGAACCGGGTTGCAATCTGAAAGTGATTACAAGCCATTTGTTGAGCTCAAAACGTTGAATGTTTTGTGACAAGCTCAACCCGAGATAGATTGCTCTACCCGTTGTTTGGAAATATTTTCCAAAATAGACAATTTCCTTTATTAAAAGAAATGACATGTTTTGAAAAATATTTACAACTTTCATTCGAGCTTTATGTACACACCCGTGTCGTTATTGAGCGACAATTCTAGGCACGTCCATATTATCGATACTGAAAGACATGTCGAGAAGAATATTTTGGATTTTGAAAGATTTTTAATTTTGTGTTTTGTTTTTATATGTTTTATATTTTTGTATTTTGCTTTTTCAAAGATATTTACAGGTAGATGTTTGATATATAAATCAAGCAGGCACCTTTGCCAGAATCTCCAGGTCTACTGGAGTCAAACATCTCATACCAAATTGCCTAACGAGGTACTCAAACCCATCGTTCGACAGAGCTTTAGTAAACAAGTCGGCTATTTGGTAATCCGTTCCAACAAAGTATAGTTCAACGATACCTCTTTCAACTTGTTCCTTTATAAAGTGATATCGGACATTAATGTGCTTCGTGCGGGAATGTTGTACCGGATTGCAGGAGATGGCTATGGCCGACTTTGAGTCACAGTACATAGGTACTTTATCAAAGTAAGTGGAAGCCATAATCCGTGAGTTGTGTTCTCATCCAAAGAACTTGAGGACAACACGCAGATAGAGACACATACTCCGCTTCGGCTGATGAAAGTGACGTTGACAAGCATCAAAAAGCCACCTAGATCGGGGGGGTCGGGGATGATCAAAGAACATATGTGACATTTTAGGTTCTAGTGAGAGAAAGTTCGAGAGAGGTGAAATAAAAGATGTGTCTTTTGTTTCAAGTGAAATGAAAAAAAATGAAAATATACTAAACTTCCACCCCCCCCCATGGAGAGTCATGGGGGGTATTTATAGGCCTACCAAGACTAGACTATCCATACTTTACATATTAAGTCCATGCATATAGCAAAGTATATAAATCTAGTCCAACTCACATGAAAGGCGCCAGCTTACCAAAAAGTAAGTCTAACAGACGTGCAATCCTGCTTCTTGGAAGACCATCCCACAAGCTTATCTTGACCTAGAAAATGTGCACCACCAGAAGTACTTTTTCGTGTATCAAGACACCCTGCATGATCAGAATCTGAGTAGGCTATTAGAAAGAAACCGGTTTCCCTCGGATACTAGAGTCCCAAATGAATGGTATTCTTAAGGTACCGAAAGATCCGTTTAACCTCCTTGAGGTGCTTTTCAGTGGGTCGTGCTTGATATCATACACAATAACACGTAGCATGTGAAATATCAGGTCTATTTGCTGTCAAGTACATGAGGGAACCGATCATGGAACGATATCTCGTTTGATCTATGGCATTTCCCTCCAAGACAGCATCTAGCGATGTGGTTGATAATGGTGTCCCAACGGGGTCACATGAAGTCATACCATGCTTTTTGATTATCTCTTGACAATACTTAGCTTGGTTTATAAAGATACCACTTGGGGATTGGTGAACTTGAATTCCTAGAAAGAATTTTAGTTCGCCCATCATTGACATTTCAAATTTGTTGTGCATGACTTTTTCAAACTATTTTGAAAGTTTTGGGTTTGTAAACACAAAAATAATGTCATCAACATAAATCTGCACTAGCAAAATGTCATCCCCATATTTATAAGTGAACAGAGTTAGATTAGTGGAACCTTTTGAGAAACCTTTGGATACTATAAATTTTAAGAGCTCATCGTACCACGCCCTTGGAGCTTGCTTGAGTCCATAAAGTGCTTTGTGGAGACGATACACCTTATCAGGATAATGATGATTAACGAATACTTCCGGCTGCATAACATAAACTTCTTCCTTCAAAGGACCGTTAAGAAACGTTGTCTTCATGTCCATTTGATAAACAGTAAATCCCTTATGTGCAGCATAAGCAAGGAAAATCCTAACCGCTTCCATACGAGCAACTGGTGCAAATGATTCGTCAAAATCAATTCCCTCTTTCTGGCCAAAACCCTTAGCCACTAGCCTAGCTTTGTTCTTGATGATCGTGTTTTCTTCATCCATCTTGTTTTTCCAGATCCAACGAAGATTTAAAGGAATCACATCATATGGTCTGTCAACAAGTTCCCAGACTTTAAGTATTTCAATTTGTTGAAGTTCATCCATCATCGATTCAATCCAAGCATGATCAGCCATGGCTTCATTGATGTTTTTCGGTTCAGCAGTACTCACGGCGAGTGCGAACATACAAACATCGCCATCGGTGGCTAGTTGTCGTCTTGTACGAACAGGCTGTGAAGGGTTTCCAATTACCTGAACCAAAGGATGTTCTCGGGTCCAATGATGTGTTGAAGGATGTCGTTGGTAGAACGTATGCATATTAGACGAATCAACATGGCGAGTAGAAGACTCTCCAGTTTCGTGTACCGGTGTACCAAATGGGTTGTGAAAATCGTCATCGTCAGATAGTGCATTGTCTGCTTGATGTGTGTTCTCTAGAGCAATGACAGTAGTTGTGGATATTGTAGGATCGGTTATTGAAGTAATATTCTGAGGAGGTAAATCTGCAGCAACCCGTGTTGAAGTAGATGAAGTTGTATCCTTTTATTGACGATGATCGGTATCATCATTCTTATCATGAGTGACAGCGAAAGACTTCGATACAACTTGTTTCTCCCCCGTGAAATATTCATCATACATTGGTCCATATAACATTTCCAACTCTTCAATTGTCGTGTTACTGTCATATCTGCTCTTGGAACTTTTTCTTGAACCAGCTTTGAACTTCACGGTTCATTGCTGTGGTCTTGAGTTCCGAGTTCCGTGCGATTGTGAACGGAAGTCGTTTGTCGTTGTGGTTCGGGACTTAAACTATTTTTTTCAAGTGTCATCTCTTGTAATTCATCAAATCGGATGTGAATGGTCTCGACTATCAATTTTGTTCTCTTGTTGTATACTCTATACCCCTTATACTAAGTTGCATATCCCACAAGAATACATGCATCACCTTTCTCTTTCATCTTATCCAAATTTTCACCATCTCATATTATGTAACAAGTACATCAAAAAACGTGAAGGTGTTTGAGTGAGGGTTTTCGATCATGAATTATGTGATATGGTGTCTTTTCGTGTCTTGGGATAATTAAGGAGCGGTTTTGTGTGTAGCATGCGGTTGACACGACTTCGACCCAAAGTATAGTGGAAGTTTTGAAACGGATAATAATGTTCGAGCAGCCTCAACTAATGTATGGTTTCGTCTTTCAACAACGCCTTTTTGTTCGGGTGTTCGAGCAATAGATGTTTCATGTTCAATTCCTTCGGCTTCAAAATAGTTTCTCATATTTGAATTCAAAAATTATGTACCTCTATAAGTACGAACCACTTTAACTTGAGCTTGAAGACCACGTTGTATCAGTTTAAGGAAGCTGATGAGAACTTCGGGTGTTTCATACCTCAAGAAGTGAGTCCATGTGTACCTTGAGTAATAATCGACAATTACCAGAATATATTTCTTCCCATTGATACTATGAACACGCATGGGACCACACAGATCCATATGAAGAAGATCTAACCGTCCTTTGGAGCTTGGTGTAGTCTTTGTTTTGAAGCTACTTCGTTTACCTTTACAAAGCTCACAAGAAGAACAAAGATGATCTTTGATGAATTTCAAACTTAGAAGGCCTCTCACAATATCTTTCTTGGAAAGCAAGTTGATGGTATCAAAATTAAGATGAGATAAACGTTGATGCCATAACCATGCCTGAGTCGTTGAAGCTTTAGCCATGAAGCAAATTGGAGTTGATGAAGTTGTGTCTTGTAGTGAAATTGTGTAAAGATTCGTACCCCGTGTACCGGTAAGTAAGTCATTTCCATCATAATCACGAACAAACCATGTCTTCTTTATGAAAGCAACCTCCAAATCCGCATCACAGAATTGACCAACCGAGAAAAGATTGTGATTGAGCCCTTCGACGTAGTAAACCCTTTTGATTGTGATATTCCCCTGAACCAAGTCTCCATATCCTAGGATCGGTGCAAATTGATCATTTCCGAATCGGACCGTACCCAGGAACTTATCCACGAAGTTAATTAGAAGCTTGAGATTCCCCGTCATGTGCTTCGTGCATCCGGAGTCCAGTATGAAGAGGATTATCTTGATCACCTGCAGAAGAATTAGAACACGATGGAGCATTTGCCAAATTGGATTCCATGTTAGTTGTGATTTCTGATTCATTAGTTTCCCTAGTTTCATCACTTAAAGGCATACTAACGCTCGTTGTCACATTTTCTGTCCTAACCTTAGGCATCCATTTATATCCTGGAGGACATTGATTAGCAAACCACCATTTCCAAGACTTGCTAGCAGACTCAAATAATTCCCGAATTTTGCTTATAGGGTTCTTAGTGGTGGAGTCTGATGCAATACTTTTCTTAGGGGGGGGGGTTGCACCAGATTGGTTCACTTTGCGTTTGGGTTTTCTAGCACTAATAGGCATCGCAGTTTTCTTCTTAGTTCTAGTATCTACGCCTTTGACATTATTCGAAACACACATAGCATGATTAGCATCAGCACACTTTCCACATTTCACACAAACAAACTTAACATTCAAAGCATTCAAAGTCGAATCATTCAAATCGTCATTACACGCGATTACATATGTTTTATTCTTAGAAACATTGAAAATCCTAGGGCGGTCTTCTACTGTCTTCATCTTCCCTTGAATTTTGTGTTGCCAAACCTTTTCATTCAGGCGAGTGCTCTTAAGCTGGGGACGGCGGAAGTGGGTTGATGATTTCTAGAGAGAGAAACTAGAGAGAGAAAGTGAGAGAGAAACTATGTGTATTTTTATTCAAATGAAAAGTGTAATGATCAACAACCAACCCCTTTCCATGGTGGAAAGGGGTATTTATATCCAAGGCCTTATGTTGGGCTTGGGCCGACCCATGACAAGCCCATGGGTCGGTTTCTTACTTAACTTAATAAGTAACACTAACTACGAGCTATTACAACATTAATAATATTGTGGAGTGTCCGATACTTCTAATATACGTAAAAACGTATTTCTAACAATCTCCCCCTAAGGGAGGTCACTCCACGTTACAAAGTTCTAAACCTAGCATACTATACTAAGTCTTCGTTCTTCAGCTCGTAGTCTTTTCTTCTTTCTTTTTGTTGTGAATATTTTGATTTGATCTTTTAGGCTTTGGCTTGAGAGCATTGTTCTTTTGGCCTTTCACGTGCGATCTTTGCCTTCTTGTGAATCTTGCCTCCTCGTGACTCCATGTTCCACACACTTATGTCTTTTTGTTGAATTCTCGAAAGCTTCAGAGTTTGGTACAGCAGAAGACTTCATCTTGCACTTTCTTGAGTTTTTGCTGAACTTTGATGCAGAAAAACATAAGCATGTGGGAACGACCTCTACAGGTACACCGCAAAACCACCGTCTTTAACTGGTACACAGCAACGCCACCGTCTTCAACAGGTACACAGCAACGCCACCGTCTTTAACAGGTACACAGCAACGACACGAATAAAATGGCTTTGACATTTTATTCTAATTCGGTAGCATTTTACCTCCGGTCGGTGAAGACCGTTGGACGATATTAGATATCGTACCCGTGACGGATAGTTTCAATTAAGTAACTTCCTGACAGGATTTCGCGGGTATACCCGTTCTCTTTATTCGACCGTCCAAAGCTGACTGCGAACATAAAGAGTGAATCACTTGGATAAATTATCCTTGTGATTTGAAGCCGTCAATTCATTGAACCTGGAACAAGTGAATTTCAATTAAGATTTTCACCATCGTTGCTTTCCAGTTATCACGAGCTCAATTCATAAAGAATCTTGCACGTCACCTACCAAGTGTTGTTTGATGTTAACACTAGAAGGATTTCCACTCGTCACTGTGATCAATAAAGAGTCACTCTGAGTGTTCTGGCAAGATCATATGATAATGCGTAGAGGCCTGGAACGAGTTTAAGTTCAATTAAGAATTAAACCACTGTTTCTTTCGAGTTTTTCACAAGATTGGTTCTAAAAGAACCGCACGTGTAACCTACCATGAGCTTGTTTGATGTTGGCTCAAGCAGGATTTCCATCTTCATTGTAGTACTTGCGTATTACTCGGATGTTCTGGCAATATTACAGGAATACTGCGTAGGACTCATAAAAATCTCTTACTTTTCACAGTGTGTGAGAAAGCAAGGAATAAATGGAAAGTGTCCTAATGAGACTTTTGATGATCTCGTGGCTCTAGACTCGATAGTGCGTTTTGATTTAGTAAGCGATGGCTGGAGAGGAGTGCCACCTTTTCAATATCAGTCTATTCGGAGTGAATAAACCAATAGATAACGTGTTAATCTCCGTGTGATTAAAACAAATACCTTTTGAGAGATATTTGAGTTATCTGGGAAGAGTTGTGCATTGCATCACTGGGTCCATGATGTCTTTCTTCAATATCGAGAATCATTAACAAAATTTATCTCAATAGCATATGTATTGACCCGGTTTCTGCCTAAAGTTGTAAGGAGGGCTTCTTTCTTTACACCCTTTATCTTTACAATTCTTTTTCATTATTCAACCCCTTCAATGCTTACCAATACGTCATAACTAGCACCTTGTTGTGATTGTTCCAGTGCTAGCTTAAGTACTTGGTCGGCATTCAGCTACGTTCACAATCTTTCTCCAACTTTCCTAGGACTTCTAATTCTATCTAGGGAATTGTCCTTGGGAAGATTCCATCGGCTCTGATGAATCATTGGACTATACCTATTCCTACCACCCTTTTGTCACCACATTCGTCGTGAATTAAGCGTGTTTTGGGAAAGTATAGCCACCATGAAAAATCATTGAAAATCACCTAAAGTACTTGTGATATTGAAATCAAAAGTTTTGTACCTTAGGTGTTTTGTTCATCAAAAACGCTCCCCCTTAAAACGTGCTTTACACATATTAAGTTGGATAATCGTTAAGTCTTTTTCATCTTTTAGCCAAGTATCATTTAAGTCTCCTTAATCCCATTTTCTCCCCTTATCCAAAATGTTAACCATTGATATTTGGGATATTGAATGGATTAACCGGTCTTTGGGTAAAAAATGAAATCGATGTTTGGTCATAGAACATGTTAATGCTCCCCCTTAAATTAATAAGGGATAGTTGTAGTGCTTTAGTATGATATATTTTGAAAGATTTAGAATCTCGTGAGAAATTCTTGAAAAATTATCATACCGTAACACTACATCAAGCCGTAAAAGCACAATATTCACAAATTTACATATTCACAATTAAAAACCAATATAAAGTGGACCTGAAATGTACGACCCATTAGATGGATCGTTGCAGTAACTTATGGTGCACTCCATATGGTCTACCACCAACGAATCTTTCTAAACTCCTCATCAATCTACGTTCACGGAGCTTTTGATCAATCTTCTTGATCACATACTTCGCCATTTGCCGATAACCCTGATGCCAATCCTCAGTCATCTCTGGTAAAGTCCCACCCGAATTAAGATGCTCCAACTTTCCTCTGACGTATAGGAGAGTCCCATCACTGTACTTATCAAGCTCACCCACCCTCATAAACTTCATTAACCCTCGACTGTTCAAGTATAAAATGACGTAATTCGGGACTGAAATGCCGGTATAGGGACATCTATCTACATGTTGAGGTAGAACTTGATTCATTGGACGGGTGAGGTTAAGCTTCCTTTGGTAGCTTTCGACTCCCAATTGAAGATCTTCAACTCGTTTCTTGATAACAACGCTTCGTGTGAACATACGAAGTGCTGTATTCAAAGCAATGATGTCTTCACGAGCAATATGGGTGAGTTGATCACGGGTCATCATAAGCAACATATCTTCGATATCCTCAAGGCGAATGATAGAAAAATCTCCCTGCTGGATTTTGTATTCTCTGTCATCCTCCCTTTTCAGACGAATCTCCGTCACAGGATAATAGCCATTCTTGGCTTCAGTTTTCAGCCCTAAAATACTGGAGATGCGGATATCGGATCTAACGTTACTTCCTGAATTGGCTAAGCAGCAACCCCTCTACGCCCTTCGGACTCATTCGTCCCAATGAGATGCACCTATAACAGCATACATATCATAATTATGAGTTACCCTTGGGACCCAGAGTCGGTTTACCTTTTCCTCGATCCAGGGTATTGTCCCCCAGTTGGCAGCTTTCAGCAAGGTCAGGGAGGTTGCGTACTTTGATGAACCCTTCAGAAGATACTCAAGATCATAGGTGACGAAGAAGTCGAGAGCAATTTGATTATCTTGAGAAGGATCAAGTGGAGGTGGAGCTCTTTCTGATTCATGGAGGCCTGGCCTTTGAACGGTGTTAAGAGCTTTCAGGACCTCGTCAGCATAATACTCGAACTCCATTCGGGTCAACCTGGTTTTGGCGCGAATTCTCTTATCCTTTAGCGCTCTCTTCACCAAAGACGGAGTAACCGAAGTCTTATACTCATGAGCCAGAAATGCACACAAGTCTATCGGACTACGGATACGGAGATATAGAACATCTCTGTCAGCGTCTGTGATTCGATCATATTGAGCCGCTGCCGTGATCCAAGCTTGTGGCGGTGCAGTCTCGTCAATCTCCAATGTGTCTGCCTAGTCCCGTGTGCTTGACTCAGGAACAGTAGATTGTGGTTCTTGTTGTAGAGGAGTAGAGACATGAACACGTGCTGGTTCTGATTTAGGCATCTTGGCGGTGTCATGAACAGGCGAGTGTTGTGCAGCTTCAGGTTCAGTTACTGACTCTGCAATCACAGGAGCAACAACAGAACTAACAGGGTTAGTGGTAACAAGTATAGACACAGCAATAGATGTACCGGGAATCGATGACGCTGTAGTAGCATTCACATCGTGGCGCCACTTGGATCGTCTTGATTCCGTTGAAGTGTATGTTTCCTTTTCTGCAGCATCTTTCTTCGACTTGGTTCCAGACTTAGAAGGTTTCTTTGTGCTGGCTACCTTGTCCCCCTTTTTAGGCTGTGTACCATCATCATCCTCATCGTCACCCTCGTTGCTTCCCTTAGCACTCTCCTCATTTCCATCACCACCATCATCACCATCATCATCATCATCATCCTCATCATCATCACCACCATCATCGTCACCATCATCATCTTCTTCTTCTTCTTCTTCTTCTTCACCTTCTTCTTCCCCGTCACCCTCTTCTTGTTCACTTTCTTCCCTTTCTTCCTCAGGCAGAATGTGGTAAGCTACCACACTTCCAAACATCTTGAACAACCGGTCATCCTCCATGATAGCGTCGTTCAGGGATTTGTAGAGTGTCCGTTGAATCTTAGATTTATCAAAAGATCCAAGTTCCCTCATGCGAGCTTTGAGGATCTTCTTTAATTCAAAATCCGTTAACTCATAGGAAATTTTGTAGGCGGATTGGATGACTTGATCATCAAGTTATCAACCGCGAGTGTCTTCAACTCATCACGCAGTTTAGGCATAATGGATTCAACGGATTCTTTCACTCACTCTTCAACAGAAGCTTCAAGTGCTTCTTTCTGCTCCTTGTATTTATCCCTCATAGCTTGGAGTCTCGTGATTCGTGCTGCATGCTTATCAGCTTCAGCCTGCTTAACCTGAGCTAGTTCTTCTGCATGAGCTTTACGTGTCAACTCCATTTCTGCAGCGAACTTAGCAAGCATCTCTTCTTGGGCTTTCTTAGATGCTTCTTTACTTTGAACTCGTCTATGTAGCTCTTGGCGAAGTTCATTCATCTCTCTTTTTTGATTGTCCGTATGTTTATCCAACATTTCTGCCATTACAAATGCAGCCATTGAAGATGATGCAGAGCTACTCTGGGTTGGTTGAAGAGGCTCGGTTGTAACCACGGTACTGAGAATGGGAGTTATTGGAGGTGGAAGGAATGGTGTTGAAACCGGTCGGGTTGGTAAGGGCTGTATTGGTGGAGGTTGAGTTACTAAAGGCTGAGTAGGTACCATGATTGTAGGAGCACCGGACTCCTTTTCAACACTTGCTGAAACAAGGATGGATGTCTCCTTCGAAGTAGAATACCTTTCAGGTGATCCAAACTCATCAATATCCTCTGGCTCCTCGTACTCTTCTTCAATATTTATCTGTGCACCCGAACCACTACCTCCCGTGTCTTTCCTACTCCTTTCAATAGCTATCTTCATTAATTTTCTCTCAGCCTTGTCAAGAGTAGGATCATCAACATTTTCTTCGTCACGTAGAACAAACTCATCAGCAGTGCCTTTTCCCTTCTTAGCCTCAGTCTTCTTCTTCTTGGTTTCGGGTTCAGGTAAAACAGCTGGTTGCTTGCGTTTACCTTTACTCTTGACCGTAGTAGACGAGTCTTCTCCTGTCTGAAGGCTTGCTTTTAGCTTCTTGATTTCTAGCAGCAGTAGCTTGTAATCGGCTGAAGCTTTAATTCTATCTGTCAGAAGATAATCGGGAATAGGACCAGGAATCACACCACCAGATGGTCCTTCATGCCTTAGATCCACAGTGTGATTCGCCTCTTCAGTGTGATGACGACTTGCTGCACGCCTATCAATAGTAACATCATTCTTCATAAAATAATTAATGATAAGCTTGACAAACCGAGGGTAAGGAAAGGAATTGGTCTTCAGCTTCTTGTTTTGGAAGAGTTGAAAGGTGAATTCTTCCCACAACAATAATGCATAATCTGCATTTGCGCCTTTGTACATTCCATGGAAGATGTTCATAATTGGACCACGCAAAGCATCATGCCCACTTGTTTTCGGTGTAAGACATCTACTGAGAATACCTAACATTGCTCTCCAAGGTTGACCTACTTTAGCGGTGGTAAACTCAGACACAACTCGTATGTCAGGACATCCAAGAGCTTCGAACATCTCCATAAGTTCGTCTTTGGTAGGATCCTTGGAAAATGACATACCTTTGGGTGTATCCCGAATGCCAAATATCTTACGGAAGTCTGAAACAGTAAGTGTCTGCTGCTTGTTGTCGAGAGTGAAGGTGATCTTGTTTGAAGTGCTTTCCTTGGTAGCCCAGAACTCATACATGTAATCATAAGGCACCGAGGCAGTACTCCTTAAAGCATTCTTGAAATGAGAGTGATCAAGAATTGCTATGGCGACTTTAAATCCATGGTGAGTGGATTTTGAGACTTGCTTCAGCCGGTAATTGTTTGGTATGAACTTGAGGGTTCGTGCTTCAGCAATTGCGGCTGCTCTAGAGTCTTAGATTGCTTGTACTATTGGATTAGTCATCGTATCTGCTTAAGATCAGACATGAAAGGTTGATGCACAAAAATATATAGATATGTATCATTATTACTTCTAAGCATAACACATTTCAACAAGTACTTATAACAGGCAAATACTATCAATCAAATAACCCTTCATCCGGAACTCTTCATTCGGAACTCTTCATTCGGAACTCTTCATTCGGAACTCTTCATTCGGAAGTCCTTCATTCGGAACTCTTCATTCGGAAGTCCTTCATTCGGAACTCTTCATTCGGAAGTTCGGTCGGAACTTCTTCATTCGGAAGTTCATCCGGAACTTCTTTATTCGGAAGTTCACTCGGAACTTCTTCATTCGGAAGTTCACTCGGAACTTCTTCATTAGGAAGTTCACTCGGAACTTCTTCATTCGGAAGTTCATTCGGAACTTCTTCATTCGGAAGTTCATTCGGAACTTCTTCATTCGAAAGTTCACTCGGAACTTCTTCATTCGGAAGTTCATCCGGAACTTCTTCATTCGGAAGTTCACTCGGAACTTCTTCATTCGGAAGTTCACTCGGAACTTCTTCATTGGGAAGTTCATCCGGAACTTCTTCATTCGGAAGTTCACTCGGAACTTCTTCATTCGGAAGTTCATTCGGAACTTCTTCATTCGGAAGTTCGTTCGGAACTTCCTTCATTCGGAAGTTTGTTCAGAACTTCCTTCATTCGGAAGTTTGTTCAGAACTTCCTTCATTCGGAAGTTTGTTCACCATGTTCATCCGGAACTTCTAAACGCAGCCTATTAATGATTAATCTAGTCGCGTTTGTGAGTTCTAAGGCAATCTAAGGTAACCTAACACAATCTAATGATATTCCGAGCAAAACCCATCTAAAACCCTAATCAATTAAACCCTAATTAGGCAAACGATCCCTAATTTTGATAAAGTTGATTATCCGAATCAATTAACAGGATTTAAATGATGAATTAGGCGAATTATAAGTTAAAGATTGATGTTATTACCTTTTAAATCGAATGAAACACGTTGGATGATTAATAACGAGAGTTTTGTGATAGCTTGTGTGTGTTTTAATGGCGGAAAGATGATTAGAGCAGAAACAGTGAATGTGAAAGACGGGGGGGGGGGGGGGGGGGGGGGGTTGGTTTGACTTAGGTCAATTTTCCAACTTTCACAAGTTGTCACCTTTAACCCTATACTTTTCTATTCTTTTCCTTTTTGGTTTATAACTTATCTTTTCATTTTTCCTAACCATTGTTAAATTTTGCCAAATTAACCTTCACACAACTTAAGCATCGCAACCTATTAGCAAATCTACAAGATCTTAAAGCAATTCCTATCACATTGAACGAGCACAAGTCGTATTCTAAAGCAAGACCACTCATTTACCATTTAGCCAATTAATTTTCCACAAACACTTTTGAAAAATCGTTTTGATGACGAAGATGATTTAATATTTTCTCCCCCTTAAATGATGACCCGTTTTCTATTTAAAGAGCTGTAGTCATTGTTTAAAGAGTCAAATATTGATGAAAGCATTTCCAATTAGTATCTTGAAAAAGATTGATTCGTGGTGGCAATAAGATTTCTCTTATTTTGACAAATTAATGCACTGAGACGTACACTAACTCGTGTTAGACCAAGTTGTAAAGTAAACTTGATCCCTTTGCATGATTTGGCTAGTAAATCATGCCCGAGAAAATTAATTCTCGTTGTGAGCCAACGTTTTCCAAGGAAATACGTGACTTTAATATGAAAACCGGGTTGCAGTCTGAAATAACTACAAGCCATTATGGGCATGTTTTAAAAATGTACAACTTTTATACGGACTCTATTTATGGCACCGTGTCAATATTGATCGACATTTCTAAGGCCGTAAATATTACCGTACTAAAAGACATGCCCGATTTTAAAAAACGAAAAATATTTTTTGTTTTTCTTGATTTTATAATTTTTATGGTTTTTGTAGGTTTTATATTTTTTTTTTATGGTTTTTCTTGGTTTTATATTTTTGTATTTTTCTTTTGTGGTTTATATATTTACTATAATATACATGATCACGAACAAAGGATACCCCTGAATAGTTTACAACCACTATTCAGCTGATTCTTCTGCCAATTCTTTGAGAGTCGCTGGAGTGAATGATTTCATGCCAAGCTTGTCGATCAAAAACTCGATTCGTCCTCGATCTAAGGCTTTGGTGAACATATCTGCCAGCTGATACTCAGTAGTGACAAAATACAGCTCGATCACTCCGTTCTCCACCTGCTCTTTAATGAAATGGTAGCGAATGTCTATGTGCTTGGCCCGGGAGTGTTGAACATAGTTGCAGCAAAGGGCAATGGCGCTCTTGTTGTCACAATACATCGGGATTTTGTTAAATCCCAAACCGTAGTCAGTTAATTGTGATCTCATCCAAAGGACTTGAGCACAACAACCGGACATGGCGATGTATTCAGCCTCCGTGCTAGAAATTGCAGCGCTTTTCTGCCTTTTTGAAGACCAACTGATCAATCTGTCTCCAAGGAGTTGCACAGATCCAGAAGTGCTACGCCTCGTGTCTTGACACCCAGCATGATCGGCATCTGCGTATGATATTAAAGCAATGGAGGAATCTTTCGGATACCATAGACCACGATGAAGTGTTCCTTTGAGATACCGAAAGATCCTTTTAACAACATGTAGGTGCTTTTCGGTAGGCCGAGCCTGATACCGGGCACACATGCATACGGCAAATTGCAAATCAGGCCTGCTAGCAGTCAGATAGAGAAGGGTGCCGATCATCCTACGATAAAGTTTTGGATCGACAATAGTCCCATTCCTATCTTCATCTAACTTGGATTTCTACACCATTGGAGTGTCCACGGGGTCACAATTATCAAAGTTATATTTCTTTAAAGATTCTAGAGCATATTTGGATTGATTAATAAAGATGCCTCTAGGATTCTGAGAAATTTGTAGTCCTAAGAAAAATGAATTTTTTCCCATCATTGACATCTGAAAGCGTGTGGACATTATCTTCTCAAAGAGTTTTGACAATTCTATGTTAGAGGCAGCAAATATTGTATCATCAACATAAATTTGTACCAGAAGCATGTCGTTGTTCTCCTTGAGAGTGAATAGAGTGGGGTCCACTTTGCCTTTGGAGAAGCCTTCCGAGATGAGATATGTTGAAAGGAGATCATACCATGCGCGTGGAGCTTGTTTCAACCCATAGAGAGCCTTCTTAAGCTTGTACACATGATTAGGAAACTCCGTGCTAACGAACCCATCCGACTGACTAACATAGACTTCTTCCCTTAGTTCACCATTCAAAAATGCCGTCTTCACATCCATTTGATAGACGATCATGTTCATATGAGCAGCATACGCAAGGAATAGTCTAATAGCCTCCAATCTTGCAAAAGGAGCAAAAGATTCTTCAAAGTCTATACCCAAGGCTTGTTTATATCCTCTAGCAACCAATCTAGCCTTATTCTTCAATACTGCACCCATCTCATCGAGTTTAACCTTATAAACCCATAACAAAGTAAGGATGTTAACCTTGTCAGGGAGAGGAACTAATTCCCATACTTCAAGTCTTTGGAATTCATTTAGTTCCTCCTGCATGGCTTCAATCCAAGATGATTGAGTCATAGCCTGTTGCCAATTTTTAGGTTCAACTTCGGAGAGAAATGCATCAAAATAGCAATAGAGTGCACTCTCTTGTAATTGATGGCGTGTAGAGACTGGTCGATCTAGGTCTCCAATGACATTCCTAATTGGGTGATCTTTTGTCTATTTGGTGCTATGATTTTCAATCCTAGGTGGTCTGGAGTGAACAATAGAAGGAGCTTCTTCTGAGGTAGACGCGGCTGAAGGGTTTTCAGGTATCGGTACACCAAAGAAAGGAAGCTCTTGTAGGTGAGCATATTCCAAATCGTTATCAATAGAATCCTCTTCAACATCATTAGGCACAAATAAGGGTGATGATTCATGTGTAGTTTGAGAATCACTTGGTAAAGGTGCATCCGGTTCAATGTTAATTGAAGATGCATTAGATAAAGCTTCATTAGCTTGAGCAACAACTTCAGGGATTGGAGCTATAACTACAGGTGCTGGAACTTCATCATTTGGGGGATCAAAGAATTCATCAAACAACGGTTTGAAACAGTTTATCCCACTCGGGCCTTGTAGGTGGTAAAAATGATGTAGAAGTAGGATTATTGGGAACTAATCCGGAACTAATAGCACCGGTTCCCATCTCATGAAGCGCGGGTTCAGAGCTGTGTTGCTCAGAAGCCATCGCTGTCAGCTCATCAAAATCTGCGTCCATAGTTTCTACGATCTTACCAAGACGACGGTTGTAAATTCGGTATGCTTTCTTGGAGGGTGAGTAACCAATGAAAATACCTATATCGGCTTTCGGTTGAAGCTTGCCCAAGTTCTCACTATTAATGTTTGGATAACAAAGAGTACCAAACACATGAAAAAATGAAACATCGGGTTTACGGTCATGTAGAAGCTCGTAAGGTGTTTTTCCATGACGTTTCCGAATGATAGAACGGTTTTGGGTGAAACATGCAGTAGATATAGCTTCTGCCCACAAGAACAATGGAGCGTTCGCATAAATCAGCATAGTCCTAGCAGCTTCCATAAGCGTACGATTCCGTCTTTCAACGACACCGTTTTGTTGTGGAGTACGTGCAGCGGATGTTTCATGTGAGATACCAACATCTTCATAGTAAGCACGAAGAGTCTGGTTGACGAACTCTGTTCCATTATCTGTACGAATTCAGCGGACAGAAGTATTTAAACGTACCTGAATGAATTTCAGAAAAGTGATGATAGCCTTCGGTGCTTCATCCTTTGTACGTAGAAATCTAACCCATGTAAACCTGATGAAATCATCCACAATAACAAGAATGAATTTCTTACCGCTCACACTTTCAGTTCTCATTGGCCCACAAAGATCCATATGCAAAAGATGAAGTTTTTCTTGATTGGTGTCTTCAGCTTTGGGATTGTATGATTTCTTGGTACTTTTCCCCCTTGAACACGCGGAACATAAATGATCCTTGTGAAATTTGAGCTTTGGAAGACCACGAACTAATTCGTTTTTAGCCAGATGATTAATAGCATCAAAGTTAAGATGAGATAATCTGCGATGCCATAACCATGACTTGGTCTTAGATGCTTTAGAGAGAAGACATACTGGAGAGGCGGCCATCATGTCTTGTAGGGACAATGTATAAAGATTTGCACCACGAGATCCCTTCAACAAGTCTTTTCCTTCCAAGTTGCGGATGAAACAAGTATGTTGTCGAAAAGCAACCTCTAGGTTGGAATCACAAAACTGTCCTACTGAAAATAAGTTATGACCAAGACCTTCTACATAGTATACCCTTGAAATCGTAACGTTTCCAATCTGATATTCACCATACCCCATTATCTTTGCTATATGATCACTACCGAATTTAACCGTTCCAAGAAACTTGCTGACGAAATTTCGGAGCATCGAGCGATCTCCGGTCATATGCTTTGAACAACCGGAGTCCAAATACCAGAGGATGATTTGGATCACCTGAAAATATCACCAGACGAGGACAATGTAGAGGTATCGAAATCTGAATGTTCCTTGTTATTAGCAGGTACAGATTTAATAATCTTAGATTTGCTAACTTTAGGTTTCTTAGATTTCCTAGCCTTCTTCCTAGTTGGTGGTGTAGATTCTAGTTGGCTTAAATCCTGAGGTATTTCTTCACTCATAGGCACTATAGTGGGGGCTGACCTAATTAAAGGGCGTTGTTTCCATACTTGAGTGCTAGTGTGCCTAACTAAAGGACGCTCAGACCTAACCTCAATGGATGCATTCCTAGTTAAAGGGCACATTTTTCCATCTAATGTAAAGGTCCTACCAGTGGGACGCCATTGCCAGCCAACTTGGGCACGAGTTCTACCAGTTGGCTTCCATTCAAGATTATTCCTAATGGCATTCATTTCATTCACATGATCAATAAGACACAAATCATGACGTTGGGAAAACATACATTCATTACAATTCCAACATTTCAAATCAGAATTCATAAATGGTTTAGGCTTCTGCACAGGCGCAGAGCGTTTAGTCTTAACATGATTCTTTTTATTTAAAACTGAACTAACATTCCTATGGTGAGCTTCTACTTTCTTCTTGTTGGTACTACTAGTAGAGGGCTTGATCTTATCTTTCTTGAGTGGCGATCCTTTAGCCTTAGTAGACACTTTTAATCCTGTAGAAGGCAAAGTGGGAACATTAGCAACAGATTTTAAAGGTGCCTTACTTGATGGTGTCAATGACGGTTTTGCTCTTGGGGTCTTATTGAATGGAGTTACAGCAATGGGTCTATTAGTGAGTAGTGCAGAACCTGGTTTACCTATGTATTGCAAATATGCTAAGCAATATTGAACTCGCTTAATATATTCATGAGCCGAATAATAGTAGCTACTTGAGGGATCTAAGGCATAAAGATCGTCTAAAATATCCCTAACAAGATCTACATGCTTAATGGCATTCCTCATATAATCATCGTAGGTAACCGGGTTTCTCTTATGGAGCGGGTTCTTATAAAGCACTACTGACTTGGTTGTTGGAGCACTAGAGGACGGTGCAGAGTTGGTAGCTAAGTTATTAACAGCTTCTTGTCGGGTGAGAAGAAGTGTCTCCTTTAACTCGGCCAAAACCATGTTTTTGTCAATGAGCAGGATGTTTAAGTCAGAGATTTCCTCACATTTTTGGTTCAATTGTTCAACATAAGATTGTTGTTGTGCCGCATTAAAAGCGAAGCGTTCTTCTAGTGAACCATAAAGTTTGGACATTCCCTGTCTTGCACGATCCATCTCCCCTAGAATAGACGAAAGTCTAATTTCTAAGTCCTGGTTTTTAGACTCTGTAGCCTCTAGTTCCAATTTTAGTGTTTCATTTGATGACACATCTCTCTTCAATCTCATAATCTCTTCCTCTAATGCCTTAACTATTACAATCATCTTGTCACTCGTCTCAACACCGTTTTCACAACTATTTGTTATCAAAAGATCCTCATTTTGAGTTTGTTGTTTTAATTCTAAAGATATACAATGTTGTTCTAGTTGATTAAAGCGTTTTGAAAGTAAATTGTAAGAATCTTGTAGCTTTAAAAACTCAGCGTTAGATTCGTGACAAGAATGATTATCTACCTCATTTACAGTATCAGCAACATTTACAGAGAGATCACACACATCATCACATATATTCACAGCATCACATTTAATCATAGCGGATCTAAGCTCATTCGAATAATTAACATTTACAGTAGTAAGCACATCACACGAAATTACTTGGGACAAGAATCGGTCATATTCGGATAAAATCTTTTCTTTTTCAATTAATTGGAGTTCGTAAGCGGTGTCCATTTCATAAAACACTTTTTGAACTTCTGCAATTTCAAACTCAAGATTTTCCGAAAGAGATGCAAAACTTCTTTTTAGACTTTCGACAAAGGGATTGATCTCATTTTTAAACACCTCGTTCATGTGTTCGAAAGCCCATTCTCCGGCGTTTAAGCCATTTGAAGTCGTACATTCCAAAATGACCTTGTCAAAACTAGCAAAGTATTGATTAATCTCTTGCAAGTTTAACCATACAGTGCTAATAGGTGGAAGATCCGTTGGAATTTCCTTAGGTCCTTCCATTTTGACAAGTGTAGGAAGTATACTAGGGTTTTCTTCATTTAACATGTAGGTTGGTGCTGTAATGAGATCTTTGTCCATATGGAAGCGAATTCTAAAATCCGTTTTAGCAAGCTCCTGATTCATTTTAAAATAATCACAATCGGGATATTTTGCAAAATTATATGACCGATTCTCATCAACTAGATCCTTATTGGTGCGATCATCGAAAATAACAATCGGGTCTAAGACCAATCCTAATTGGGTTGCATTATAAAGTCTTGGACTATGGTTAAAAGCTTTTTTTGCATACCGTGGGTTAGGGGGAAGGCCTTTTTGACGTGACAAGTTAAATTCTCTAAACGAAGCATCAAATAAGTGCACTAGTTGAGAGGCAGCGTATTGTCTTAAAAGCAAATAATCTAGACTTCTAATCTTATTAGCCGCATTAATTTCCATTTCATTCTTCTTAGACTCGAGTAATTCAAAATCCGTTTGAAGTTTTTGAAAATTAGTGACCACTAACTCTTTTTCTTTAAGTTCGTTAGAAAGATCTGCTCTTAAGGTTTCAATTTCTTGCAAATGACCCATTTGTTTGTTTCGAAAATGATCATACTCGGGATTTGTTAGAACACTAGACGAAGGAACTAATTCCAAAGTTTGAACTTTCTCGTTGCTTAAGGCAAGCTCATCAGACAAATTCTTATTCTTAGCTAGGGTTTCTAAGAGTGCAGCATTCATTTGGCTAAGTAATGTAGCAGGAACCATGACCAAATCTTGTTGAGCAGGAGTATGCGAATGCGAGATGGCTCCCGGTTGTGATTCACTCAAATTCTGGGGACTCACATTGATATTTCTATCATTGATTGTCTCCTCATTTGAAAGACTCACCACCGAAGACTCATTCGAATCAGCACTCTCTTGCACAACATGATGTGGTTGAATACGAGCATCAGTGGTATTATCAGTGGTATTAATAAGTACCTCAGATCTCTTTTCTGGCCCGAGGCTAGAGATAGTTGCCATAAGAGCTGCCTGTGCAGATTGAAGTTCATCGCAGTCTGAATCATAAGCATCAAGATCATCTGCTTGGTATGCTGCATTCTGTGTAGTGACAACGTCTTGTTCAGCAATCCCTGGATCAACAAGCAATGCAAGCTCCTCTTCATCAAGTTCCCTTCCTTGTGCCTGAGCATTCACCAGATAAATCTTCTCTGCAAACCATTGACCATCCCTTCTCCTATTGGGTTTCTTGCAATCCCTGGACATGTGACCTTCTTCCTTGCAGTTGTAGCATGTAATCATTCTCAACTTGCCTGTGGAATTAGCCCGTGGAGGAGT
This sequence comes from Glebionis coronaria, assembly GCA_025667525.1. NCBI lineage: Eukaryota > Viridiplantae > Streptophyta > Magnoliopsida > Asterales > Asteraceae > Glebionis > Glebionis coronaria. The sequence continues at coordinate 425,453 of JANFOE010000956.1, read as the reverse complement.
GTTGACCATTGGAGCAGGATTGACCGTGCGTGCATTGGTGGTTGATGTAGTAGGTCTCCCCTGATAAGGTTGAATAGGTTGAACCATTACCCTGCCATTCTTAATAGTAGCTTGTTGGCGAGAATTGGATGAATTCCTCAGCTGATTGTTAGTAGGAGCTGTTCCTCTAAATCCTCGTTTGCTTAAAGTCCTTGTGAGGTAAGCAGACATAGTGGCTAACACTTCAACTGGGTCAGTTCCTTGTTTGAATTCAGGAATGGGGACTTCATCATCATCACAATACGGTGCTTGGTCTTGTTGAGCTGCATAAGCACTTGAAGGAATACTCATGTGGTCAGGATAGCTTGTTGGATATGCTGCATTCTCTTGATAAGAAGAATATGAAGACTGAGCATAAGGTGCAATGCTTGCTGGATGAGGTTGTGAAGCATATTGTGGTAAAGGTGCATTAAACCGATATTGTTGCTGATGTGAGGTGGGTGGTTGCGGTAGAATCGAGTATTGGGGAAAGGTTGGTGTCATGTAAGGTGATGGATGATAGGCTTGATGTCCCAAGATATAAGGAGTGTTGTTGTGTGACAAGCCTGGTTGATTCGCCATCAAAGCTAAGGAATCAGGTACATACCTCGAGGCGAACGGTGCATGATCACATGTTTCTCATGCTGCTGAAGAAAAGCATATAGTTGATCCAAATTGCACTTATGCAAATCCCTGGTTAACTTAACATCGGTAATATACTCCATTCAGCTTGAGGTAAAGTATTCAAAAATTTGGTGTTAACCTGGAATGGAGCAATCACGAGATTGTATACATTCAGATCATTCATGAGAGTAGTGAATCTGAAGTAATAGCCGTGAAGCGTTTCCCCTGGGCTGTACGTGAATCTATCAAACAGATCATACAACTGACATTCCCTTTCCTGTTTGGTAAGAGACGTACCTTGTAGCAACACCTTTAGACGTTCCCATAAATCCTTTGCCACCGTATACTGACTTACCATTCGATAGATATCATGTGGAAGAGCTTGGAGAATGGTTTGAAGAGCCTTTTCGTCTGCATCGGCAACGAGTTGTTGAGCTGGTGTAAGTTCTTCAAATTCTCGTGGTCGAGTCACATTGTTAACCACGATGGTACCATAATCAAGTGGACCATTAAGAATTGACTTGACCATAAGCCTCCCATATACCGGTTTTCCCTTAAGGTATGACATCATACGGCCTTGCCATGCTTCAAAGACTTCTTTAATGAGCATTGGAGGGCGATTATCCGTTCCCGTAATGACGGAAATGTCCGTAAGTGATGTCATCTGAGGCATTAATGAATTCGGATTCATTTTGTTCACTTCAAAGAGACAAAGATTATCGGTTGATCGAGCAGTGAAGTAAAGCTTGTGAATTGTGTTGAGTTTTTGTTGTAAGAAGCAAAGATTAAATCCTCTAAAAAATCGTCGAAAAAACAAGTAAAATATCCCTTGATCCGGAACTTTTGTTGATTCGGAAGTGTTGATTCGGAAGATTTTGGCTTGGAAATCCTTGATTCGGAACTTTTGGTTCGGAAGATTTGATCCAGAACTTTCCTTGATCCGGAACTTTCCCTTGATCCGGAACTTTCCCTTGATCCGGAACTTTACCTTGATCCGGAACTTTCCTTGATCCGGAACTTTTCCCTTGATCCGGAACTTTACCTTGATCCGGAACTTTCCTTTGATCCGGAACTTTTCCCTGATCCGGAACTTTCCTTGATCCGGAACTTTTGGTTCGGAACTTTTTGATCCGGAACTTTCCTTGATTCGGAACTTTTGGTTCTGAACTTTTTGATCTGGAACTTTGGTTGATCCGGAACTTTTTGATCCGGAACTTTTTGGTTCGGAACTTTTACTGGGAAAACAGAAACCTTGTTCGAGTATATAGTCGATCAAAAAAATGAAGATTGAACCCATATTTTTACCAAATAACCCAAAAAGTTTTGTGATTTCTACAATAATAAGTAAAAACTAATACTTATCTACTAATCCCAATCACAAAAACACCAAAAACTCCAAGAATCAAGATGGATCTTCTTAAAGAACACTAATACAATCAAAAACTAAATAACAACACAAACCATTACCTTAAATCACCCCATAGCTCTGATACCAAATGTAGAATCTTGATAACCTATGAATCTATGAAGTGGGTTGATGATTTCTAGAGAGAGAAACTAGAGAGAGAAAGTGAGAGAGAAACTATGTGTATTTTTATTCAAATGAAAAGTGTAATGATCAACAACCAACCCCTTTCCATGGTGGAAAGGGGTATTTATATCCAAGGCCTTATGTTGGGCTTCGGCCGACCCATGACAAGCCCATGGGTCGGTTTCTTACTTAACTTAATAAGTAACACTAACTACGAGCTATTACAACATTAATAATATTGTGGAGTGACCGATACTTCTAATATACGTAAAAACGTATTTCTAACACTTTTCATTCATGCGAGTGCTCTTAAGCTGGGGACGGCTAACACTATCAGTGGGAACTACTCCTGTAGTAAAAGACATACGTCTATTAGTGTTTCTAGAAGTCTGAGGTGATTAACTTTCTTTGTTGTGTGTAGGTGTAGTGGCCAATCTATACATCCCGGGTTTAACCACATTTGTGTTCTTAATGCTTTGTGATCGAATATGTGTTTTTAGAGTGTTTTGTGGTAACCTATCATTCCCATCCGTCTTGGGGGCAAACGCAGGTTTTGCAAATGCAGAATTAGAGAAAACAAATGGTTTTCCCAAGACAGAGGGTCTAGTCACTTTTTGCGCATTGGGTTGTCTTACAACTATTTTCTTAACACTAGGTTCCACAATTTTCCCACCCATCTTAGAAACGAGTTTCTTCCACTCTGATATCGCTATTTCCCTGTCTTGTAACTGAGCTTTCAACCCTTTAATTTCCAAACTCTGTTCATTCATTTCTCGAAACGTTTTGGAAAGTTTTTCTTGCAAGTTATTATCATGTGGAAAACTACCAACGTCTTTTTGCAAAGCAAGTTCAAGAGAATGACAATGTTTTTAAAGGAAATCAGTTTTGTGTTGAAGTAACTCAAAAGCCTTTTTATCAACATTTTCTTTACGTTTCGAAAGCTCAAGTTCAAGACGCTCACATTCTTTGATTTTATCAAGATATTTGCATGCAGCATCAGAATATTCATCGATATCAGCACAAGATTGAAGAGTAACACACAAAATATCTTTGGAGAGACATTCTTCTAAGAGTAGATCATATTCGTTTGAAAAATCTGATTTGTCATTTTGAAGTTCATCAATTTATTTTTCAAGAGACTCAACATATTTCAAATCATCAAACATTTTAGACCGAATCAAGTTTTCAAACTCAAGAACATGTTCTTTTATTATCTTCGTATTTGGTATTAAAAGTTCTTTCACAAGCACAGTTATGTCGTGAGGAATCTCTGTTTTCCACTTGTCCTTTTGACGTTTTTCCCAATCGCTTTCAACAATTGATTGAACATTATCAATGTGGTGTTTATGAAAACCAAGAGTTTTTCTACTTTTGCTTTTAGAAGCATCTAGAGGCAAATAGTTAATATATTTAAAAACATTAGTTTTCCTCTTAGCGGCAAAAGCTTTCTTCCATTGAATTCTTCTTTGTTTGCATTCTAAAAACAATTCCTCACGAGACTTCTGTTTTTGTGGAGTGAAAAGACCATAAAGACTGTTTTCATAAGCATAGTTATAGGGTTTCACAAAATCTTTATTGACAGGTGGTCTACTCTCCTCATCCCAAAGGGACGTCTCTTCACTATCGAGGTTAGCTACTAGGCAATCATTATCAGTCCATTCGGACTCATCAAGATATAAGTGAGGGTTTGCAGCTTGAGCTTGTTCGAGGTACTTAGGGGTGGCAAAGCTAGGTTGACCCTTGAAAAACGACTGAGGTGCTATCATTCTAACTGTTTGAATAGAGTCATGAGTTTTATAAACAACTTTTTTCAAAAAATCGACTTGTTCTTCGAGATCCTTTACTTTTTCAGTATCTTTGCTTTGTCTAATTTTGAAATCTTGTTTTATTGTTTCAACCTCTTGTTTCTTTTCGTCAAGAATTTTAGCAGAATTGATGGTATTCATAGAAAGCCTCTATTCAAGTTCATTAATTTTTGTTGTGGCAAGGTACGTTTTTTGACGTTCATCACTTAATAAGACATTATATTGACGTTTTTCTTTAGTTAACAAAGCAAGAGCTTCGTTGTATTTATTTTCAAACTCGTCCTTTTTAAGTTGATGACACGACTTTTGTACCCCTCAAGCTCTTTGGTATTTTGAAGAAGATCAGGCCTATAACTATCAATAGTCTCACTAGATTTTATAAGAGCGGCTTTGCATTCTTTAAAGTTTTGAGTGAGCGCTGTGTTTACCTTCTTAATTGATTTTGACTCTTTCTATTTTCATTGACATCTTTTTGTAAACTAGCAATTAAATTAGCAAGCGCGACATGCTCCTCGTCATCATACTCATTTGCATGTTGATCATCCTCAAACTCATTATTGCACATGTCTGATGAATCGGGTGTGGTATTGCTATCAACCGTTTCCATCATACACGTGTCAGTAATTGTTGTTGGTAGATCACTATGCTCATATGTATCACCAAACACATTATATTCATCATCATGTTGTACCTTATCAATTGGCTCGGTATCAAAGATAGGACCATTGTCATCTTCAATGACGTTAAGGACCTCATGAATCTTTGCCATGTATGAATAATGTGTCTCGAGTTCTTGGTCGGAGAGTTCATCATCTGTGTCGTCAAGCATTTCTCCTTCCTCAGCTGATAACTTGATTCCAGCTTCCATTTTCTTGCACAACAGCATTTTTTCTTTATGATACCCATAATCTTTGACCCTCTTTGGCTGTCTGCATTCCCTAGCCAAATGCCCATAACCTCGGCAGTTAAAATACTGAATCCCAGATTGTTGCACAACTTGAGTACCAACAGTGTGTCTATTTCCAACAACAGTAGCAACCCTCTGACTATCATACTTTGCAGGTTGTCGATCATACTTTGGAGGAATCTCAGCACGTCTTCATGTGTCATACCTTGGAGGACTCTGAGCATAGTTGTTCCTCGTGTTAGATGATGTTCTGAGGTTGTTGTTGGTAGGTTTGTAGATCTTCCTATATTGTTTCATAATAAAAGCCATTTGTTGCTTGAATTCCCTATCCTTTTGAGCAAGTTCTTCATCACTGTCTTCTTCAGATGATTGCTCAGGTGTGGGTGATGGTGCTCTTGCAACTTCTTTGCCTCGGGATCTTGTTTGAGCATGTGACTTAGAGACAGTGGATGATCGTGGTGATGATGATTGAGTGGAGTAGGTCTTTGGAACACGAGAACGATAGTCTGGATAATGTTGAGTGGTAGACACCAAGGCAAGTGGATTTGAAACCTTTGCAGCACGTTCAGCTCGAAGTTCATTTGCTTCATTTTGAAATTGTTTCAAAATATCAAAGAGCGTGTGATATGAAACTTCATCTAACTTTTTTTGTTGTTTCACCAAGGTGACAAACCGTGTCTAATCTGGTTGAAGTTGCTGTAGAAATTGGACATTGACTTGCATGATGGAAACATGCAAGTTGTTTTGGGTCATGTCATTCATCATTTTGTAGAATCGGGAGTAATAAGAATCAATGGATTCCCATCCTTTGATGTAAACTTACTAAAATCCCAAAACATCTTAGTTTTCATGTATTGTTTGTTAAGAGATTCACCTTGTTGCAAGCGTTCAATGGCAAACCACATCTCTTTAGCAGTAGAGCAAGCATCAACCGTTGAGTAAATATCATCCCCTATCCCACTTAGAATCAAATAGATTGCTTCTTTCTCTACATCAATCCAAGCACGGTTCTCTTTCGAAGTGTTCTCATATGTTTCCTTAATTGTTTGCTCATCGGAACCGGGCGTCGAGTCGGTTGCTGGAATTGCAGGAACGGTGATTGTAGTGGGAGTATAAGGTCCTTCTTTGATGCAACGTCGAAGAACATCACCATTGGGTTTGGTGTCAAGATATCTAAGGAATCGTGATTGCCATTGTGCATATCTACCAGTCACAAGCATTGGTGGTCTCTCTTTGTTACCTGCCACCATGATGTTGTTATTAGTAACACGATATTCTGCAGTAGAATCCATTACAAGAATGAAGTGAAATGAGTTGGATCTTAAGTAGATGTTGTTGTGAGTAGATTGTGGTTGAAACTTCAAGAAATGGTGTGAAAAACCCCAAACAATGTCTTTGTAACCAAAAAATTCTTAAGCGAAAAATCACACGATTCCAACCTAATTCGGAATAAATCTTCAAAAAGAAATTCGGAATGTGAATCAAGGAGCTAGTTCGGAATGTGTTAAAGCTTGACCTAATTTGGAATTTGTAAAGTTCTGACGTAATTCGAAATCGATGGAATTCTGATGTAATTCGGAATGATGGAATTCTGATGTAATTTGGAATGATGGAATTCTGAGGTAATTCGGAATGATGGAATTCTGATGTAATTCGGAATGATGGAATTCTGATGTAATTCGGAATGTGATGGAATTCGGATCTAATTCGAAATGTGAAGTTAACACGTAGTTCAGAATCTAAGATCCACACGTAGTTCGGAATCTGAAATCCACACGTAGTTCGGAATCCGTCTATTTCCCACCTAATTCGGAAAACTCCTCTTTCCAACCTAGTTCGGAATGCCTATCTTTCCCACCTAATTAGGAATACGCGTCTTTCCCACCTAGTTCGGAATGCCTATCTTTCCCACCTAGTTCGGAATGCCTATCTTTCCCAACTAGTTCGGAATAATTCCTTTCTCACCTAGTTCGGAATAGACTGATTCCTCACTAGTTCGGAATAATGCAAAACCCTTGTTTCCCGAGTTATAAAACTCCAAATTCCGAACAGTGTAACCAAAAGACTCCAAATGACGAATTTTTATCCAAAAATCAAGCCAAAATTTCCAATATTTTCGTGAAAATCACCAAAATGAAGAACACAAATTCCTACCACAGCTTTGTAGGCAATTTGTATGAAGATTTTGAGCTTAAAAACACAAAAAATTTTGATACGAAATGATTTTAAGATGAAAATCACACGAAATCAAAAATGATAACCACAAACTAAACACGAATCTACCCCATGGCAATTGATACCAATTGTTGTCCCATAAATTCGTGATGATTAAACAAGAAAGAAAGGTAGAAGATAGATGGTGATTAACTTGTGAAATTAGATTAAGAATTATGAGATCATCCACCCTCCTAACATGCTAGGAGGGTGCTTATATAGTCCACCCACATGCGGGCTCTCTAATGGACTATATTGTTTTGGGTCGGGCTTGAATAAATGCTTAGTACCTTGAAAGAGGCCTTTTAAGCTAACCATCAAGCCCGTAATGTCACGACTATTTTAACTAACTATTACAATGTTCTAATAAATATTACAAAATAAACCTATCACCGAACATTCTTGTTTGACTCAATATTTTAAGGCTAACACCCGCCTTAAAATACCTAGCACATTAAATGCACGAAGCACGGTCAAATTAAAACTTTATGATTTATTAATATACGACACGCATTACGAACGTTTAATATAGTTATTACGGATATTAATTAATTTCCACGAGTAATTACGTAGATTAATATCATTATTAATATGTGTTAGGTATTTACGTATAATACTTTAAACTTTACAAAAGAAAACAAAACGCGAAACCAAGACACGAGAATACACGATAAATTACCTAACAAGAAATTTAAAACCCGTGTATAATTCTAATTGTGGGCTGGCGGTTTGTGTAAAGACCACAAGAAGAATGGGCTCAAGGCCCATTGGGTTAATAAAAGACGCGGGGATTAGTTTATTTTGGACATGTTGTCATGAAACCCTAAATAACAAAACACGATCGTCCGTTTCTTTCTTTTTCTCCTGGCCGCTGTCGACTTCTCACATCAGAACCAAGGAGAAATACAAGGTTTGATCTAAGACAAGGTTTGTGTTCGTGAGTCTTATTCCTAAACCCTAACGCATTATAAGTAAGCATAATCCTTGTTTTCTTTTACTGATTATGATCAACAGCCTATAAGTAATAATTAAAAACATGTAATAATAAGATGAACGAGGATGGGGAAATCGTTGGGTGTTTTTAGGAATGTTTTACACTCAAACCGAGACCATACATGGTCTCGGTGGTGACTGAACTCCACCAGCCGTAAGGTTGGCAGGGGTTTTGTGTTATCAGTAGCAAACCAAACGCCCCAACCTGTGTGTTGGTTAATAACAGTTGGAATCGAGACACTTTTGTGTCTTGGTGGTTAATAAATAGACAAACATAGGGTAGTAATAACTGGCAACATGAAAATATTAAAACCAGTGGGTAGGTTAAACCAAACAACAGGAAAACTTTGAAAGCTAGTGGGAACCTTTGTCTGCCAGCAGATTCTGGCTTAGGCCAGTGGGAAACCACGGCAGTCAGTGGTTAGGCCACTACTGTCGGTGGGGGTTTTAGACTCACAATTTAAGGGGTGTTTGGTTTAGTGTTTAAGGCAGTTAAGGGGTTGTTTGGTTCAAGGTTTAAGAACAAGTAATAGGGTGTTTGGCTAAGTAAATGAAGACAGGTATTTTATTTATTTAGTTAGTTTATTTAAAACATGTTAATTAAATTAAATACATGCATGACTTAGGTATAGTTTTGCTTGATTAAAACCATGGTTTATGTTTGTACATGTTATTTAAATAAAACTTATGATTAAGTAATTATTAATTTAATTATTCATGTGCATTAAATTAACTAAAACTTAAATTAATTAATTTATATCATTTTAAGGTAAAGTTTAATCATTAAATCATGGATTATTATTAATTAATAAATACTTATGATATCATGTAATATTATTATTAATTAATAATTATAAGTTTAGACTAAGTATTTAATCATTATTAAACTTTACGATATAATTATATAAGACATATTATAAGCTTATTAAAACTATATGTTATGACATTTTATTATTTAATAAGCCTATTATTACTTATGGTAATATATTATTGATGGAAACATGTAAATATGGAATTATATTAATTATGGCAAAATGATAATTATGAAAACGTACTAAATATGGTAACATGCTATTTATAGAAACATGCTAATTATGGAAACTTTCTATTTTTAGAAACTTACTAATTATGGAAACTTTCTAATTTTGGAAACTTACTATTTTTTGAAACCTGCTATTTTTAGAAAGTTACTTATTGTGATACTACAAGCATAGTAATACAAGAATACATGAATATACATAATCAAAATGCATGTAAAACCATGATAACTACAAGATAACTTACAAAACAGTAAAACATGACAAGAACATGTAAAATAAGCTAAGAACACACGGAACCAGTAAAATACACGGTTATCATGACAACTCATTCACGTCCCTTATTTATGTAGTATTCGTGGACTCGGAGTAGATCCTTCAGCTTTCGTTCTCATTTCATTACTGGACACAAGGTACAGATATTCCGTCCTTCAATAAGGACATTTCTTCCTAATAGGATTCCCCGTTTGCAGCCATCTGTTTTCCCCAGTAGTTAAGTGTCTTAAACACATCAGTATATGTTATGATTATTTTAGATTTGCCTGAGCTATATACAGGCATGCCAGTTTCACCTGGTTATGGGGGTCTATAACCATAGCACTGGAGGCACCGGTGTTATGACTCTTCTACGGTGAGAGTGATTTCTCGCAACGTCCCTTTACATTATTTGGCCTTTGTTATTATTATCATGTGGGGAGAATGGGTGCATCCTAGGACAAGTAGTAAGATTTCATGGTAATTGCGGTGTGTGCCTTGCATCCGTTACAGAAGTTGATCCCTCCACTCATATTATATATTAATTAGAGGCAGCCCCTCTAATTACATGATGAGGTCACCCCTCTATGTATTCATGTATGTTGACATATCATGATCTATATGGGCTCTTGGGCATACTTAAAATACAGTTTTCAGTACAACATAAACATAAGTCTTTTCAGAATAATAAATAAGTTATTAAACTTACACCAGGTTTTCTAGGACTTACATTATTTCGCTGCACTGTCATTTCTTACTATTCATTTCATTCTTTACTTATGTTTATGACATTCATTTTATTGTCATTATACCCGTTCACTGAGCATATTTCTCAGTCGTATATCTTCTTTCCATGACCCAAACGGCAGGTATCCAAGGACAGACTTGAATATGGAGAGGACGTGCATAGGATGGGAGTCGCCTTATAATTCTTTACCTTGCAATTCATTTACTTTATGATTGCTTGGACACTTGTTTTATCCTTCCTATTCCCTTTACTTATTTATGTTTTGGGCTTATGTATGGGAACCGATGTTTGATTCCGGTTTTCCCCTTTATGGTCATTTACGTTTTAGGACATTACCTTGCATGCTTTGATGACACGCCATAATTATCATGTAACGGTCCACTTATCAAAGTGGGGTGTTACATATATGTTGCTTGTAATTTAAACATAAAAATATGTTTGATGTTTTGTCATTAACAAAACGTTAAGTATGATTAAAACGTAAATATCGTTTTAATATGATATTTGCATTTATAGTTTTGTTAACGACAAAACATCAAACATATTTTTACGTTTATGTTACAATCAACTTTAAAGCTTTTTTATCCATGATCTTATGTTTCTATAACTTTTTTAAAAAGTTTTCTACACTTGAAAGTCTTTTTGTGTAAACTTAAAATGTGTAAAACACACTTCTCTCTCTATATCTCTTATGTAGAAAGTCAACTTTTCTTAGATACATTGTTGGGGTGTGATCTTGGACAAAGTATTTATGAGGCAACCAAAGTCAGACCTCACGGACCCCTTCGTAAAGGGACGGACCCCTTTGGTAAAAGGGTCCGTGGGTTTGGGAGTCGCTGGTTGTTTTGCCTATAATACCAAGCATTCTCCAAGCTTCACACTCACCCCTTTTCTAACTAATCTCTCTAAACCTATGGTTATCTCTAACCTTCTAACTTTTATTCTCCCTTACTTCTTGTCTCTTGTGATTTAGATCTTTGTTTAGTTGAAGATTATTTACATGAATTCTATCTCCAAGCTTTGATCCTTCAATGTTTACATTGTGTGATTGTGTTAAGTGTAATCTATACAATCTCCATTGTTATACCCATTCATCTACTACTTGTGTAATAGCGTGGTTAGTATTTTGTTTTAATGGGTGAAAAAAGAATGAATAATGTTGGAGCATTTAAAAAATTATCCTTTATAATAGTAATTCAACATGAAAAAAGTATTAACTCTTAAACTCATTTCCTTTTCCAAAATTTTAACTATGTCGCTAAAACAAAATATTTGTTAACAATCAATTAACAGAATCAAAAAGCAAGTAACATTCATTTAAAACAAAATAGTACATAATGACTACCAACTCAACACCTCTTGACATATAACCACCATTAGAAGCTATAATCCATTCTAAAGAACCAAGATATAAGGAAATAGATTAAGACACAAAATAATCTAAATTGCCTAGCAAAAGCTATAGGTAAGGATGATAAACCATTACCCGGAGAGGTTTCTAATGCTAGGTAATTTTCAAATTGCTCAACAAGATATGGATCCACAGAAAGAGCAACAACACCATATCAAGTTGAGATGATCGTTGTTGTTGTTGTCAACTCTTTCGAGCAGGGACAAAACTTGAGAGGCTTCACCGGGGCCCCAAAAAGATTGCAAGTTCGAAATGAACATCATAGTGTACATGTACAAAAAGGAAAGACAAGAAATCAAAATATATAGTCAACATCCTAAAAAGCAATACATCAAAATATAGTTAAACGAAGCAAAAAATACAGATGACATGGTAAACTATGTTATAGCTCAGATCGACGACCTTTAACGCTTTTGAATTCTTCAATTAAAGATTAAGAGTCGATTTTTCAACAATTTATTTTTCAATGTAAATCACCAAGCTATCTGCTAGAAAGTCATGTGACATCTTATTATGAAGTCTATTCTTGCACACTTCCAATTGCTGAAAATGCTCGCTCAGTTGTTACAGTAGAAATCAGAAGTGTCAAGATGAGCCAAATCAGCCTATCAAACAAATAATATGTTTCGCGCTTATGAGTTCTATCAAGAGATCTGCACACTTCTGCGATAGCAGAATCCTTCCTTAGCTTCTTATTTTTTTCCATGTCAATGCTAAAAATCTCCAACTGACTTCTCAACTTATATATCTAAATCATTAAAAAAAGAGCAAAATGACGCGAAACAAGGGGCTGAACCAAGAAAACAAGAACAGAACATTGAAAATACAAAACATAGGGCAACAAGCTAAATCATCCAAAGACAATTATTTTTTGAATAAGTTAAACCATTCAAATTTCAAACTAAAACTAATAATCTACATAACAAATCAATAAAAGGTTGTAAAACAAATAAAAGCCATGAGATACCTATCTTGAAGACTAAATGATCACTAGATGTAGATCAAAATTCGTATCTTCGATTCCAAAATATATTACTCAATTAACATTTAGTAACTCCGTATCATGTACACTCTGAATTAGATTTAAGAATTGATATAGATAGGATAAGGGAAAATTAGGGACCGAAAGAAATTTACTGGTTTAGGAGATCGTTGTAATGGCTTTTAGATATCTTAAATGAGAATTGACGGTTTGGTTTCCTAACTTTCACGGGGGGAAATGTAATTCTTTTTATATAAACATAGTATAAATCGATACTTATTGCAAATTTATTTTTTTGGGTGGGGGGGACACTAAGATTCTCAATGGCCTTTTTGTTTGCAATAAGCACACTCATCAATATCAAGCTTAAAGCCTATTTTGAGTGACAATAGATGTCGTGGTAAGATGTGTGGAAACAAAAATAGATCACCTAACAATCTTTTTATCATTATGAGATATTAAACAAATCTCTTATGAAAGTAGTAATAACAATATTATCAATAAATGGTAAAGGGATCCTGATGCATAATTGAACCTCGTAGCCACTTAAACTCGTGGTAAAGTAACATACGAAATTGGAACAAATAATGTGAGTCTCTCCTCTAACATATGGATCAAAACTGCTAATTTCAGGTTTAGTCAAAGCTAATTCATCGCAGAAGGCGCCCATAGCTTCTTATCATATCTTATGCGTAGAAACAAAAACACAAGGCCTAACGATCTTTTATCATCATGAGATTTCAAACGAATCATGAAAGCATGTGACAAGCAAATAACAGTTAAGACAAAATCTTATTGAATTGATAATGAACTAAGAGTATACAATGAGTATATACACTATTAACAAAGGATAAACTCTAAGGTAAACGAAATGATGGGCCACTTATTCCAGCATCTTTATGAAACTTTATGTTCTTTTTTAGTTATTTACCCATTGTTTGATATAAGGATGTTTCATTGGTAGCAAATTTATATACTTGACAATTTGTTATACAAATGTAATTCTTCCTATCATCTAACTTTTTTAGAACGGAAAATGTTAGTAGTTAGTGGGTCGAGTCGTGCAATGATATTCAAGCAGAAGAACGTCTTCTTCGAACCCTCGCCTAGTTATGTTAGACTCCTTATCCGCTTCGCCTAAAAGGCCCTTCGCATGTCTTGAACCCAAGACCTCCAGGAAACCTTCCCCAAAGAAACCTATTAGTTTATTATAATGAACTAAGAGTATACAATGAGTATATATACTACAAACAAAGGATAAACTCTAAGGTAAACGATGTGATTGGCCACTTATATGCTAATATTCCAGCATCTTTACGAAACCTATGTTCTTTTTTAGTTATTTACCCATTGCTTGATGTTTCATTGGTAGCAAATTTATATACTTGACAATTTGTTATACAAATTTAATTCTTCCTACCGTCTAACTTTTTGGTAGAAATTAGAAGGGGGGTTGAATAGTTTCTTAAATTTGCTTGTTAAAGTTTGGTTTTAAAAATCTTTTTTTAAAAACTTAACCTTGAGTATTTATGTGAAACCTTCTTATACACAATATGAACAAGGTATAGTGAAACTAACTAATAATCACAAGTATAAAGAATAATGAATGTAACTAAACTAACAATCACAAGTATAAATAATAATGAATGTAACTAAACTAATACTCACAAGTATAAAGAATAAAGAATGAAGAGATAAGGGAAGGAAGGATCAAACCAAACACCAAGGATTTATAGTGGTTCGGCAAAGAAGCTCACTCCTCGTTCCTACTTCACTCCTTGAGTACTCCTTACTCGAGAGTTCACTAATCAACAAGCTCCTTAAGGTGGAGAAACCGTACACAACGTCGCTTAACCAATTTTCGACTCTAAGCTAAAAGTCGAGCCCTAATCTTAGCTAGGACCAATCTACACCAATATACTTTGAGGACTAAGTATTAACCCTAATACATACACAACTTCCAAATAGACACAACTACTTGGATCTTCACAACAATGACACAACAATGAATAAATAAGCTTGGATCTTTGAGGTAGACACAACACTTCAACAATGATAGTGTTCTTCTCTTTGCACTTTGAGAGGAAAATATGGAAGAGAAACATACACTTCTAAACAAGTAGTAATCAAACAAATGATCAAAGATTTGAGTGATTTAAGAAGTATGTAAGAATCTGAAAGTTTATGTGCAAAAGAGGTAGATTGAAAGTCTGAGAATGGTCCAGTATTTATAAGACAAATGTCCAACGGCTATATCTGCCCGCGGTTCTTTATTGTATCCCGTGGTTCTTTAGTGTAGCCCGCGGTTCCTTATCTATAAAGAACCGCCGTAGGCGCTAAGGAACCGCCGACGTAGAGTCCGCTCCCTTTTGTCTTTTAGTGGGTTGGATCGGATATGGGGATTAAAATATCCTGAAAGGATATTCCAAACCAAGTTAGAATATGCCATTTTCAAATTTCAAATTTTCAAATAATTAATTTAATAAAACATTTTCTTAAAAAGAAAGTTTAATAATAAAACTTTGTCACACTTAATAAAAAGTTAGTTTTAAGAAAAGATTAAATCCTTGATCACTTAATTAGTATAATTACTTGTTTTTCATACCTTGAGTGATAATGGTTGAAATAAAAAATACTTGAACTCAAGAATTCGCTTTTCATTGTTTTCGTAAATGCTTGTTTTTACATATTGTCGTAATCAAAACAAAGCGAGACCGAAAAATGCAAGTAACGGTTTTAGGCATCATTGCATTAACAATATCCCCCTTTTTTATTCCTACAATCCATAAACTAAATCATCTAATAAAACAAGATTTTCGAAGACGAGTTTATCATTTCTCCCCCTTTGTCGAAGCAAAAAGGTTGCAAAAGTCTTTGAAGAAGAAAGGAATCGGACTTTTCAAATGCTCCCCCTTGGTGCTTACTCCCCCTTGCTTGGGGCACCAAGGAATCGAAATAAGGTGACAAGCTACATAGAAGGGTTAGTAGAAGAGAAGAGACACCCAACAAGATATAGCAAAGATCATAAAAAAATAACAAACAAAAGATCCAAGATAAGTCATGTTAAAAGAAAACATGATAAAAGATACAATAAATCATACAAAGATGTATGAGACACAACCACAAGCCAAAATAAAAAGCATAAATCTAATCATAGTTAAGCTAGAACTCTAAGATTTGCTTGAACTAGATGTCTTGAAAATAAGCAACCAATGCTTAGATAAAAGACAAGGTAGTGGCGGAAGGAGGTGGTGGTGGCTTGGTAGAGATCTCATAGTTATAGTAAAGAGGAGGTTTAACTAAGAGACTCTTGATGTAATTCAACTTCGCATAGATGTGAGCCATAGCAAGATGTTGATATTGACAACATTGACAATATGTTCCATGATGCATGACATTATCATGTGAAGGAGGTAGAACACTAAAGGCTAGTGGTGGAAGATAAGAAGTTCCACAATCACCATTCTTAGAAGGAGAAGAGATGGGAATTTGAGTGTTCTTGGGTGAATTTGGGTTGAAAGCAATTGGAGAGAATGGAAGAGAATCAAAGCTTTCATTTGGGGAATAAGACATTTTGTTTGAGAAAGAATGCAAAATTCTTAAGGTTATATAGAGAAAGTCCAAGATAATTTGGGGGTTGTCAAAGGGTTGAAACAAAGATTCCAAAAAGTGTTGGAACAAATTTGGAGTTTCAGGAATACCCGAAAAATAAGGTACTGGGCGCGTTTCCTTAACTCACCCGGCGGTTCCTTATCACTGGGGAACCGCGGTATCAATAAAAAACCGCCCACAGTGGGTTGAGTTTGGTGATGAGGGAGGATTTTCCAATTCAGCAAATCCTATTTTTCTAGTCGAACTAATCATTGGGATATGCTAAGAAGCAAAGATAGACAAAGAAAACACACAAGAGCTCACCAAACAAGGTTTTGACCAAAATACATAGATTTTTAATAAAATCAATGTAGGAGGTGTGTAAAACTAGACACAAGGTCATGACACAATGATCCTTCATAGTTCTCTTTTGTTCTTGCTATATTTGAGAGACCCTTACATATTAATTATGTAAGCTCATTATGAATAGCAAGAAGCTATGAAAAACATTTTTAGATTGAATTAACAATGCAAAAACATTTCTCGACCATTTTCGAAAAAGCTTTGAGAACTTTGAAAAAGAAGATAAATTTTCAAAAAGAGTTTATTAAACTTAAGAACTCAAAGAAAGAAAAGACACAAAAGATAAAATATAATAAGAATGCACAATTAAGGAATATGTTGCATTAAGCCTAGACCTAGACGCAAGTAATTAAAAGGTTCCCTCTTAAGTGGCTTAGTGAAGATATCGGCTAAGTTTTCTACCGAGGGTACCTTCTCTATCGAAATGTTCCCCTTTTGAACATTATCCCTAAGAAAATGGTGGCGAATCTCTATGTGCTTAGTTCGCGAATGTTGCACGGGATTCTTGCTAAGTTCTATTGCACCCTTGTTGTCACACATGATGGGAACATCATCAAGAGAAATCCTGTAATCAACAAGCGCTTGCTTCATCCATAGAGCTTGTTGACAAGCTTTACCGGCACTCACATACTCGGCTTCCGTGGTGGATATAGCAAGAGCGGTTTGTTTCTTGGAGAACCAAGAAGTTAAACAACAACCCATGAAGGTACAAACTCCACTAGTGCTTTTCTGGTCCACATAGTCTCCCGCATGATCCGAGTCCACGTAGACAATGGTTTCTACGCTGGTCCCTTTAGGATACCATAATCCTAAATGTATAGTGCCCTTAATGTATCGGAAGATACGCTTAACCGCTTCAAGGTGAGAGGTTTTGGGAGCCTCTTGGAAGCGAGCACAAAGGCAAACACTAAACATGATATCCGGTCGACTTGTTGTTAGGTACAACAAACTACCAATCATACCTCTATATTTGGTGTTGTCTACTGACTCACAATCATCATCTACGGTGAGTTTAGTATCCGAGGCCATAGGGGTCTTCATTGGTCTAGAGTCTTCTAATCCAAATTTCTTTAGCATTTCTTTAACATACTTGGATTGATTAAAGAAAATACCATCGTCCATTTGTTTAATTTGGAGTCCTAAAAAGAAGTTAAGTTCTACCATCATACTCATTTCAAACTTGTAAGTAATCACATAATGATTGACGAGTTGAACCAAATATAATGTCATCAACGTATATTTGTACGATAATGAGGTGAGAACCTTTCTTCTTTGTAAAGAGTGTATTGTCTACCATCCCCATGGTATACTCATGTTTTACAAGAAACGCTTTAAGTCTATCATACCAAGCTTTGGGTGCTTGTTTGAGATCATAAAGAGCTTTCTTAAGCTTGTAAACATGATCCGGTTTCTCAAAATCAATGAAGTCGGGAGGTTGAGCCACATATACCTCCTCATTGATCAAACCGTTAAGAAATGCACACTTTACATCCATTTGTTGAAGCTTAAAGTCTAACGCACAAGCGTAAGCTAAGAGGATTCTAATGGATTCTAATCTAGCTACGGGTGCGTATGTCTCGTCATAATCAATACCTTCTTGTTGATTATAGCCTTGAGCTACAAGTCTAGCCTTGTTACGAGACACAACACCATTATCATCTAACTTATTCCTATATACCCATTTGGTTCCTATGATGGTCGAACTTCTAGGCAGAGGAACAAGTTCCCAAATGTCATTAGCAATGAACTGATTCAATTCTTCTTGCATAGCGATGACCCGACTCTCATCCATCAAAGCTTCTTGAAATTCTTTGGTTCAATCAAGGAGACGAAACAAAAGAAGTTACTTTGATTTTGGACTTGAGATCTAAGGGTCCTTTGATTTAATTCGCCTATGACATTATCAAGAGCATGATCCTTAGACTCCTTAATGTTTACTCCCTTTTCAACACTAAGGTCTTCAACTCCTATGTTTCTAACATCTTTGGCATTAACTATGTCTATTTCATCTAAGTCATCATCTACCAAAGGTGATGTCTTAGATGAAGGTGGGGTTTCATCAAATTTCACGTTAAGTGATTCTTCGAGGTTCTATTGAGGACTATGTAGACTTTGCTAGTTTGAGAATAACCTAAAAAGATACCTTCGTAAGACTTTAGGTCAAACTTAGTAAGGTAGTCTTTGGTGTTGAGAATGAAGCACTTTCTTCCAAACACCCAAAAGTATTCCAATGAGGGCTTCTTACCTTTAAGAATCTCATAGGGGGTCATTCCTAGAAAAGGGCGAATAAGATATCGGTTGATAATGTAAGCCGATGTGTCTACGACATTTGATGTTTTGTAAAATACGTCTTTTAGGAAAAAGAGCGTAAACGTGATAAGTATTAAGTGTTCGTTTAGGAAAACGAAAGCACTTATGACCCTTTGTGTGGGATCGTTCTCAAGGAGGCTTGGTGTGTGTGTTAAGAGATGATTAATTTGTGATTATATTGATGAGAAAAGAGAAAGAAAAAGACGAATTACGCTAAAAATTATCCTACGACCTAAAAAACGTAAAATCATAAAATTCGTCGAAAAATGAAAGTGTCCTAAAATTACCAAAAAATTACCTAAAATCAAGAAAAATGTAACTAAGACAAAAATGCAAACAAAAATTTCCAAAACCTTTTTAATAATTTTATACTAATTTTTAAAGTTAATTAAAAACCCTAAAATTAAATAAAATCAAAAATAAGTTAATTTGAAAACTTAAATGGATGTAAACCTCAAATTACTTAATTAAAACTTAAAAACTATTTTTTCAAATTTTTAAACTCTTTTTCTATTTTAAATTACTTTCTAAAATTAAAACAAAAAATAATCATAAAAAATTAATTAATGACGTGAACAATAAATTTTTTACACTAAAAAGTCCTAAATTAAGTCTAGAATGGAGGAAAAATGAAAAACGGTAAAAAAAAACTTTAATAAATAAGCTAAAATCAGCTTATTTATAAGCTGATAGATTAAATAAGCTAAAAATTAAAACCCCTTAAGTATTAAACCAAGCAACGTATAACCAGTCAAAGACCCTAGGGCAACTGGTTAACGCGTTGATGTGTGCGAGGAGTGGCGCAGGTTCGAGTCTTGGCCGCGTCCTTTTTGTAAAAACTTTTTTTTTTATTTTTTATTTTTATAAAACTTAAAACCAGTAACTATCTAATGACAAAAACACAAACAAAATCAAAAATGAGCAAGATTATAAGCTAGAAAGAACAAAAACTTAACCAGATGTAAAAATTATGCTACAGTAACAATAAACCCCAAAACTAGTTATGTCTGAGAATCAAGTCGTTCTCTGATGACATAGAGAACAAGTTTAAGCCTTTGGTGACTTGATTTGGCTTAGGAAAGCCTTGCTTGATTGCTTGTTTTGGCAAGATAAGGCACCCCACAAGTCAGTTGACTTGTGGGAGTCACAAATAACACATAAACAACATATTCAAGCACTAAACACAAGATCAAGCACAAATAAACACAAACATGGGTCTTGTGGATTTGGTCTGATGCAATGGGTCTTTGGACGAATTTCAAACACACACAACGAACTCAGAACACAACCAAAGTGCACTTAACTGAATCCAATCCCTTAATAAACCCAACTCCTAACAGATTCACATATTTGATGAACAAAAATACTAAAATAAGGCAGTTAAGGGTTGCTGATTATATTGACAGTTTAATGCAAATTTTTTAGCATACAACCCTTCTAAAACCTATCAATCTTGACACAAAACTCTGATTAACACCTAAACTAACTTACTAAGTGTGCTTAGCCTGTTTTTACTCCAAGTTAATATCACTTAATCCTGAAACATAGCAGTCCCAAACACCATTTAATAACTGAAAAACAAAATTTAACAAATAACATGCATCCAAATCTTAACTAAACTGATAACAATCAATCTAAACAAGTAAAGAAAGCTGAATAAAGCATAAACAAGCAATCCATATAACAAGTTGCTTCCAAAAATCACATAAGTCTCATAAAGCATACAATTTCAATCCAAAAAGTAATGTTGGTGGGTTAAAGCAGTAACCTGCTGATGCCTTCACCAAATAAGCTTAAAGGGGTATGAAGGAGAGCTGTTGAAATAGTGTTGTTGACGTATAGTCGGTTAAGAGCCTAGCCCGACAGGCCCGCGACCCACACATACCTAACTTACCCTTCAAGAAACCCTAGTCCTATAAAGACAAGGGTAGGGGTCTCATTCTACAACAGGTAATCTCTTTCATCAACACCTCTTATGTCACACATAGACCCGATACTAATTTGACCGTCGGAGGTGGACCCCGGGGCTCCGGCCTCGGGTCCACGTCTAACCGGTTTACCTTTGTTTGCAGCATTACTCAACACCCGGGAAGACGATTAACGGCCCAGGAGAGTCGTCGAGCCGGCCCAGCCAAACTATGCTCCAACAAGTTGGCGCCATCCGTGGGACACTATGCTCCGCGTTCTCATGCCACCGAAAAAGTTTGTTCCGAAAGTTGGTAACTCTTAAACTTTCGCATTTTTCTTTTTCGGCTCACTGTATCATGCATTCAATCACATGTCAAACTCGATTTAAAACTCAGTACGCACCATTTTTATTCATCCAAGAAAATACAGTAGCTCATGATTATGAGGTATTATGTTATATGCTTTAATATACATCATATACATATATCAATTATACCGACCAATGCATGCACAAATCCTATATGGGTGCAGCGAATTATAATAATATAGAGCAAGTCTAATTTAAATCAAATTTGTTGTTATTATACATGACCATCATCATTATTATATGTTCTCATCCGTGATCATGTTCATCAGTTTGTTTTAAGAGTCAAAATTGGTAAAAGATTCATGTACATTTTTTTGTGAATATTTATCTTTTATTTACAAAGGTTACATGAATATTTATCTTTTATTTACAAAGGTTACATGAATATTTATCTTTTATTTAAAAAGATTACATGAATATTTATCTTTTATTTAAAAAATCACATGAATATTTATCCTTAAGATGTAAAAAAAATATTACGTTATCTGAATCACATATCACATATGTATAGCATTTTCTTCCGCATGCACGAAAGGTTTTAGAAAACTCGATTTCAATATAGACACGCGTCACGATATATGCACACCCGTCAATTTTTTCTCATCGAGCAAATTGTTCCAACCATCGCGGCGTGCTTATTTTTTGACCTGGTTAACGGGCTAATTATTCTAAACCTTTGCCTTATGAATGCGTGCTCATCGCCAAATTCTTTGCGCCTTTGCATTCAACCACAAGGCCTTTGCTTTCAACCACACCGTGCCTTACAAATTGTTTGCGCCATTGCATTCAACCTCAGCGTCACGCACAATAAACTAAACGACCTAAGGTACCACTGTCACACAGTGACCACGGCAAGCATGCTTGATTCGACAAATAGTATATGAACCCCATGGCGCTGTACGTTTTACAAGCTCCGACCAAGAATGCATAAGATACTCCGTCATCTAAGATTGAACTACTTGGGAAGAAGCTCTTGTCCTCATGAGTATTTCACATTATATATTTGGAGTCTGCTCGTTATATATGTGCATGCGACTTATTTTTTTTTATTTCCTACTGAATTTTATTCTCAACCTCCACCCTTTGCATCAAAATTTAGGCTTCATCTTCGCGTCTAAGACACTTATCGCACGTATCAAACTTCCGCTACTGCATCTACTAACGTTGCTATTTTTTGGACAAATTTATCAAATAAATCCGTGCTTTATAAGTAGGGTTTCCTGAACATCATGCCGCAGGCGAGGGCAAAAGATGAACTGCGGAACCGCTATGCCATTGTTAGGAACTCTGATCCGGAGCGTAAAGTTAACCCTCTAAATGGCCATTACGCAGGGTGGAGTTGTAGGTTCTCTTATTTATGAAAGAATACAATAGGCTAATAAATATATATAAAAGAGAAAAATTGTACTCCATATACGTGTATAGATTTTGGGTCATATATGTACACGTGACATATACTTCTTAGTAATTATTGCTACACGTTTCAAATATCTATCAACACATTTGTTGGACGATAAAGATGAGATAAACTGTTAAAGTAAACATAGCCATTTTAATGAAAGATGGTGTTGACCTATCGTACATGAGATATAATGTACCTATTGACATGTTTGTCAATCATGACGGTTCCAACCTTTATTATGTAATGCTATGTACGTTTGTGCATATATTACGTATACTTTTTAATTCGGATAGAAAATATTACATATATTTTTTAATATTATTTTAATAATTTTTGCATAAGTCGTGGTCCGACCTATTAATATCGTGTTGCGACACAATTTTTCTATCCGCGGTTATGGCCGTCCTTTTGCAATAGTTCACAAGTCCGGACAAAAATTATTTTTACTTTTTATTATACGATTTATGTTCTACGTGATAAATCGTCATGGCGAACTAACAAATCTACGTGATTGCGAAAAAATAATAATGAATAGGTTGTTGCTTTCTATATACCTCATCTATGTAAAACTATGATGTTATGACGTAACTGTTTATAATTCAAACTGTGTAAAGCAAGACTTAAATAATACATTATTACAACGGATTATCGTTACGTATAATACATTTTATTATGCATCCATTCGCATTAATCCGTACATTCGGACATCTTTAGCCTACGGGCGTACATGTACTTATCGTTCCCAAGTGGAATAAGAGGATTGAGTGAACCTAATAATTCAACTTGTCGTATAAGAGGGTTGCAAACCCAACGACCACGGGTCATGTATCCTTGTTAGACACCTTGCTATCAAGATGTTGTAGTAAGTTACGCAAACCACATGACTCATGATGGACTTGCAAAAGACACACTGTGCACGTCTATTAACATTTTGTCAAAAATTTGACCGTCCTTATGGTAAATGCGGTACGCCGCACGTAATGGCATTGGTCATCCCATAAGTTAGTTAAGATACGTCTTATACTATGTGACGATTTGCGGTTATGGCACGACCCATCCGCGTTGGTTCGCACGTTCGAACCCAGTTTCTATCTTTCGTACGCGGCTATGGTACGTCTATTCACGCTCGTCTACGTGATCGTAACTTTTTTAATACTTGATTAAGTTTAATACTACTAATTGAGTGTAGCACCATTAAACTTGGGAGCTACTAGGGTATAATAATACCACTATTTATGTGCACGTCACACAAATATTTTTGGATATAGTCCTTTGCCGCAGAAGTCCGCCTTTTGTCGGTTTATTCCTTTGCCATGGAAGTATCTCTTCCATTGGCTTATTCCTTCGTTGCGGAAGTACTCCTTACGCGCGCTTGTTTCTGCGCCATGGAAGTATCTCTTCCATTGTCTTATTCCTTCGCTGCGGAAGTACTCCTTCCACGCGCTTGTTTCTGCGCCATGAAAGTATCTCTTCCATTGGCTTATTCCTTGTCGCGGAAGTACTCCTTCTGCGCGCTTATTCCTTCGCCGTGTAAGTACTCCTTCAGCGCGCTCGTTTCTGCGCCATGGAAGTATCTCTTCCATTGGCTTATTCCTTCTCCGCGTAAGTACTCCTTCCGCGCGCTCGTTTCTGCGCCATGGAAGTATCTCTTCCATTGGCTTATTCATTCGTCGCGGAACTCCTTTCGCACACTTATTCTTGCGCCATGGAAGTATCTCTTCCATTGGCTTATTCCTTCGTCGCGGAAGTACTCCTTTCGCGCGCTTATTCCTGCGACATGGAAGTATCTCTTCCATTGGCTTATTCCTTCGTCGCGGAAGTACTCCTTCCGCGCGCTTATTCCTTTGTCATGGAAGTATCTCTTCCTATGGCTTATTCCTTCGCCGCGGAAGTACTCTTTCCGCGCGCCTGTTTCTACGCCATGGACGTATTTGTTCCATTGGCTTATGCCTTTGCCACGGAAGTATCTCTTCCGTTGGCTTATTCATGCGTCGTGGAAGTATTCTTCCACGTGCTCGTTATCTTTCGCTGTGGAAGTATTCTTCTACGTGCTCATCATCATTCGCCGTGGAAGTACTCTTCCACGTGCTCATTATCTTTGCCGTGGAAGTATCTCTTCCACGTGCTTATTATCTTCGTTGTGGAAGTATCTCTTCTACGTGCTCATTATTTTTGCCATGGAAGTATCTCTTCCACGTGTTTATTATCTTTGTCGTGGAAGTATCTCTTCCACGTGCTCATTATCTTCGTCGTGGAAGTATCTCTTTCACGTGCTTATTATCTTCGCCGTGGAAGTATCTCTTCCGCGTGATCATTATCTTCGTCGTGGAAGTATCTCTTCCACGTGCTTATTATCTTCGTCGTGGAAGTATCTCTTCCACGTGCTCATTATTTTCGCCGTGTAATTATCTCTTCCACGTGCTTATTGTCTTCGCCGTGGAAGTGCTCCTTCCACTGGCTTATTATCTTTGTCGTGGAAGTATCTCTTCCACGTGCTCATTATCTTCGTCGTGGAAGTATCTCTTCCAAGTGCTTATTATCTTCACCGTGGAAGTATCTCTTCCATGTGCTCATTATTTTTGCTGGGGAAGTATCTCTTCCACGTGCTTATTGTCTTCGCCGTGGAAGTGCTGCTTCCACTGACTTATTGTCTTTGCCATGGAAATACTCCTTCCACGTGCTCATTATCTTTCACCGTGGAAGTATTCTTCCACGTACTCATTATCTTCTCCACGAAAGTACCTCTTTCGTTGTCTCATTCTCTTTGTCACGGAAGTATGTCTTCCGTTGGCACATATCTTTGTTGCGGAAGTACGTCTTCCGTGACGATTTACTTTGCCCGGCCATGGAGTGTGATTTTTCCAAAGTTTATATTTTTTGGCCTTAATTAGACGGAGCCTGATCAACTACGTTTGGTTCAGGAAAAACCACGATAAATTTTGGCATTCATTATCAGATGTCGTGGCCGCAAGACGGATGTAATATCCGCGTTACTTCGCCACAGAGGTACGTCTTCTGTTGGCCTTAAGGCGAATGAAATATTCGCGCTATGCTGCATTATTAGTGGGTATAAGAAGTACGCCTTCAGAATATTCATGATGCAGCATACGGGTTCCACCTCCACCTTCACAAAACCTTCTTATCATCCTCACGTTAGAGATGAATAATAATGATACCTTGCCAATGCCAGTGTTACCCCGGCTATAGAACACGCTTTCTTCTTACGGGGTCCTTACCGTCTAATCACGAGAAACCAAGCATTCGAGCACAACCACCCGTCTTACGTATACATGTTTTCCCATTTCTTTCGACGTGGATATGCTTACAGGTAGTGGATATGGTGTAAAGTCTAGTAACCTTGGTGACAAACTCACATACTAGACTGGGGACATGATGGCGTATAGTGGCTATACTCACTATTTGCAATCCCAACCCATCATCTTTTTGCTAAAAGGTAGCCCATTTACGAGTGGAGCCATATGTTACAGACGACCCACGAGGATGTCCTAGCAGCAAGCCGCACGCGGTTGTTAGTGAGCATGATATATGAATGAGTTTAGCATAACATGATCATGAACCATATCATACCAGACTGGGGGACATGTTGACGTATAGTCGGTTAAGGGCCTAGCCCGACAGGCCCGCGACCCACACATACCTAACTTACCCTTCAAGAAACCCTAGTCCTATAAAGACAAGGGTAGGGGTCTCATTCTACAATAGGTAATCTCTCTCATCAACACCTCTTATGTCACACATCGACCCGATACTAATTTGACCGTCGGAGGTGGACCCCGGGGCTCCGGCCTCCGGTCCACGTCTAACCGGTTTACCTTTGTTTGTAGCATTACTCAGCACCCGGGAAGACGATTAACGGCCCAGGAGAGTCGTCAAACCGGCCCAACCAAACTATGCTCCAACAAGTGTAGAGAAGCTTTGTTGAGGGAATCCAAAGTAGGACCCCAAAGTTGTAAATATCTTCAACACAAAAATGAAATGAAATGGAGTTAGGATTGTTTTGTTCCTGCACAAACACCACAAGACCAAAGAACTAAACTGCAAGCTTAAATGAGCTTATTGCCAAGCAGCATGTCAAGCTTTTTAGCATAAGCTCACTCAAACAATGATGGTAAGAACAAGTGAAATGGGACTAAACAAACAAGAAAATTTTCACCTTACAATACTTCTTACCCAAGGTCTATACCCACTGAATCTTGATATTTGTTTGATATCAGGGTTCTATGGCCATATAAGAGCTCAAATAAGCAGCTTATGTGGCCTATGAACTTTCTTACTTAACTGAAAAACGTATTTCAAAACTTAAAACAGGTTTACTGAAACTTAAAGATTGCCTTTTGAAAACTCATTCAAAGAAAACAAAACATGAAGAGTAAATGGGACTCAGTCTTTCTCATCATCAAACTCAATACCATTTTATTCCTTCCATAAAACTGGATTTACAAGGTTTTTGAAAAAGGAGAAAAAGCAAGAACAAAAAAACATAGCTAAGTCTAATGCCCTTTATATAGAGGGCTTACATGGTCCTAGTCTTTGAAACCCTAATGCTATTGTATTGCCAAAACTACCCTTGGAGAATATGAAGAATATGCTTGTTGATCCTTGGTTTGAATTGGGTCAAAACCCTCATGTGATCTTGCTTTGGAGTTTTGTTGAGTGGACAGCTGTTAGGATCGATCTAGGACGTTGAAAAACTCCTTAGGGAGCACGAAAATGTCATGGACCGTTGATTCCACTGTTGTATCTTGTTTGCTTGTGCAGGGGACCATGTGGGAGGGTCCTTGTGTGATGGTGATAGGTGGTTAAGGGTGGGGATGGGATTAGTCTTAGGTTAATCAATGATCTGGAAAAGGGTAAACAAAACCCCTTTGTTTTGTGTTTAATTCAACCTGGGTAGTTTTAGGGTTTATGGGTTGATTAGGGGAAGTTTAATTCGTTTTTGGGGGAGGTTAAGATTTAAAAAAGTGTTTGGTGGGAAAGTTTATTTAAACTGATTAAATCAGTTTAATAAACGTTTAGTGGTGGTGGATTGCTGACGTGGAGAGGGGGAGAGATGTGATTGGTGGAGGAGTGAGTGGGGGGTGACGTGGCGTGGTGGTATTGGTGGGGTGAAGTTTGTGTGTCTGGCCAATTTGCCCCCTCATTTTCCCTATTCTTTTCAAACCCAACTTTCAGCAACCAAAACTTTCAGCCCCTTGTTAAATAAGTTTTTGTTTTTATAATTTTGCCACAAAAACTTTACAGAGGTTTATCTAAGGACTTGTTTTGCCAATTTATGATATTTGAAGGACTGATTTTGGTATTTTCTTCATTCTTCAAGGTCTTGACTTGTTTGTTGACTTCTTGGAGGACTGAAATTGACAAGTCATGATTTATGAGGGACCATTTTTGCCAATTCTTCAAAGTTAAGGGCCCTTTTTGTAATTTTGACAAACTTTAGGGACCAAACTTGTAATTATGAATATACAAGGGTTTAAAGTGTCAATTCTTCAATATTGGAGGACCCTTCTTGTAATATCTTCAAATCTTCAAGGGTTGTTCTTGGAAAATCTTCATTAGGGCTTGGTTCATTATGCGGCTTCGTTTCCCATGTTCGTTTTTGCATGTTTCTTGTGATCTTTTGTCATTTTCTCAATATCCGTACCTAAAATACACAAGTAACAAACACAAGCATATATTTGGCCATTTTCATGATATTTTATGCATTTAAAGCCCTTTTTGGACGATGAGACTATGTATAAAAGCAGTCTCATCACTCCCCCATACTAAACCATTACCGTGCCCTCACGCAATGCTAGAATAAAGTATCGTAGCACCTCCAAAATTCATTTTTATTCACTTCTATTGAACGATAAACTAGCTACACTACTAGTATTGCTACTACTTGCGTTTTAGACATAATGTATGATTTTCATCGCAAAATGGGACGTTTAGGTTCATAGAATAAGAACACGTGAATGATTTGTTAGAAATAATTTCATCGTCCTCGATTTTCACCCTAATTCCATGCCAAGTGTGTAACGAGATCATTGTCATTATAAGTTAGTAATGCTAACACTACTCATATGCCCTAATCGCGTACTTATCCTCCCATTTTCCTAAGTTGTATCTCTTATATTTTATTTTGTCTTGAATGTTTCACGAGGATAAATTGTTTGACTTATGCGATAATAGAGATTTAGGTCTAAAAATAGAGTCCTAACGGTGTAACCAAGACCATCGAATTAATAACCCCTCCTAATAGACAACGATGTCAAAAAATTAAGTCAACAAGAAGGATCGATAAACATGGTTTTATAACGGTTTTGAACATGAGACTTATTACCAAGACTTTTATACGCCCCCTAACGGAAGGGCCTTATTATCATAGGTTTACCTCCATCTTTTATTCAACTTCGCCATGAAGCTTTTATTATCACTTTGGTCTTGCCTTGCCTTTTATTATCCTCCTCATCGGTGGTTTTATTATGGCCAAAGACGTATATCCTTACGCTAAAGCAAATTTTGGATCTTTAAAGCTTCAAAGATTAAGGCTTGATTCACTTTCAATTTCGCATAGATTTTTCGGCTTTGTGAGCTTCAAATTGTTTGCTTGATTTAGGTGAGCACTTGAAATCTTATTATTGGGTGAAGCTTTCGATTATTCAGGTTGCCAATACTTCAAAACCGTGACGCTGGCGATACCTTAATGTCTTCCCAATTTAATTACATGGAAGCTACTAGAAAAGACTAGAAACCAACAATCAGGACTAAACCGTTAAGTCAATATTTATTAAGCAAAAAATATTTACAAGCGAAGGGAGAATAAGCAAACAACGAACACATGAGTTTTTGAAAGAATACGAGTACTCTACGTTTAGCATAGTAACTTATAATTAACTCTATCATTTCTCGTCCTCATTTAAGAGACTTAGCCTAATATAAAAGTTAAGGAATCGAAGCTAAGTGCTCAACACGCACGGTCGAGTCAAAAATTACTCTTATTCTCGCCATCGGAAAATCTACATTCGTGTCTTCAAACACTTATAAAACATGAGAAAATTTTAAAATTTGGCCATTTTTAGCCTTATTTTGCAACAAAACGATAAACAAAAAGATAAACTTTGGAAAGCGTGAAGGTTTGGCAAGGCAAGTATCTATTCACCCCCCATACTAATGTTAAACATTGTCCTCAATGTTTCGAGTCTAAGGGTTAGAAAACCCCCATACTAGAGACGTAGTCGAATGATTAATCTAGCATGGAAAGGGTGTAACCGTTAAATTTAAAGCCGTTTATGAAGTGTGCTATAAACCTAAGGTTAGAACATGAAAGGATATATCATGGATATTGAGAAAGTCTTCAAAGCAAACGATCGAGTGCTCCCATAAAACGAACACGAGAGGCTCCAATCGTGAAGATCATGATCATCTAAAATCCACAATTTACAAACAACCACGGAACAAAGGTTGGAAGGGCACAAATCCCCACACGTTACTACATTAGAAAGTGATAATAGATACATAGGATAAGCATGGGACTCCCCCACGAGGCACCTCGTTTTTTATTACCGAGTCATGAGCTCGACTCGATCCCCTCAATACTAATTATCATTGGGGAAGGTGATTTGGTCGAGGTAGTTCATGGATGGAACTTCCCCGCCAAAGTAGTGCTTCAAACTATGTCTATTCACCTAGAAATTACGGCCATCATTTTGAGCTAGCTCGATGGTCCCATATGGAAAAACTTGAGTCATGGTGAATGGACCGGACCAACGGGATTTCAACTTACCGGAAAAGATTTTCAAACGAGAGTTAAAAAGCAAAACTTGATCCCCAATGTTAAAAACCCGGTTTATAATTTTTGAATCATGCAACTTTTTAGTTTTTTCTTTATAAATCAATGAATTTTCATAAGCAATGTCCCTTAATTCATCCAACTCATTAAGTTGCATTTCTGGTGTTTTCCCGCGGTCTCCATATCATCATTACAATGCTTTAGGGTCCAATAAGCTTTGTGTTCAAGTTCAATTGGCAAGTGACAATTCTTCCCATACACAAGCTTATAGGGCGTGCACCCGATGGGCATCTTATGAGGGTCCTAAAGGCCCATAAAGCATCGTCCAACTTATTCGACCAAGATTGTTGGTTTTCCCCAATAGATCTCTCCAAGATCCTCTTCAAAGCTCGGTTTGAAACCTCAACTTGCCCACTCGTTTGTGGGTGATAAGCCGTAGAAAGACGATGTGTAACCCCATATTTCCTTAGGACCTTTTCGAATTGGTCGTTAAAAAAATGGGTTCCACGATCCCTTATGATCGCACGAGGGGTTCCAAACCAAGAAAACAAGCTTTTCAAAAATTTGACTACCACACGAGCATCGTTGGTGGGCAAAGCCTTAGCTTCCACCCACTTAGATAGGTAGCCAACGGCGACAAGGATATACTTATTACCACGAGATGATGGGAACGGCCCCATAAAGTCAATTCCCCAAACGTCAAATATCTCACACTTGGATGATATTTTGTGGCATTTCATCATTTTGTGAGGCTTTTCCTTGTCGTTGGCATGAGTCGCATGACTTCACAAGTGCATGTGCATCTTGGTAAATAGTAGGCCAAAAGAAACCGGCATCAAAAACCTTCTTAGCCGTGAGATTAGCACCATGGTGACCACCCGTGGGTCCCTCGTGACAAGCTCTAAGGATGTTAGAAGCTTCGGTACCAAAGACACAACGTCGAATAATTTGAGCCGCACAAGTTCGAAACAAGTAAGGGTTGTTCCAAAAATAGAACTTGACGTCACGAAAGAATTTTCGTTTTTCTTGAGTCGTCATACCCTTGATGATGAAGTTGCCCGCATGGTAATTTGCGATGTCCGCAAACCATGGGGTGGAAGATTCAAGCTTAGAATTCATTACTCCAAGTGTCTCGAGCGGAAATGTTTCGGTGATTTCCTTGGGCTCATAAACACTTTGGTGAGGATCTTCCAAACGAGAAAGATGATGGCCGCTAGATTCTTGGCTCCTTTTTTGTCAACGATTTTGTGATCAAATTCTTGAAGGAGGAGAATCCAACGAAGTAATCTTGTCTTTGCATCTTGCTTAGCCATAAGATACTTGATAGAAGAATGATCCGTATACACTTTGCATTTAGTCAAGAAGAGGTAAGGTCGGAATTTCTCAAATGCATACACCATGGCAAGGAACTCCTTCTCTGTTGTAGTGTATTTTAGTTGAGCCTCGGTCATCTTCTTGCTAGCATAGTGAATAGGCAAGAAGTGCTTATCATGACGTTTCCCCAATACGGCCCCAATAGCGTAGTCACTAGCATCACACATGAGCTCAAAGGGGATGTTCCAATTGGGAGCAACAAGAATGGGAGCTTCGGTAAGTTTCCTCTTAAGGATTTCAAAGGCTAGTACACAATCTTCGTCAAAGACAAAGCGTGCATCTTTTTCAAGGAGATATGTAATAGGTCGAGAGATCTTTGAAAAATCCTTGATGAATCGACGATAAAAGCCCGCGTGGCCTAGGAAACTCCTAACTCCCTTAACGGTTTTGGGATGAGGTAATTTGGAGATGACGTCTACCTTAGCTTGATCTACCTCAATCCCCGCTTTCGAAACCTTGTGCCCTAAGACGATTCCACTTTTAACCATAAAATGACATTTTTCCCAATTAAGCACAAGGTTGGTTTCCTCACAACGCTTCAACATTCTCTCAAGATTCGATAAACATGAAGTGAACGAACTACCAAACACGGAAAAGTCATCCATGAAGAATTCCATCGTCTTCTCGATCATATCATGAGAAATAGCCATCATGCACCTTTGTAAGGTTCCCGGTGCATTGCAAAGTCCGAATGGCATTCTACGATAGGCAAACGTTCCATATGGACACGTAAACGTAGTTTTTTCTTGATCACGAGGATCGATGGGGATTTGGAAGTAACCAGAAAAACCATCTAAAAAGCAATAGAAATCATTTCCCGTAAGACGCTCCAACATTTGGTCCATGAAGGGCAAGGGAAAATGGTCTTTTCGAGTGGCATCATTCAACTTACGATAGTCAATGCACACTCTCCATCCGGTCACGAGTCTAGTTGGAATTAACTCGTTGGCATCGTTTGGCACAACGGTCATTCCTCCCTTTTTAGGGACACAATGAATAGGACTCACCCAAGGGCTATCAGAAATAGGGTAAATCATTCCCGCGTCAAGGAGTTTTAGGACTTCCTTTTTTATGACGTCGTAAATTTTGGGGTTCACCCTCCTTTGACATTGGATTGTAAGTTTGTAATCCTCCTCCATTAAGATTTTGTGGGTACAAAATTTGGGATCGATCCTCTTAATGTCGGATAACTTCTACGCAATTGCCCCTTTGTGATCCTTTAGAACATCGACAAGTGCGGTTTTTTCATCATCCGAAAGATCTTTCGCAATAATAACCGGCAACTTGTCGTCCTCCTCCAAAAATACATATTCGAGATGAGGAGGTAAATCTTTCAACTCGAGGATAGGTGGTTCCTCAATTGAAGATTTGGGCTCGATACTCATAACCTCCTCGGGTGGAGGAAATGGGAAATCGTTAAGAAAATCCTTGATAATCGAGAAGTCCTCAGCATTGTCGAGGTCTTCGTCACATGTATGTGGAACAACGAATTCTTCCAACGTAAAACCACCACCTTCAAATGGAGTGAAGGTTGGTGTCGAGTTATCAAGAATGGGATCTAACATAGTAGGATTGCCACTATTTTCATCATCACCAAAACCTAGAACTTCTTGTGAAAATTCCTCGCAAACAACGTCAATCATATCAACGAGGTTTATGGTTGCAACAGAATAAACATGAGAAATTTGATAATTTTGAGTTGCATTTATAACAAGTTCCTCGTCGTTGAAAAGTAAGGTGATCTTTCTAGCATGCACATCGATTAAAGCCATAGACGTATCTAAAAACGAATGACCTAAAATGAGAGGAACTTGAGGATCCGTGGGAATATCGACAACGATAAAGTCTACCGGATAATAGAACTTTCCCACTTTCACAAAAACGTCTTCCGCCAATCCACATGCGGGAATCGTGGAATGGTCGGCCAACTCGATAGACATTAGTGAAGGAGTAAGATTAGGAAGATTGAGCGACTTGAAGATTGCAAGTGGCATCAAGTTAATACTAGCACCAAGATCGGCTAAGGCATAGCATTCTTCCATATCTTGGATTACACAAGGGATCAAGAATTTACCGGGATCACCGACTTAAGGAGGTATGCGGTTAAGATAAACCGATGAACAACTAGACAATTGTTGCAATTTCTCCTTGTTGTTCAACATACTCTTGAAGGTAGCGGCAAATCGAGGCATCATGACCAAATCATCGGCAAAACTCACATTAAAATGAACGTCACGAAACATTTTCATAAAAAGCTCAAATTGATAATTATGCGCTCTTGATGTTTCTCTTTTCTAAGTCTCGATGGATAGGGAAAAGGTGGTGTGGGTTGAGGCATAGGCATAGCCTTTGGAATCTCGGGTTCCAAATGTGGTAATGGGTCAACTGTAGGTGTGGCATGAGCGGTACTTCGTGGGCTTAAGATATGCTCCTTTTCGACCACAACCTCGGGTTCTTCCTCAATTGCTTCCTCCGTAGGAGCAATTGGTTGAGGAGTCGGTTCCTTAAGTGTCTTACCACTTAGTGTGGTAATCACTTTCATCTCTCCTTTCGGGTTTGATATGGTGTTACTAGGTAGACTACCCGAAGTAGAGGCTTTGTTCCCCATGACCGCTCCAAAATAGCATTAAGCTTAACATCTTGACTAGCGGCTTTTTGGTCTATCCTTTGTTCAAGCCTAGAATGACTTTGCTCAATTTTATTGTTTTGACCTCTAATGTGATTAGCAAAATCATTTTTCAACTCATTTTTCATATTGGTATTTTCCTTAGCTAAATTAGCTAACTCCTTTGCGTTTTTAGCCGTTTCCCTAGCTTGACTAGCCAATTGCTCTTGAATGTTTTCCAAAACTTATCATTTGCCATAGCGTAATTCAAAAAGTCATTTGGAAGCTCTTGAGTGTAAGCATTTTGAAGACCTTGACTTGGGTTTTGAAAATTACGGTTTTGGTTTTGATTTTGCAATTGACTACTACCCCCTTGATTCCCATAGTTGTTTCCCTTATAATTGTTCCTTTGATTTCCTTGATAACCAACTTGATTGTTTCGATAATTGTTAGCATTTTGATCTGGTGAAAAACTCGGTGGAGTCAATTGATTAGTGCGGGTAACTTGACCGTGTTGGTTAGAAGTTCCCGTGGTCGCGTAGGCACTCAAAGTGTTACCACCGTTGATAATGCACTCGGAGTAATCGTGAGATCCACCACAATACATACAAGAAACCTCAACCGCTTTAGCCGTAGCGGGAGTGGGAGTGGGTTGTTCACCAACTTTAAACTCAATTAACAATCCCTTAAGCTTATCAAAAATCTTATTTTCCAAATTAACCTCGATTTGGCAAGCATCGATGGTATGTGACAATGAAGGCGAAGGTGAAGATGAAGTCTTATGAACACTCGATGTGCTACAAGGACTATAAACCTTAGACCTATTCTCAATGATTAACAATGCTTCCTCGACCGTTTTACACAAAAAATTACCACCCGAGGCGGCGTTAAGATAATCACGCTCATGATCGTTCAAGCCATTGTAAAACGTGTCAATTTGATGCAAGTCAGAAAAACCATGATGAGGACATTCGTGCAACATTTCCTTAAACCTATTCCAAGCCGTTGAAAAACTCTCATTATACTCTTGTGAAAACTTTGAAATCTCGTTTTTTCAAATGCGTAGTCTTAGAGGGCGGAAAAAATTGGTTCACAAACTTTGAAACGAGATCCTTCCACGTCAATATAGAATTGGGTGGCTCTTTCTCTAACTAAATTTTGGTGGGCCTAATGTAGAGATTTTGCTAGTTTGAAAGTTTCGTTCTCGGAATCTTTTCGAATTGATTTCCGGTTAATTGTGTGAGATTAGTTGTTCTTGGTGAAACAAATATTTTTGGTTTTGGAGAATAAATGAGCAGGACTTAATAATAAATGACGAGAAATTAAAACAAGTTAAAATGTAAACGGTGCGATATTTAAAACTTTAAAAGTAAATGACGAGAAATGAAAGGACGTAAAATTAAAACTTAACAAAAAGTAAATGATGCAAATTAAAACTTAAGCTAAAAGTAAAGCAAAAATAAAAATTCAAATAAAGAAAAAGGTGGGAAAAATAAAGCCTGAATATAAAAGACAAAAATATTTAAACAGAAAAAATCACAAAGAAAATTAGACAGAACCCTTCATTCGGAAGTTTTAAAACTTCCGGATGAAGCATCCTTCATTCGGAACTTTGGAACTTCCGGATGAAGGAGCATTCATTCGGAACTTTGGACCTTCCGGATGAAGGAGCATTCATTTGGAACTTTGGAACTTCCGGATGAAGCTACCTTCATTCGGAACTTTTGACTTCCGGATGAAGCTACCTTCATTCGGAACTTTTAACTTCCGAATGAAGCACTTGGTCCGGAACTTTAAACTTCCGAATGAAGGATTCTTGATCCGGAACTTCTGGGAAATGATAAGATACAGTAACTATGAACCCGAAGAACAGGGGATGTACAGTAACATGATCCAACGCACAAATTAATCAGATTCAAACAAAATATTAAAACGAAACAACCAATAAGCATCAACTAAAAATAATCAATCAAAATAAATCATCAAAACTAACAAACATAACCAAATTAATCAAAACCCACTTGATCAAAATCATAAAAAACTCAAGAACATGAACAATGATGAATAAGAACAAATCAAACTAGAAAGGAAGAAGATGATGAATTAAAAGCTTAATTAAAAAGTAAGGATTCAATAACAAAAGCTTAAAACACAAATTAATCTAGAGAGAGAAAGCATAAGTTTAGAGAGAGAAACTACCTACTCCTAATCTAATCCTAAAACTAACCAACCCTCTCACATGTTGTGAGGGTGGTATTTATAGGAGAGAGGAAGGGTTGGTGGCTTCCTCTTTCTTTCATTCTTTCTTGGTCCTCAGTCTTTCAGTCTTCTTAAATTCTTCGACTTTTCAGACTTCGTCTCGGGGTTTCTTTGAACTCGTCTTGTAATTTCTTCATAATTTAGACTTGAATTCTTCGGCTTTTAGTAAACTTCCGTCTTTTGACTTTTTCTTCGATAAATCTTCAGAATTGGTCTTGGACTTCCGTTCTTTTTCCACTCTTGATCTTTCGACTTCATCTTTCGTCTTTTTCTTCGATAAAAGCCCGTGAAAGACGTGTTTTCTCCACTTTTCACCTTCTCGACCCTGAAACACAATAAAAACACAAACCACGCATAATTCCGCCATTTGCGACATAAAATATACGTTCAGGTCCCGTTTTAATGTAATTAAGTGGTAGAAAAGATGGGGGTTTTCACACCTATCAAATCTCCTACAGTTAACCATTGCAATGCCCTCATGCAATGCTTAGTGATAAAGCAAGGTTTACACTTTCCATCATGATCAACCTACCTTGGCCTTTATTAAACAACTAAGGAAAATCAAAAAGATAGAAAATAACAAGATGCGACAAGGAAGAAACAAGTAAAGAAATCTAAGATTTACATTAGGGCTTGTGTGTCATGAATGTTTATCACCCTCAAGTTTCACGTTCCCCATGCCAAGCTTAAAAACAAGATCATTGTTAGTACAAGTTAGCATAACAAACATTTACTCATGCGGTTCAATTAATCACTTAAACTCCCTTATTCCTATGGGTATCTCTTATATTTTATTTTTGTCTTAGAATGATCATGAAGATGCATTGTTGGACTTATTTCGATAGTTTATTAAGGTTGAAAGCAAAGTAGGACGATTTGATCAATAGTTAGCTAAAGGAAAAAATCTCTTAAAACTGCTTCTCGGAATATCAAAAAGTTCATATCTTGTCATAACTTGGTTCACGATTTGAGACCTTTCTCGGGCCGATATTTGGCATGTACTTCATACTTCATATCTTCGAGAGACGTTCTTGAAATAATGGTCTTCTTATCGTTCATAGAGTTTCTTCACTTGGAGATTTTTGAGAGGTACTCCAACTTTGTTGACCACGACTTCATGATTATTTCTTCAATCTCTATTTGGGATTTTGAGATACAACGATCCGCCTCCTTTTCGGACTTGGATCTATTTATCCTCATACCTTGTCAGGGTCTTTTCGGATAGATTTCTCCATCATCTTTATGGGAGTTGATTGCTTTTCGTCGTGAGTCTTGATCCTTCATATTGACTTTGGGAATAATGCTTTTCGCATCACCTTGGATCTTCAGCAATAAAATTGAATCCTCATGCCTTGTTAGGGCCTTTTCGGACTCGCCAATCTTCGCGCCCCGCTTCATAAGTTATGCCTTGGCTATGAACTCTCGTCATTACGAGCAACTTTTAAACGATCTTGGGCTAGAAGCTAAGTAACTTTTCAAATCGTACGACCTTACTTATTGCAGATAATTTAT
Organism: Glebionis coronaria; assembly: GCA_025667525.1. Classification (NCBI taxonomy): domain Eukaryota; kingdom Viridiplantae; phylum Streptophyta; class Magnoliopsida; order Asterales; family Asteraceae; genus Glebionis; species Glebionis coronaria. The sequence goes on along the minus strand of JANFOE010000956.1, from coordinate 387,445 downwards.
TAGCAAGTGATGGGAGAAAAAGATCATAATTAACTCACATAAGTTAATGAGAGAATACCAAACTTGTAACCAACTCTATCATTTCTCGTTCTCCACAATTTAAAATCTCAAGGAATGAGACTCGTGGATGCTTAGCCTAATAAACCAATTAAGGTCTATATGGTTAAGGATACTAACTAGAGTGAACTTGGATAAGTAAACTCGGGTTGAGTCAAAATATTCACAACGGGCCTAATATATCTAAGATATCTAAACTTGCTAAAACCATTTTATAAAATAAGAGAAAAATAGCACAAATAATGGGAACTACAACTAGGCCAAAATAGATTAAAAATTTTGAAAAATGTCAAAAAATTGATTTTCCGGTTAAAATGAGGACAAATACAAGGAAAAGGCCACTTAACTTCGATAGGAGTCCCCCCGACACTTAATATAAACATTGTCCTCAATGTTTAAGCATGTGGGAGTAAACTCCCCTACACTTAGGACATTGTGCACTTTGTTTAAATTTTGCTAAGGAGGAGACAACTAAAGAGATTCCTATTTTAATATTGAGAAATATAAAATAGTGAATCGAAAAGAGTTTAGGATAGAACCGGGAAGAAAGGAACATGGAATCACGGTTCGTCAAAAGTCATCAAGAGTGTGTCTTTGAAGCTCTAATCCCTGCATATGATAAGAAAGAGAACAAGAAACACCAACGGGGCTCCCCCCCTACACTTATGGTGAAAATAGATAGATAAATGGGTTGCCTCCCAAAAAGCGCTTGTTTTTGTTGACCGAGTCACGAGCCTGACTCGTCCCCGAATTAAGTGGTCCATGGGGAAGCCTCGAATGTGATACCGGGATCAAAGACCTTGTCCTCGTTCCCGGAAGACATTAATAAAGGAGAGGCGGGGGAATAAGTCTTGAAAGGGAGAAAGGTCCTTTCAACATACGTATAGTATGTGAAGGCAAGATCCACGGGAGGTGGGTTGGGTATAGTAAGCACATTGTCATCCCCCAAAGACAATGGATGCTGAGCAAACGGCAAAGCCGTATTGTTATCAATCATAGCATAATCAATGTCACCTCCCGGATCAAAACACTCATCCTCATTTCCTGGTATGAAACGAGTAGAGTAAAAGTGATACATCACCCGCTTGGGTGTGCACGTGGGAGGATGAGGTGGCAATATACTATGAGAAGTAGGAGAACAATTACCTTCCACCTGCGTCCCTTTTTCAGTAGATTCACATCTTTCCACCTCTGGGATAGAAGGTGTAGTGTCATCGTGTAATAAATCCTCTAGAAAAAGTATATCTCCTTCCACATCAGCATACCCGGATATGTATTCCATGGGTGTATCAATATCAAGAAACTCATCGATCTCAGGAATGTGAAAACCATCATCACTAAGGAGTGAGGTATTTTGGTTTATAAATTCCTCCTCGTCGAAAATAACCTCAATATCGTCATCACTTTCCTCATTATTTATAGGGCCAATAATATGCTCAGGGATATGGGTACTCATCTGATCTTGCTGCTGTAAAAAGGACTCCATACAAGTTCGCAGCATGTGTAAAAGCTCTGTTGATTGCGCTTGACAAGCTGTAGCAAGATCGACAATAGGTTCTTGGTAACTCATCCCGTGACGAGGCTGATGATCGAGTGAGTGCGGTGGGGGCTCATAGTGTTGAAAACCTGAATTATAGCAAGGTTGTGGCTCGTAGTTATTCATCGGTTGGGAATAATTAGAAACCGGGTTTGGTTCATAATAATCCATAGGTGAAGAAAACTGAGGATCCGGATTTTGCTCATAATAATTCATTGGTTGACAATAATAGGTATCATGTGGACCCCCACAGTTGTTGCAAACCGGGTGTGGAGAAAAATCAGGTGCGTCTTGTGGATAGCTATTTTCATTGTCATAATTGTACCCTGGTTCTTGCCCGTGACCATACGGGTATCGAATCGGGCACGAAACATGCCAATGAGAATCGCTTCCACAATAGATGCACGGGGGAACAGGAGGTAGGTTCAAAAAGTACGAATTAGTCGAGTTGCACAAAGGACAAAATCCGGATTGTGTGTAGTCGATATCGTTTCCGCACCGCTCACATGTACACCATTGACAAGAGTTGTTCCCAGATAATTGTTTCCCACACCGGACGCAATGGACATAAAAATCCATAAAGAAAGATAGATAAGCAAGAAGAATATTTTCGGTGAAAAAGAAATGCTTTTTATGATTTTTCAATTGTTTTTGGATTTTTGAAAATTGTTGACAAGAAAAATAACGTTCACAAGTGAACGGATCCCAAAAGCCAACGCTTCACTCACAAAAAACCTTCGATCTTCACGAAAAGAGTCGGCAGCGGCGCTATTTTAATGTAGAGATTTTGCTAGTTTGAAAGTTTCGTTCTCGGAATCTTTTCGAATTGATTTCCGGTTAATTGTGTGAGATTAGTTGTTCTTGGTGAAACAAATATTTTTGGTTTTGGAGAATAAATGAGCAGGACTTAATAATAAATGACGAGAAATTAAAACAAGTTAAAATGTAAACGGTGCGATATTTAAAACTTTAAAAGTAAATGACGAGAAATGAAAGGACGTAAAATTAAAACTTAACAAAAAGTAAATGATGCAAATTAAAACTTAAGTTAAAAGTAAAGCAAAAATAAAAATTCAAATAAAGAAAAAGGTGGGAAAAATAAAGCCTGAATATAAAAGACAAAAATATTTAAACAGAAAAATCACAAAGAAAATTAGACAGAACCCTTCATTCGGAAGTTTTAAAACTTCCGGATGAAGCTTCCTTCATTCGGAACTCTGGAACTTCCGGATGAAGGAGCATTCATTCGGAACTTTGGAACTTCCGGATGAAGGAGCATTCATTCGGAACTTTGGAACTTCCGGATGAAGCTACCTTCATTCGGAACTTTTGACTTCCGGATGAAGCTACCTTCATTCGGAACTTTTAACTTCCGAATGAAGCACTTGGTTCGGAACTTTAAACTTCCAAATGAAGGATTCTTGATCCGGAACTTCTGGGAAATGATAAGATACAGTAACTATGAACCCGAAGAACAGGGGATGTACAGTAACATGATCCAACGCACAAATTAATCAGATTCAAACAAAATATTAAAACGAAACAACCAATAAGCATCAACTAACAATAATCAATCAAAATAAATCATCAAAACTAACAAACATAACCAAATTAATCAAAACCCACTTGATCAAAATCATAAAAAACTCAAGAACATGAACAATGATGAATAAGAACAAATCGAACTAGAAAGGAAGAAGATGATGAATTAAAAGCTTAATTAAAAAGTAAGGATTCAATAACAAAAGCTTAAAACACAAATTAATCTAGAGAGAGAAAGAATAAGTTTAGAGAGAGAAACTACCTACTCCTAATCTAATCCTAAAACTAACCAACCCTCTCACATGTTGTGAGGGTGGTATTTATAGGAGAGGGGAAGGGTTGGTGGCTTCCTCTTTCTTTCATTCTTTCTTGGTCCTCAGTCTTTCAGTCTTCTTAAATTCTTCGACTTTTCAGACTTCGTCTCGGGGTTTCTTTGAACTCGTCTTGTAATTTCTTCATAATTTAGACTTGAATTCTTCGGCTTTTAGTAAACTTCCGTCTTTTGACTTTTTCTTCGATAAATCTTTAGAATTGGTCTTGGACTTCCGTTCTTTTTCCACTCTTGATCTTTCGACTTCATCTTTCGTCTTTTTCTTCGATAAAAGCCCGTGAAAGACGTGTTTTCTCCACTTTTCACCTTCTCGACCCTGAAACACAATAAAAACACAAACCACGCATAATTCCGCCATTTGCGACATAAAATATACGTTCAGGTCCCGTTTTAATGTAATTAAGTGGTAGAAAAGATGGGTGTTTTCACACCTATCAAATCCCCTACAGTTAACCATTGCAATGCCCTCATGCAATGCTTAGTGATAAAGCAAGGTTTACACTTTCCATCATGATCAACCTACCTTGGCCTTTATTAAACAACTAAGGAAAATCAAAAAGATAGAAAATAACAAGATGCGACAAGGAAGAAACAAGTAAAGAAATCTAAGACTTACATTAGGGCTTGTGTGTCATGAATGTTTATCACCCTTAAGTTTCACGTTCCCCATGCCAAGCTTAAAAACAAGATCATTGTTAGTACAAGTTAGCATAACAAACATTTACTCATGCGGTTCAATTAATCACTTAAACTCCCTTATTCCTATGGGTATCTCTTATATTTTATTTTTGTCTTAGAATGATCATGAAGATGCATTGTTGGACTTATTTCGATAGTTTATTAAGGTTGAAAGCAAAGTAGGACGATTTGATCAATAGTTAGCTAAAGGACAAAATCTCTTAAAACTGCTTCTCGGGATATCAAAAAGTTCATATCTTGTCATAACTTGGTTCACGATTTGAGACCTTTCTCGGGCCGATATTTGGCATGTACTTCATACTTCATATCTTCGAGAGACGTTCTTGAAATAATGGTCTTCTTATCGTTCATAGAGTTTCTTCACTTGGAGATTTTTGAGAGGTACTCCAACTTTGTTGACCACGACTTCATGATTATTTCTTCAATCTCTATTTGGGATTTTGAGATACAACGATCCGCCTCCTTTTCGGACTTGGATCTATTTATCCTCATACCTTGTCAGGGTCTTTTCGGATAGATTTCTCCATCATCTTTATGGGAGTTGATTGCTTTTCGTCGTGAGTCTTGATCCTTCATATTGACTTTGGGAATAATGCTTTTCGCATCACCTTGGATCTTCAACAATAAAATTGAATCCTCATGCCTTGTTAGGGCCTTTTCGGACTCGCCAATCTTCGCGCCCCGCTTCATAAGTTATGCCTTGGCTATGAACTCTCGTCATTACCGAGCAACTTTTAAACGATCTTGGGCTAGAAGCTAAGTAACTTTTCAAATCGTACGACCTTACTTATTGCAGATAATTTATTAGCAAGTGATGGGAGAAAAAGATCATAATTAACTCACATAAGTTAATGAGAGAATACCAAACTTGTAACCAACTCTATCATTTCTCGTTCTCCACAATTTAAAATCTCAAGGAATGAGACTCGTGGATGCTTAGCCTAATAAACCAATTAAGGTCTATATGGTTAAGGATACTAACTAGAGTGAACTTGGATAAGTAAACTCGGGTTGAGTCAAAATATTCACAACGGGCCTAATATATCTAAGATATCTAAACTTGCTAAAACCATTTTATTAAAATAAGAGAAAAATAGCACAAATAATGGGAACTACAACTAGGCCAAAATAGATTAAAAATTTTGAAAAATGTCGAAAAATTGATTTTCCGGTTAAAATGAGGACAAATACAAGGAAAAGGCCACTTAACTTCGATAGGAGTCCCCCCGACACTTAATATAAACATTGTCCTCAATGTTTAAGCATGTGGGAGTAAACTCCCCTACACTTAGGACATTGTGCACTTTTTTTAAATTTTGCTAAGGAAGAGACAACTAAAGAGATTCCTATTTTAATATTGAGAAATATAAAATAGTGAATCGAAAAGAGTTTAGGATAGAACCGGGAAGAAAGGAACATGGAATCACGGTTCGTCAAAAGTCATCAAGAGTGTGTCTTTGAAGCTCTAATCCCTGCATATGATAAGAAAGAGAACAAGAAACACCAACGGGGCTCCCCCTACACTTATGGTGAAAATAGATAGATAAATGGGTTGCCTCCCAAAAAGCGCTTGTTTTTGTTGACCGAGTCACGAGCCTGACTCGTCCCCGAATTAAGTGGTCCATGGGGAAGCCTCGAATGTGATATCGGGATCAAAGACCTTGTCCTCGTTCCCGGAAGACATTAATAAAGGAGAGGCGGGGGAATAAGTCTTGAAAGGGAGAAAGGTCCTTTCAACATACGTATAGTATGTGAAGGCAAGATCCACGGGAGGTGGGTTGGGTATAGTAAGCACATTGTCATCCCCCAAAGACAATGGATGCTGAGCAAACGGCAAAGCCGTATTGTTATCAATCATAGCATAATCAATGTCACCTCCCGGATCAAAACACTCATCCTCATTTCCTGGTATGAAACGAGTAGAGTAAAAGTGATACATCACCCGCTTGGGTGTGCACGTGGGAGGATGAGGTGGCAATATACTATGAGAAGTAGGAGAACAATTACCTTCCACCTGCGTCCCTTTTTCAGTAGATTCACATCTTTCCACCTCTGGGATAGAAGGTGTAGTGTCATCGTGTAATAAATCCTCTAGAAAAAGTATATCTCCTTCCACATCAGCACACCCGGATATGTATTCCATGGGTGTATCAATATCAAGAAACTCATCGATCTCAGGAATGTGAAAACCATCATCACTAAGGAGTGAGGTATTTTGCTTTATAAATTCCTCCTCGTCGAAAATAACCTCAATATCGTCATCACTTTCCTCATTATTTATAGGGCCAATAATATGCTCAGGGATATGGGTACTCGTCTGATCTTGCTGCTGTAAAAAGGACTCCATACAAGTTCGCAGCATGTGTAAAAGCTCTGTTGATTGCGCTTGACAAGCTGTAGCAAGATCGACAATAGGTTCTTGGTAACTCATCCCGTGACGAGGCTGATGATCGAGTGAGTGCGGTGGGGGCTCATAGTGTTGAAAACCTGAATTATAGCAAGGTTGTGGCTCGTAGTTATTCATCGGTTGGGAATAATTAGAAACCGGGTTTGGTTCATAATAATCCATAGGTGAAGAAAACTGAGGATCCGGATTTTGCTCATAATAATTCATTGGTTGACAATAATAGGTATCATGTGGACCCCCACAGTTGTTGCAAACCGGGTGTGGAGAAAAATCAGGTGCGTCTTGTGGATAGCTATTTTCATTGTCATAATTGTACCCCGGTTCTTGCCCGTGACCATACGGGTATCGAATCGGGCACGAAACATGCCAATGAGAATCGCTTCCACAATAGATGCACGGGGGAACAGGAGGTAGGTTCAAAAAGTACGAATTAGTCGAGTTGCACAAAGGACAAAATCCGGATTGTGTGTAGTCGATATCGTTTCCGCACCGCTCACATGTACACCATTGACAAGAGTTGTTCCCAGATAATTGTTTCCCACACCGGACGCAATGGACATAAAAATCCATAAAGAAAGATAGATAAGCAAGAAGAATATTTTCGGTGAAAAAGAAATGCTTTTTATGATTTTTCAATTGTTTTTGGATTTTTGAAAATTGTTGACAAGAAAAATAACGTTCACAAGTGAACGGATCCCAAAAGCCAACGCTTCACTCACAAAAAACCTTCGATCTTCACGAAAAGAGTCGGCAGCGGCGCCATTTTAATGTAGAGATTTTGCTAGTTTGAAAGTTTCGTTCTCGGAATATTTTCGAATTGATTTCCGGTTAATTGTGTGAGATTAGTTGTTCTTGGTGAAACAAATATTTTTGGTTTTGGAGAATAAATGAGCAGGACTTAATAATAAATGACGAGAAATTAAAACAAGTTAAAATGTAAACGGTGCGATATTTAAAACTTTAAAAGTAAATGACGAGAAATGAAAGGACGTAAAATTAAAACTTAACAAAAAGTAAATGATGCAAATTAAAACTTAAGCTAAAAGTAAAGCAAAAATAAAAATTCAAATAAAGAAAAAGGTGGGAAAAATAAAGCCTGAATATAAAAGACAAAAATATTTAAATAGAAAAAATCACAAAGAAAATTAGACAGAACCCTTCATTCGGAAGTTTTAAAACTTCCGGATGAAGCTTCCTTCATTCGGAACTTTGGAACTTCCGGATGAAAGAGCATTCATTCGGAACTTTGGAACTTCCGGATAAAGGAGCATTCATTCGGAACTTTGGAACTTCCGGATGAAGCTACCTTCATTCGGAACTTTTGACTTCCGGATGAAGCTACCTTCATTCGGAACTTTTAACTTCCGAATGAAGCACTTGGTCCGGAACTTTAAACTTCCGAATGAAGGATTCTTGATCCGGAACTTCTGGGAAATGATAAGATACAGTAACTATGAACCCGAAGAACAGGGGATGTACAGTAACATGATCCAACGCACAAATTAATCAGATTCAAACAAAATATTAAAACGAAACAACCAATAAGCATCAACTAACAATAATCAATCAAAATAAATCATCAAAACTAACAAACATAACCAAATTAATCAAAACCCACTTGATCAAAATCATAAAAAAACTCAAGAACATGAACAATGATGAATAAGAACAAATCGAACTAGAAAGGAAGAAGATGATGAATTAAAAGCTTAATTAAAAAGTAAGGATTCAATAACAAAAGCTTAAAACACAAATTAATCTAGAGAGAGAAAGCATAAGTTTAGAGAGAGAAACTACCTACTCCTAATCTAATCTTAAAACTAACCAACCCTCTCACATGTTGTGAGGGTGGTCTTTATAGGAGAGGGGAAGGGTTGGTGGCTTCCTCTTTCTTTCATTCTTTCTTGGTCCTCAGTCTTTCAGTCTTTCAGTCTTCTTAAATTCTTCGACTTTTCAGACTTCGTCTCGGGGTTTCTTTGAACTCTTCTTATAATTTCTTCATAATTTAGACTTGAGTTCTTCGGCTTTTAGTAAACTTCCGTCTTTTGACTTTTTCTTCGATAAATCTTCAGAATTGGTCTTGGACTTTCGTTCTTTTTCCACTCGTGATCTTTCGACTTCATCTTTCGTCTTTTTCTTCGATAAAAGCCCGTGAAAGACGTGTTTTCTCCACTTTTCACCTTCTCGACCCTGAAACACAATAAAAACATAAACCACGCATAATTCCGCCATTTGCGACATAAAATATACGTTCAGGTCCCGTTTTAATGTAATTAAGTGGTAGAAAAGATGGGTGTTTTCACACCTATCAGGGCCCCGCTAAGGAATACGGAAAAAGCATCATCTTAATCGAGTCGTTAGAGACGTCCTTAAACTTGCAAGTGGCGGTAAGACGATTGAATTGGTGAATGTGGTTATGAGGGTTGTCCTTTTCGTCACCACAAAACTTGTTGTTTTGAATCATGGACAACAAACCCGTCTTAACCTCAAAATTCTCCGCAAGGATAGCGGAAATCACAATCGCTTCTCCATAACCCTCGGTGGGTGCTTGAAGCAACTCCATCATAGTTCGATTAGCCATGGGAGATTCTTGTTCTACGATGGGTTCGTCAATAGGAGACTCCTCACTAGAAAGATTAGGTGTGGTTTCCTTTCGGTTTCTTGGTTTACGTGCACGTCTTGCTTGGTTACGAGTTTGCATAAACGTCACGTACAACGTGGGGATGATCAAAGAAGATTCTTTTTGGTGTTTTTAATTTTTCCATTTTTTTGTGGTTTTTGATTGTTTTTACTTTTTTTGGATTTTTGTGATTGTATTAAGTAGAAAAAAATCTACAAATCTCCTCCTTAATCAAATCTCTTGATTAAAGAAGTCTCGAAGAATGAAAACGATCACGTGAAGTGAACGCCTTCGATGACTTTAGAACGTTGGTGGAACACCAAAACGTTCAAGAGGGTTTAATCAAATGAAACTAAGAAAATATATATGATACTTAGATAATACTTTGGTTGGCAAACCCTCGATTAGCCCTTTTTATCTAAACACACACAAGCAAGCGGGGAAACGAGGCGGCGCGAAGCACTTAAGAGCCTTTTTCCTTAGGTTATATTTTATAATACCCACCTTATAGTTTGTGTTTTTCAAAATTAAGCTTCACGAAAGTATTTATCTATTTTGCCTTTTTCTTTTGGTTTGAGATTCGAATACAATGATTGGGTAATGACCTCCCAAGTCAAGGTTGTGTTTTCACACTTTTGGTACTTGTGAATTTATTGTTCTACGTATACAATATAGTAATAGTATTCACAGAAAAACGAAAACCGATAATACGTATTAGTAGAGTGCTACTAATACAAATAGATATTATGGCTATATATAAAAAAAAACAATTTCCAAATCAAAACACAACAGGCCTCCCTGGTAGCGGCGCCAAAATGATGTTTAGTAAAACACGTCTTTTAGGAAAAAGAGCTTAAACGTGATAAGTATTAAGTGTTCGTTTAGGAAAACGAAAGCACTTATGACCTTTGTGTGGGATCATTCTCAAGGAGGCTTGGTGTGTGTGTTAAGAGATGATTAATTTGTGATTATATTGATGAGAAAAGAGAAAGAAAAAGACGAATTACGCTAAAAATTATCCTACGACGTAAAAAACGTAAAATCGTAAAATTCGACGAAAAATGAAAGTGTCCTAAAAATTACCAAAAAATTACCTAAAATCAAGAAAAATGTAACTAAGACAAAAATGCAAACAAAAATTTCCAAAACCTTTTTAATAATTTTATATTAAATTTTAAAGTTAATTAAAAACCCTAAAATTAAATAAAATCAAAAATAAGTTAATTTGAAAACTTAAATGGATGTAAACCTCAAATTACTTAATTAAAACTTAAAAACTATTTTTTCAAATTTTTAAAACTCTTATTTCTATTTTTTAATTACTTTCTGAAATTAAAACTAAAAAATAATCATAAAAAATTAATTAATGACGTGAAAAATAAATTTTTTATACTAAAAAGTCCTAAATTAAGTCTAGAATAGAGGAAAAATGAAAATAGTAAAAAAAACTTTAAAAAATAAGCTAAAATCAGCTTATTTATAAGCTGATAGATTAAATAAGCTAAAAATTAAAACCCCTTAAGTATTAAACCAAGCAACGTATAACCAGTCAAAGACCCTAGGGCAACTGGTTAACGCGTTGGTGTGTGAGAGGAGTGGCGCAGGTTCGAGTCCTTGCCACGTCCTTTTTGTAAAAACTTTTTTTTTATTTTTTCTTTTTATAAAACTTAAAACCAGTAACTATCTATTGACAAAAACACAAACAGAATCAAAAATGAGCAAGATTATAAGCTAGAAAGAACAAAAACTTAACCAGGTGTAAAAATTATGCTACAGTAACAATAAACCCCAAAACTAGTTATGTCCGAGAACCAAGTCATTCTCTGATGACACAGAGAACAAGTTTAAGCCTTTGGTGACTTGATTTGGCTTAGGAAAGCCTTGCTTGATTGCTTGTTTTGGCAAGATAAGGCACCCCACAAGTCAGTTGACTTGTGGGAGTCACAAATAACACATAAACAACATATTCAAGCACTAAACACAAGATCAAGCACAAATAAGCACAAATATGGGTCTGGTGGATTTGGTTTGATGCAATGGGTCTTTGGACGAATTTCAAACACACACAACTAACTCAGAACAAAACCAAAGTGCACTTAACTGAATCCAATCCCTTAATTAACCCAACTCCTAACAGATTCACATATTTGATGAACAAAAATACTAAAATAAGCAGTTAAGGTTTGCTGATTATATTGACAGTTTAATGCAAATTTTTTAGCATACAAACCTTCTAAAACCTATCAATCTTGACACAAAACTCTGATTAACACCTAAACTATCTTACTAAGTGTGCTTAGCCTGTTTTTACTCCAAGTTAATATCACTTAATCCTGAAATATAGCAGTCCCAAACACCATTTAATAACTGGAAATCAAAATTTAACAAATAACATGCATCCAAATCTTAACTAAACTGATAACAATCAATCTAAACAAGTAAAGAAAGTTGAATAAAGCATAAACAAGCAATCCATATAACAAGTTGCTTTCAAAAATCACATAAGTCTCATAAAGCATAAAATTTCAATCCAAAAAGTAATGTTGGTGGGTTAAATCAGTAACATGTTGATGCCTTCACCAAATAAGCTTAAAGGGGTATGAAGGAGAGCTGTTGAAATAGTGTAGAGAAGCTTTGTTGAGGGAATCCAAAGTAGGACCCCAAAGCTGTAAATATCTTCAACACAAAAATGAAATGAAATGGAGTTAGGCTTGTTTTGTTCCTACACAAACACCACGAGACCAAAGAACTAAACTACAAGCTTAAATGAGCTTATTGCCAAGAAGCTTGTCAAGCTTTTTAGCATAAGCTCACTCAAACAGTTATGGTAAGAACAAGTGAAATGGGACTAAACAAACAAGAAATTTTTCACCTCACAATACTTCTTACCCAAGGTCTATACCCACTTATCTTGATATCTGTTTGATATCAGGGTTCAATGGTCATATAAGAGCTCAATTAAGCAGCTTATGTGGCCTATGAACTTTCTTACTTAACTGAAAAACGTATTTCAAAACTTAAAACAGGTTTACTAAAACTTAAAGATTGCCTTTTGAAAACTCATTCAAAGAAAACCAAACATGAAGAGTAAATGGGACTCAGTCTTTCTCATCATCAAACTCAATACCATTTTATTCCTTCCATAAAACTGTATTTTCAAGGTTTTTGAAAAAGGAGAAAAAGCAAGAACAAAAAAACGTAGCTAAGTCTAATGCCCTTTATATAGAGGGCTTACATGGTCCTAGTCTTTGAAACCCTAATGCTATTGTATTGCCAAAACTTCCCTTGGAGAATCTAAAGAATATGCTTGTTGATCCTTGGTTTGAATTGAGTCAAAACCCTCATGTGATCTTGCCTTGGAGTATTGTTGAGTGGACAGCTGTTAGGATCAATCTAGAACGTTGAAAAACTCCTTAGGGAGCACGAAAATGTCATGGACCATTGATTCCACTATTGTATCTTGTTTGCTTGTGCAGGGGACCATGTGGGAGGGTCCTTGGGTGATGGTGATAGGTGGTTAAGGGTGGGGATGAGATTAGTCTTAGGTTAATCAATGATTTGGAAAAGGGTAAACAAAACCCCTTTGTTTTATGTTTAATTCAACCTGGGTAGTTTTAGGGTTTATGGGTTGATTAGGGAAAGTTTAATCCATTTTTGGGGGAGGTTAAGATTTAAAAAAGTGTTTGGTGGGAAAGTTTATTTAAACTGATTAAATCAGTTTAATAAACGTTTAGTGGTGGTGGATTGCTGACGTGGAGAGGGGGAGAGATGTGATTGGTGGAGGAGTGAGTGGGGGGTGACGTGGCGTGGTGGTATTGGTGTAGAGATGGCAAAAAACTCCGAACCCGACGGAGAATCTGATACCCGAATCCGATTTGACCGGGGATTCCCCGAGTTGACCGGGTATGGGGATGGGGGTGGGGATTCTCCATTAGTAAAAAGCGGGTATGGAGGCGGGGATGGTAATACCCTTGGTTCCCTAAACCCGTCCCCGAACCCGCCCCCGAATATCTTTATTCTACATATATATTTATATATCTTGTATGTTTCAAATATCTATTAGATATTTGAAACACTATCAATCGATGGTTAATATCTCCTTTGACACTAACCTTCTAGGACGAACTCTTGCGTGTTAATTTTGTTATTATTAATAATGAGCATGATTGGCATGAATGTTAATCTCCTTAATGTTGTTTGATATTACCGTATTGTGTTATTCGTAATGGTTGCGTCATTTGAAACATAGTTTAAATGCTAATTGTGTAACGGAGAAAAAATCCCCGATTCCCCATTGGGGATCCCCGTTCCCCGCTGGGGATGGGGATGGTATGTAGTTTGTAATCCCCGATGGGGATGGGGACGGGGACGGGGATGGATATTTAACTTTGGGGATGGGGATGGTAGCAACCATTCCCCGCAAACCCGGCCCCGTTGCCATCTCTATATTGGTGGGGTGAAGTTTGTGTGTCTGGCCTATTTGCCCCCTCATTTTCCCTGTTCTTTTCAAACCCAACTTTCAGCAGCCAAAACTTTAAGCCCCTTGTTAAATAAGTTTTTGTTTTTATAATTTTGCCACAAAAACTTTACAAAGGTTTATCCAAGGACTTGTTTTTCCAATTCATGATATTTAAAGGACTGATTTTGGTATTTTCTTCATTCTTCAAGGTCTTGACTTGTTTGTTGACTTCTTGGAGGACTAAAATTGACAAGTTATGATTTATGAGGGATCATTTTTGCCAATTCTTCAAAGTTAAGGGCCCTTTTTGTAGTTTTGACAAACTTTAGGGACCAAAATTGTAATTATGAATATACAAGGGTTTAAAGTGTTAATTCTTCAATATTGGAGGACCCTTCTTGCAATATCTTCAAATCTTCAAGGGTTGTTCTTGGAAAATCTTCATTAGGGCTTGGTTCATTGTGCGGCTTTGTTTCCCGTGTTCATTTTTGCATGTTTCTTGTGATCTTTTGTCATTTTCTCAATATCCGTACCTAAAATACACAAGTAACAAACACAAGCATATATTTGGCCATTTTCATGATATTTTATGCATTTAAAGCCCTTTTTGGACGATGAGACTATGTATAAAAGAAGTCTCATCAGCATTGCACCAAAATTTTTGGGGCAACGATTGCTCATTTAACATCGTCCTACTCATCTCTTGGATGGTCCTATTCTTCCTTTCAACTACCCCATATGATTGTGGAGTGCGAGGAGCCGAGAAGTTATGGGTAATACCATGAGCTTCACAAAAGGCACCAAATTGCACTTCATTATCAAATTCGCTACCCTGATCCGTCCTAATAGAGACAATTGAACATCCTAGTTGATTTTAAATTCTTCGACTAAAGGTTTTGAAGTGTTGATCCCAAACTTAGATCTATTTAGCTTGTGTAAACGAGATTAAATCAAGTTAAACACGTAGAGAAACTTTGTTGTGTATAAAACAATTTAAGTGTTATGCGGAATTAATACTCAAATAAGAACACACAAACAATGTAAACCAAACTTTCACTTGATTGATAAAACAAACTTGCGTACAATGAAAGTGTTAAAACGTATATGAAACATAAACCTAAAGGTCTCCTTTTATATAATAAGAAGCCTTGTACAAGAGTCTACGTATCAGCTATTTTAGGTAAAGATAAACATAGGAAATACATTGTTGATCATATCTTTACTAGAAACAAACTAGAAACATAATACGTGTAGACTAAGTCTTCTATCAGTGCTTGACTTCTTCTTATCAACGCTTGACTTCTTCCTGTCAACGCTTGTCCTGTCAACGCTTGATTTCTTCTTAACAACGCTTCGATTGCTCTTGTCAGCGTCCAAGTGTACTGGCTACATCTTATTCCCAACAATCCTCCCCTAAACTTGATATCTACTCTAGCAATCAAGTTTCTGAATAAAAACTAAGAACTAGGAGGATTCTTACAAATCTTATCAAATTGGTAATAAACATGTCTAATCAAATCTTTGGCCACGTCACTTGAGTAGTCAATCTCCAGCTGTGTTGTCTTCATCTTTTCAAAAACTTCTTTGGACATGGGATACTCAGCATCCACAAGAAGATACTCAGAAAATTTTGTAGAACTCAAATGATACACATCAGCTGCTGAATATAAACGCCATTGAAGTCCACTGATATCATCCTCAAGATCCTTCCAAACAGGATCTTCTTCTTCTGGTGCACACATTCTCTTGAATGTTGACCAAAGCTTTATTCCATTAACTGAAGTAGGTGCTTCAGTCTTATACTTGGCCAGAAGTAACCTCCAAAGGTCTGCCAAGTCTTCCCTATCCATACTTGCAAACAAAGACATAAAAGTAGTAAAAGTGTGTACATCTTTCCCATATCTGCCAATCATCCAAAACCCACTTGCATCTTCTTCATAGCTAATGATAGGGTTTCTGGCATCATGAGGTAATACTTTTACCATATTTGAAGCTTCCATGGGTGAGAGCTTAATGCTCTTTCTAATAACAGCTTCACTGGGATTCACTTTATTCAAATCTTTAGGAAATTCAAGTGGAACTCCCTTCTTCAATGGCCTTGGAACAATCATAGACTTTTGAATCTCCATCTCTTCTTCAAGTTCTTCTTTCCTTTAATCTGAAAGAAGTCTGATAGTGTTCATTTCTTACACTCTTGCCCAAATAGGATAAGCCTTATACTTCAATTCTTCAAAAGACAATCCCTACAACTTCTGAAAAGTCCATCCTCCTTGATGACATCTGAGCAACATATAATAAAGCTCCCTTCTATCTCTCTTCAACTGTGAGAAAACTTTGCTAGCCTTATACTTTAGAATTACCTTGCAATCTCTTTGAACTCTTAGAATAATCTCCAAACCCCAAATTTGATCTAAAATTGTCATATCTGGATTCTCCATAACCTTATTCTCCCAAGCATGGTACATTTGAGCAACTTCTGGCATATCATAATCTACCTTCAATTTCAACTCTACAAGTTTCTCCCTTGCCAACTCATCACCATATTCAAGTCTTTCTGGTTCTTCAATTATCATAACACTTGAATCTAAACTTTCATCATTACTTCCTTCTTGCTCCTCAAAAGTAACCATAAATGGTGACTCACCAACCTTCTTCTTTTCTTGTTCCATAAGTTGTGCAGCCAACATTGAATCAAATTGTACTTGTTCTGCATCCTTTGGAACCTCTGTTTCTACCATGATTCCTTTACCCTTATCTAATGGATCAAATATGGGTAAAGATGATGATGGTACCTGTAAAGACACTTCCTTGATGATAGCTGATGACTGGAATACATTAACCATATTTGCAGGTCTGTCAACGTTCCAATCCTGTGTGTCAACGCCCAACTTACTCTTGTCAGCGCTTGGTGTGTCAGCCTCCAAAATCTGCTTGTCAACGCTCACCTTACTCTTGTCAGCGCTTCTTGTGAACTGCTCCATCATTGCTGTAAAGGACAAGTTCAAATTTGTAGGAGTAACCAAAGATACATCAAAACCTGGTTGCTTCTTCAATTCTGTAAGAGATTCAGCCACACCCAAGGATTCTCCATCATGTGAGCCTTTGTCACTCACATGTATCTGCTCATCCTCCCCTTTGGAAGAATCCTCCATACCACGCCTATTGTTAGCATCTTCCAAAAGAACAATACTCTCCCTCAATTGCTTGAGTTCAAGGCCTTGTGTGTTGACAATATGTACCAGGTCTGCATTTTGCTTTTACAAGCTAATGCAGACAGTCGTCAATTCCAAAATTGTGTATGGTTCCAATCTGCCCTCCTCTAGAGTGGGGATTTGACCTCCCAAAGTAGAGTCATGGGGCATGGATGAGGTCTTAAAGATGTTAGGACTGGCTTGGCCTGCATCTAAGCGAGTACCAATAGTCCCAGCCTCATCCATATCACCAACCACACTTGTGGTGGTGGTTCTCTCTGCAACATGGCTAGGACCACTAGAGGAGAACACTCCAGTAGTCCTTGGGTGTTTTACCAACCGAAATTCAGGGGGTGTAGAAGATGATGTGGATTTGGTAGTAGTTTGAAGGTTAAGGGGTGTTTGGGTCTGTTGTAGAAAGGTGTCAAGGTCTGGATTTGAAGTGTCAACGCCAACATTTAATGTGTCAGCGTTGAAGGGATCTTGGTCAAGTTTCATATGTTGAGGTGAAGGTGATGGTTCAGGTAATGGGTCAAGTTGTGGTTGTGGGTCAGGTTGAGGTTGTGTTGCTGCAATAACAGCAAGCATGGCTTGGGTAAGGGGTAAATCTCTGTGAGGGGGTGAATTCATCTTACTAAAAATAGCTTTCTTTTGCACAGGGATCGCATAAAAATTATCATGATCTCTAGTGCAATACCTTTGCTCATCAAAAATCATTTGTAAAAATCTTGGGTAAGCCAAAGTCATCTTATTACCCTTGTTTTTACACATGCCATCAAAAATCAGTTTAGAAAAATTATACTTTTGCCCATTTGTAATACACACAATTGCACTAGCAATAGACCTATTAATTTCATTATGTGCAGTACATTTAGGACTTAAACATTGAAGGATGACATGTATTAAGTACTTCCAAGCTGGGGGAAATTCATGTTTATTATATTTGTTTAAAGTTCCCTCTTCAGGGAAAGGATAACCGAAAGCTTGGAGTCCTTGTTCTATCTCACCAATGGGTAGAGTGGTTATACCATCTGCATCATTAAGATGCAAAGCCTGGCGAACCAAGGCTTCAGTAACCACCCATGGACGCCCATGGACAATATTAGTTAATGTAGTCACATTATTAAGCGTTGAGGAACTAACATTGTTCCAAAACTGTTTAATATGAGTGACAGGGATGAGAGGAGCATAAGAAAGTGCATAACTAAGTGGAGATGCATTTAAATACGCCACCATCTGGGTGTATTGAGGAAACAGAGCATCATCGGCTTCCAAATAAGCAATCATATTATGCTGACTTCTGAATCCCAATACCAAGTCACTTGGTTTAAACTTAGGCGCCATTGATGTAGAAAGCTGTTTGTGAAAGGTTATAAAAGATGAATTATAGGAGAAAGTTGTTAGACAAGAATATGAGAGTACCCTGTTTAAAAAGAAGGAGCCAAATTTATAGGAGAGATAGGCACATGTGATTGGTCAAAAATGAGGCAAGTATTTTCAAAATATAATGATGAAAATATTGAAAAGAAAATAAGCTATCTTGTGCATTAATTAAAAGTTATCAACTCCCAAAATTACGGCCCTTATTTTCATCAAAAATAACAACCGGGTAGGACCCAATGAGTGTCAACGGTCAAAAATAACCTATCAACGCCCAACGGCTATATTCTTGTCAATGTTGGAAAAAGCCATGTCAACGTCTAAACTGGTCATAACAACGTTTGGAAATATATCTGTTGTAAAACCCGTAAAAATAAGGTCATAATTTAATTCTATTTTCAATTATTTTGAAGTATTTTATAACGTTAAATATTATTATGTTTAACGGTTTAAGTTGAAACCAATATTAAATATTATATTTTAATATTTTGACGAGCAACGAGGACTACTAGTGATCGCGATACCGACGGATGCCAAAAATTTTATATCGTATAATATTTTGAAACTTATTTTGTGTTGGTTGATGAACTCACAATTTACGGATTTAAATTTGGGCTTACGTGCATAATTTAGCGTCCTTTACGACTAAACCGGAAACCTTAGGATTACGTATTTACGTTTTTGAACTCCATTTTTGATGAGACAATTTTTATTGGATTCGTTTTGTGACGTTGATTCATAATTTATAAAAACGTTTTTTCGTGAAACGACCCGAGGGCACGCAAATCGAGAAAACTAGAATCGAGGGATACCCGTAAATTAGTGAGGTGGGACAAAATACATTATCCCACCCCACTAGCTAATATGGGATGGCACAACAAGACACCACATCAATATGTGGCATCTTGTTAACTTGTTAGCTACAAGTGTAAGACTAAGCTTACACTTTAAGCTACACACTTGCTAAAACCATCAAACCTTCACCCACTTCTCATTACCATCTTTCTACACATGCAAACTACCTCAAACTCTCTCAAAAACCTCACCTTTGCCATCTACTTTGAAGCACAAAACACCCCTTTTGATCTTTTCTAGCCATGAAATACATGTTATCTAGCTCTATCATGGAGTTATCTTGAAGCCTTGATCATTTTGTGGCCATATTAACAACATAGGAGGTGATTTGCTTGTGTCCTGGGGCTGATTTCTCAACTATTGTTCTTGGTGTTTGATGATCTTGGAGTTACTTGTGGTGTTCATCAAGTTCTTGTCTTCCAAAAACAAGAAATACACTTGGTTGGTAAAGAAGATCATTCTCTCCATTTTCTCTTGTTATTTTTGTAAAGAACAAATGTATTTTCTTTATTATTGTATATGTATATGATGTATATATGATGATAAAATTGTTGTGTGGGGATCAAGTGTTGATAAATATGCTTAAAAAGGTTAATAACTATAAGAAATGAGGCTAAAATCATGCTTATTTAGTTGGCTGTATAAAAACAGTATATAACTAAAACTTGAACTGATAAAATTGCATGGTATGATCCATTTACAGTAAGTACAAGATGTTATACACATGTGAGAGTTGGCCATGCAATGGAATCATTATAATGAGTGAGATATGATCAAAACAAGATGAGAGTGCTAATCTGAATAAGCTGTTTTGTAGGGACTGTTAAGGCTAGATAAACTTAAAATGGGCAGTATCTATAGCTGAGTTAAATGTAGCACATAATATGAAGATCATGCCACCCAAAAATGAGCTTCTAATTCATTGTAGAACTCTAGATATGATAAAAATGGTGAACATGAAAATAAAAATCAGATTTTGAGAATTAATGTTTATTATTATTATATAAGCACTCAAATTTTATTGTATAAAATGTAAAATAAAAACCCACTATCTTATAAAACTTATTTATATAAATATGTAAAAAGGTTAATTAAATGGATAAATTATATAAATGGTAGTGGAATAATACTTATAAGTAATAAAAACTATAAACTTGATTTTTACGACTTTTTCGGCTATTACCGTACAATTAACATTTTTCGCCAAATAAAACTTAGACGATCAAACCCGTCTAATGTAAAGTTTTTAAAAGTCATATACTGATATATAAGTAACTAATACAAGTAAAAACCGATAAAACCCGAACTATAGGACATACGGACATTAACGAGCTAACTAAGCGTATTGGACTAATAATTGGATTAAATAAGATAAATACTTGTAAAAAGGACTTATTGGGCTTAACCCATTTGGGCCCAACATGGAAAGTATAGATACTGATAATATAGGTATAAAATGGATTAAAACAAGTTAAAGAACTTATACTAAGCTTATTGGACTTAAATTAGGTAAGTAGGTAAAACTAGTAAACTAGTAAACTAGTAAAAAGTTACCAAAACGTAAATACTAAAATGAGTAAACAAGGATATATAAACCCACTTGATCATCATCATATGTACAAAATCATCATATGTATATTGTTATTTTGATAAAAGTCATTAGACAAGAGTCTAAGACCGATTATTATTTATATAGGTTTCCGTGACCGAAGCAAGCCCGTAGCCGATAATCCGCCTTTCATTATCAACGTGAGTCTATAGCCTCACTTTATACTAGTTATTAAATGATTTTAAACCCGCGAGGGGGAATACATGTTTTATAAACTTAGAACATAAGATTTTTATGGTATGCTTTGTCCCTCTATGAATGGACCCGTGGTTGCCTTTAAATTGCAATAAGTGATTGCCTTAGTTAAAGCCTCAATTATGGACCGTTAATTAACCTATGATGGGTTAACCGCTAGTACAATTAATAGATCTATGGGGGAAGCCGCCCCGGTTCAGTTTTTGTGGACTTGTCATAGAAGCTTAGGCCCGACCTCCACACTGTTTGAGCATATTGTATTGAGAAGTCAGGTATACGACAATGTACCAATAATCTGGAGGTAACCGACAATTAATAAATCTCTCGTCTTATTAGACTGATATGGGAGTGTCTAAGGGCTCGGTTCCATGAGCTTATTGCAATTTATGCTATATACAATTATCATTGTTGATGCAAATTATTATTTGATGCTTATAAGCATGCCACAAACTTATAATCTTTGCTTGTGTTCAAATTGATTTCATAAACCTATAGATTCACTCGGCATTTTTGCTGATTGTTTTACTCACATGTATTTCAGGTAATCAAGAAGTGGAAGCTTGGAGGTCACGGGGAATGAAGTTGTGCACTGCTTTTGTTGTTCAAACTCTTTGATTTATTTATCGTTCCATTTTTAAAACAAACCAATATGTTGTTTTAACTTATCTTTTGGTAACGATTACTTGGGACTACGCTACTCTGACAAATGTTTTAGGAACGATAAATCTAAAACGTCTCTTTTCAAGTCGTTCTTTATAAATTATGTGTTGTTGTATCATTGTTTAGCACCCAAAGATGTATTCCGCTGCGTGGAAAGTTGGGGGTGTTAAAGATTGGTACCAGAGCCATGAGTTATAGAGAACTAGGTCTTTTTCTAAAAACCTAAACTATAACTGTCGGTTTTATTTTTCAAAGAGTCGGTGCACATGATTTCGCGTGACTTCAGGTTCAAGCTACTTCTAGGATTACAACTTTAGTATACATTATTATGTATGCCTTATTGCTAAGTATTTCTAAATAAATACTATAATCCTTTATCGATATATATTTATGTCGTTAAACTTTTCGATAAAAGTTTATCATTTATTAATGATTAACTTAAATAAATACAACGAATTTCAAGATCTTTCTGTATTTATTTTTGAAGTATTTAAATTGCTTTTATTGCAAAAATTTTATATTATGACCTTACATTCCTTTATCTGCGCACGTTACTTTCATTTTTTTTAACCCTTTGTGATATCTATATAGATATCCAAATCGCTTTCCGGCTGTTTGTGCTTGGACGTCTTGAAACATAATCTCTAGACCATTGTGTAGCAATGTGTCCTTGGAATAGAGTAACCACTATTGTGTGAGTCACACATTCTGAAACATTTCTTAAAATCGTGTTGAATAATATCATGGTTTTTCATAATATTTTGTTGATTTTTATTATCGTTTTACACGACATGCGAAGATTTAATTCATTGACATTTATATGTGTCGACTCCGAAGTGTATTGTTCGCTTATATCTCGGTAACGTCATCGTCATTTTATAAATCATCGTCTAGATTTTGGCGCTAGATTGGAATACGATTTTACTTCTATAAAATGGTATCATTTGTTTTTTATTAACCTTCTTGCTCCCGGAACGAAACCTATGAATGTTCCATTCTTTTCTTGTTATGTTTTGTGTTTTTGGACAATTGTGGCACCAAGGAGATTTGCCTACATTGCACCTTGAAACCTAAATTACGAACGTCTTTCACCGTCTTGCTTCCTAAATTTAGTGTTGAATACCTTGAAGCATTTTCTGTCGTTCATCATGCTATATTTTATTTGATGCTCATTACGAGATTTATTTTTCGTTGTTATAAAATCCACAAGACATGTGTATATATATGTATATATATTGAGCCGTTAAGAAGTGTCGAAAAAAAACACTTTATGCAGAAACTGTAGGGGCAGTATAAACAGGTCAAAACTTAAAAGTAAAACCTGCGTTTTTGAAATAAAATAGTCAAACCTGCACAGAACTTGCAGGGGTATTTTGGTCATTTTACATTGGGTTTCAGGTCTCGGGTAAAACTAGAAAGTCGTCTGAAACGTCGTTTTGCATCAAATTGCTTTAGACTCCGAGTCTTGGAGATGTCGTTTATCGGGTCAATTAATCGGCTCATATTTAAAAGTCAAATCTGATAGAAAATTCGGAACATGGGTTTTAAACGTTTCTAAGAAGTTTTGAGTTCATTTGAGATCGTAAAATTTTAACGAATATTATTTTACAAATAACTATTACTAGTTTCATGTGAAAATGTTTAAAAAATAGAAACATTACAGGATTAACTATTACCAGATTAATGGTGTAATTTGAAAATGAATAATATATTTTCTTAAAAGCATGTTGTGTCGAGTATCTTACATAGAATACACATTTGGATTGTTTTATTCTTTTTATATATATGACTCTTTTGTCATTCGATATTATTTTTATTTTTCTTCTAACCTTCCACTGATTTGAGTTGAGTTTTGAAGTTTTGCCTTCACATTCTTCGTTGACATTCTTATCGCGTATCTCATGACGTTTTCGTCTAAACCTTATAACCCTTTGAAAACTTAACAACTTGTAACCATTTCATTGGTTGTTTTATGAGCTACTATTTGCCACTTTTTGCAAAACTTTGACTACTTTATACGTTGTCATAATGTCATATTATAAATAAATCTGATATTGTTTTACGATTATTTTCACCAATTGTTTTTACTTTGGTCTTATAAAATACTTTTCGTAAGATTAAAAGTTGCTTATTAAGTATCTCACAAATTACTTGTATCCTATAAATTTATAGAGTATTTTTAAATTCCATTTTACAAATGGCATGGTTTATATAAACATAAGAAACGTAATACTTTTCGACGAAACTGAGCACTGCATTGCTATTCCTAAATTATACATGGCCTGATCACCTATGTCTAATTTAGAAGGAGCCATGCTAGGCTGAATAGTAGTCCACTTAAAAATCTTGATAATAATCAACTTTTTACTTGTATTTATGATAAAGATAAATAAAATGAAATAAAGTGAAAAGAAGTTTTGAAAACCTTTATATTTTATGCAAGTAGCGCAATTTTTATGCATCCGCATATGTTTTCTTACCTTCTCTTGGATGAATTACACGTTTACAAATACGTTTTTACTCGATGATTGTTTTTCCACTTGTTACTTCATTTTGTCTTATAACTGATTTCTTTTGATTGTGCGTCTAATTACTGATTGTTGGTAAATGACGTGAAAGTCTCGATGTTTTATCCTTCCTTCTCGTCCAATTTTCTTTATGCGACTGGGTAGATCTTTGGAATGTCTCCGCACGTGAATAATGAATTATCATTAGAGTGATTTCCGTATATCCGGGATGACGTCCGTCACTCTCGTCTGTCTCGAAATTCACTCTTGTGAACCGTGCTTTGACTTCTCTATTTAAACACTAACATCGTTCATTTGATTTGTTTTAATTACAAGTGATTATTAGGAATTTTCTTTAATTAAAATTTTTGTATGGATCTTATTTCCGATCATGTATCGACCACCGCTAAGTTAACGAGCTGATGTTGGCGAACCACCGACCGCACTAACAAAATTGACAACTTGTTTAATCTATTATTTCTTATCGTCTTACCATCAACGCCTTTATTTTATTATTCTCTTTAAGAATTCATACGACATCTGCTTCTTCCTCTTTTGTACCGCTGATTTCGTACTAATTGTTGACCATTATTTCCATTCGTATTCGTTTGTTATCTTGTCACGTTTTGAAACCCGAATATATCCCATGTTTATTTTGAAATAATAAACACCTTTATGTATTTCTACAACGTATTATAAAATTTTTATGGAACTTTTATACATTTTCAAATGATTTTCAATTATCGAAATAACCATTACAAGTAAAAGGTCAAATTTATACATTATATTTTGTATAACTAAAACTAATGTTTAAAATGAAATTATCTCTATCTTTGAAGTAATTGACTTATCATACTTTACTTTTAATGTAATAAAATTACCGGTTTAATTTATATTTCTAATAATGATTTAATTTGGAAATTATATTTTCTAATTGTAACCATCAATACGAGTTTAATTAATAAATTCATGTCTTTCTTTCAAAGTTTCTTAAGACAATCAAAATAAATTATGAAGCTATTTAACTCCTATTTTGATATATCATCTTTATCAAGAAAGTACCTCAATTGCGTTTTAAGGTAATACCAAAACCGGGATGGATGATTGTGACAAATGTTACTTTAATGTTAATATTTAATTCTTTTTTCGCTCTCATTTTTCTAGTATTGCGAATTATTATGTTTTACGGTTACGTGATTCGAGATCCCTCGTCGATCGTTAATCTTAAATCATTTTACCACATCTTGTTCGTTTATGCGTTTATTGAAGTCATTTTTATCTCGTTCTGTTCCTCGTATTGAAGATTACTATTTTATTCTGAGTTTAAAATGAATCTCGAGAAGCAGTGTATAAGAAGAAACGATAAGTATCACCAGTATTTATGTGTGTACTCGTGGAATGATTGAGGACCGAATCTCTTAATGAGTGGAGTTAATAAATTCGTTACAACCTCGAGGAGCATGTTGAAGCCGACACCGCAAGTGGAAAGACTCTTGTGATCAAGTGGTTATTATCAAGGGTTCGTTCAAGGTTTTCTCGATGATTAACGATGGAAATCTATACTTGATGTTATTGTTCGACCTTTTATTTTTATGTACTTATGTGGTATGTGATCTAGTCAAATGATCGTAAGTTGTGAGAACTTGAGACGGCATCATCCGATGACGTCCGATCATGTAGAACACATATTATGTAATATCTTTATGACTTTCAACGACGATGTTTATTGAGACTTTAATGCGCGTTGGCGAAAGTGAGGCGAGTTGAGCGCCGGGACGTCGCTCCCTTAAGGTGGTGAGGATGTAAAACCCGTAAAAATAAGGTCATAATTTAATTCTATTTTCAATTATTTTGAAGTATTTTATAACGTTAAATATTATTATGTTTAACGGTTTAAGTTGAAACCAATATTAAATATTATATTTTAATATTTTGACGAGCAATGAGGACTACTAGTGATCGCGATACCGACGGATGCCAAAAATTTTATATCGTATAATATTTTGAAACTTATTTTTGTGTTGGTTGATGAACTCACAATTTACGGATTTAAATTTGGGCTTACGTGCATAATTTAGCGTCCTTTACGACTAAACCGGAAACCTTAGGATTACGTATTTACGTTTTTAAACTCCGTTTTTGATGAGAGAATTTTTATTGGATTCGTTTTGTGACGTTGATTCATAATTTATAAAAACGTTTTTTCATGAAACGACCCGAGGGCACGCAAATCGAGAAAACTAGAATCGAGGGATACACGTAAATTAGTGAGGTGGGACAAAATACATTATCCCACCCCACTAGCTAATATGGGATGGCACAACAAGACACCACATCAATATGTGGCATCTTGTTAACTTGTTAGCTACAAGTGTAAGACTAAGCTTACACTTTAAGCTACACACTTGCTAAAACCATCAAACCTTCACCCACTTCTCATTACCATCTTTCT
The DNA here is from genome assembly GCA_025667525.1 of Glebionis coronaria. Lineage (NCBI taxonomy): Eukaryota > Viridiplantae > Streptophyta > Magnoliopsida > Asterales > Asteraceae > Glebionis > Glebionis coronaria. The sequence continues at coordinate 360,944 of JANFOE010000956.1, read as the reverse complement.
ACACATGCAAACTACCTCAAACTCTCTCAAAAACCTCACCCTTGCCATCTACTTTGAAGCACAAAACACCCCTTTTGATCTTTTCTAGCCATGAAATACATGTTATCTAGCTCTATCATGGAGTTATATTGAAGCCTTGATCATTTGGTGGCCATATTAACAACATAGGAGGTGATTTGCTTGTGTCCTAGGACTGATTTCTCAACTATTGTTCTTGGTGTTTTATGATCTTGGAGTTACTTGTGGTGTTCATCAAGTTCTTGTCTTCCAAAAACAAGAAATACATTTGGTTGGTAAAGAAGATCATCCTCTCCATTTTCTCTTGTTATTTTTGTAAAGAACAAATGTATTTTCTTTATTATTTTATATGTATATGATTTATATATGATGATAAAAATGTTGTGTGGGGATCAAGTGTTGATAAATATGCTTAAAAAGGTTAATAACTATAAGAAATGAGGCTAAAATCATGCTTATTTAGTTGGCTGTATAAAAACAGTATATAACTAAAACTTGAACTGATAAAATTGCATGGTATGATCCATTTACAGTAAGTACAAGATGTTATACACATGTGAGAGTTGTCCATGCAATGGAATCATTATAATGAGTGAGATATGATCAAAACAAGATGAGAGTGCTAATCTGAATAAGCTGTTTTGTAGGGACTGTTAAGGCTAGATAAACTTAAAATGAGCAGTAGCTATAACTGAGTTAAATGTAGCACATAATATGAAGATCATGCCACCTAAAAATGAGCTTCTAATTCATTGTAGAACTCTAGATATGATAAAAATGGTGAACATGAAAATAAAAATCAGATTTTGAGAATTAATGTTTATTATTATTATATAAGCACTCAAATTTTATTGTATAAAATGTAAAATAAAAACCCACTAACTTATAAAACTTATTTATATAAATATGTAAAAAGGTTAATTAAATGGATAAATTATATAAATGGTAGTGGAATAATACTTATAAGTAATAAAAACTATAAACTTGATTTTTACGACTTTTTCGGCTATTACCGTACAATTAACATTTTTCGCCAAATAAAACTTAGACGAACAAACCCGTCTAATGTAAAGTTTTTAAAAGTCATATACTGATATATAAGTAACTAATACAAGTAAAAACCGATAAAACCCGAACTATAGGACATACGGATATTAACGAGCTAACTAAGCGTATTGGACTAATAATTGGATTAAATAAGATAAATACTTGTAAAAAGGACTTATTGGGCTTAACCCATTTGGGCCCAACATGGAAAGTATAGATACTGATAATATAGGTATAAAATGGATTAAAATAAGTTAAAGAACTTATACTAAGCTTATTGGACTTAAAATAGGTAAGTAGGTAAAACTAGTAAACTAGTAAAAAGTTACCAAAACGTAAACACTAAAATGAGTAAACAAGGATATATAAACCCACTTGATCATCATCATATGTACAAAATCATCATATGTATATTGTTATTTTGATAAAAGTCATTAGACAAGAGTCTAAGACCGATTATTATTTATATAGGTTTTCGTGACCGAAGCAAGCCCATAGCCGATAATCCGCCTTTCATTATCAACGTGAGTCTATAGCCTCGCTTTATACTAGTTATTAAATGATTTTAAACCGGCGAGGGGGAATACATGTTTTATAAACTTAGAACACAAAATTTTTATGGTATGCTTTGTCCCTCTATGAATGGACCCGTGGTTGCCTTTAAATTGCAATAAGTGATTGCCTTAGTTAAAGCCTCAATTATGGACCGTTAATTAACCTATGATGGGTTAACCGCTAGTACAATTAATAGATCTATGGGGGAAGCCGCCCCGGTTCAGTTTTTGTGGACTTGTCATAGAAGCTTAGGCCCGACCTCCACACTGTTTGAGCATATTGTATTGAGAAGTCAGGTATACGGCAATGTACCAATAATCTGGAGGTAACCGACAATTAATAAATCTCTCATCTTATTAGACTGATATGGGAGTGTCTAAGGGCTCGGTTCCATGAGCTTATTGCAATTTATGCTATATACAATTATCATTGTTGATGCAAATTATTATTTGATGCTTATAAGCATGCCACAAACTTATAATCTTTGCTTGTGTTCAAATTGATTTCATAAACCTATAGATTCACTCGGCATTTTTGCTGATTGTTTTACTCACATGTATTTCAGGTAATCAAGAAGTGGAAGCTTGGAGGTCACGGGGAATGAAGTTGTGCACTGCTTTTGTTGTTCAAACTCTTTGATTTATTTACCGTTCCATTTTTAAAACAAACCAATATGTTGTTTTAACTTATCTTTTGGTAACGATTACTTGGGACTACGCTACTCTGACAAATGTTTTAGGAACGATAAATCTAAAACGTCTCTTTTCAAGTCGTTCTTTATAAATTATGTGTTGTTGTATCATTGTTTAGCACCCAAAGATGTATTCCGCTGCGTGGAAATTTGGGGGTGTTAAATCTGTCAACGTCCAAAAATAAAAATGATAAAAATGAAAAAGGACCTTAACAAAGTGATTTATCCTAGTGAAGATAACCTATAAGCTAAAAATTACTATAGGGTGGCAAGCACTGTCTAATCATGCACACTTGCTTATGCAAGATAGACATAAGAGTCCTCTAGTGTCTCTTGCTAACCAAAATTCTTAACAGTGAAGTTATCTCATAAAATCCCTTGTAACTCCTAGGTAAGCCCAATATAAATCATACCCAAGTCTCCCAACATACCACAACCAATTCTAGGCCAAAAAGTCTTGGCTGCGTGCATAGTATATCAACTTTGCATGCTATAGTGCCTCATGAATTAGTAAACTAAATCATACTCACCAGTGGACACAATCTAGAATTGTGATAAGAGTATTATAAGAATACCCAAAAAGTCCTAAAAGGTTCCTAAACCTCCCCTTAAACTATGATACATAAATTGCCAAATAATATGCATGTAAATAAAAATTTATGTCAAGATAGGAATATAAATATTCCAACCATCATTCATAAATTGAAACATGCTCCAATAATGCTCCAGGGATCCATAAGCAACTCTGTATCCAATGGTACAATGCTAACAACGCCTACACAATTAGATCAAAAACCACAAAACTAACATGTTGCTAACAATGTCACGATAACACTTAACAGCGTTAAGATAACCTTTGTTAGTGTTAGACAAATAAAGTGGAAAATCTAATTTCACATAAAGACCAATAACAAATGCATATCATGTACATACTTTTACAATAAGATCCCAAAACACATATTAAGTGAGATTGATCATTCCAATACTTGTTACCAAGTATTGAAACCTTCCAGTATCAAAAGGTTTAGTTAATAAATCAGACACATTTTCTTCTGTGTCAACCCTATCTGGTTGTATTAAACCTTTTTCAAAACAATCTCTTATAAAATGATGTCTAATTTCTATGTGTTTTGTTTTAGAATGATGTACAGGATTTTTAATAATGCATAAAGTACTGTTATTGTCTACAAAAATCTTGGTATGCATGAAATTATACCCATAATCCAACAGCTGGTTCTGAATCCATAAAACTTATCCACAACAAGCAGCTGCAGCTACATACTCTGCTTCAGTTGTAGAATTGGCCACCACTGTTTGTTTCTTGCATTGCCAAGATATCAATCTACTCCCAAGAAACTGGCATCCACCAGTTGTGGATTTTCTATCAAATTTGTCACCACCAGAATCACTGTCTGAATATGCAATAAGCTCCAATAGGGAATCTTTTGGATACCATAATCCCAGGTCTGGATAACATCTAAGGTATCTAAAGATCCTCTTGACAGCATGAAGATGACATTATTTGGGAGTCACTTGATGACGTGCACATGCACACACAGCAAACATAATGTCAGGTCTTGAAGCTGTGAGATACATCAATGAACCAATCATTGACCTATAGTGCCTGACATCCACTTCTTTTCCATCTCCAACTTTTCCCCAAGGGTGTTCCATATCGATAGGTGTGCTAGCCCTTTTCTCATGTAGAGAAAAGCCAAACTTCTTCAAGATTTCTGCTACATATTTATCTTGAGAGATGAAGATACCATCTTCTCTCTGCTGAACTTGTAACCCTAGAAAGAAGTTCATCTCTCCCATTGCACTCATCTTGAACTTGTTTGTCATAAGCTTGGAAAAGTCTTCACTCATCTTTGGACTAGAAGAGCCAAAGATGATATCATCCACATAGACCTGTAAAAGTAAGAAATCCTTACCAGTCTCCTTTGTAAACAAGGTCTGGTCTATGGTTCCCCTTTTGAATCCATTTTCCACCAGATAGGTGGACAATGTGCCATACCATGCTCTTGGGGCTTGATGAAGTCCATACATAGCTTTCTTCACTCTATACACCTTGTTTGGATGTTCTGAATCTTCAAAACCAGGAGGCTGCATAACATAAACCTCCTCTGCAATTATGCCATAAAGAAAATCACTCTTCACATCCATTTGATAGACTCTAAAGCCCATGCAGGAAGCATAGGCTAGAAAAATCCTTATAGCCTCAATCCTTGCAACAGGTGCAAAGACCTCTAATAAGTGTGAAAACACTTATCCTTTTACCACTTAATTATAGTAATAACCAAGCCAAAACGTGTATTTTATGTCATAAATGCCGGAATTATGCGTGGTTTGTGTTTTTGTTGTGATTTAGGATCAAATGTGAAAAGGGAAGAAAACATGGGCTTTCACGGGCTTGAAAACGACAAAAGACGAAGTCAAAATATCAAGAGTGCAAAAAGAACGGAAGTCCAAGGCCTATTTTGAAGATTTATCGAAGAAAAGTCTAAAGACGGAAGTTTATTAAAAGCCGAAGAACTCAAGCCTAAATTAATGAAGAAATTACAAGAAGGGTTATTTATCCCGAGACAAAGTCGAAGAATTTAGAAGACGAAAAGACGAGAAAGAAAGAAGGAAGCAACACATGCTTAACCTCCCTAATCACTATAAATACCCTCCTAATCTTACATTAGGAGGTGTTGACTATCTTGACAAAATAGTTCTTCCATTTTAATTACTTGCACTTTTCTTAATGTCCTTTACTTAATTGCACCTTTAATTACTTGTCTTGCACCTTAAATTTGTAAGCTTTTAATTCTTGTCTTTACTTTAATTGTTGAATCTTAATTATAATCAAGTTTTAATTAATCTCTCATTCTACCTTTCTTGTTCTTGATTTAATCTTTATGTTTATGTGCTTATTGTCATGCTTATTTGATTAAGTGTTTTGTTTTTATGTTTATGATTGTGTTAGCTTATTGATTTTATAGCTTATTGTGTTTTTCTTAAATTTAATTAAGTGCTTATTAGTTAATTTTTATAAAAAGTTGATTTTTAATATTTTTATTGTTTAGTGTTTTTAAAAGTTTTAAAATTTTGGCTTATTTGCTTTTTCTTAAATTTGATTTGGTTATGTTTTTAGTTAAGTGCTTAATTGTTTTTAGCTTAATATTAGTTTTTTAGCTTATTTGCATTTTTTGTTATCCGGATTCCCTTGAAACCCTTATATTCCGGATAAGCAACTCAACAGGTCATTCCGGATAAGTTTCTAGAGTAATTATTCCGGATAGTGCCTTCTTCACTGATTCCGGATAAGCTGACCAAAGGGTTATTCCGGATAAGAATTTAGATAAACATTCCGGATAAGCTGCAACTGGTGATTCCGGATAAGAGTTCGGATTAATTATTCCGGGTAGCCTGATTTTGAGGATTCCAGATAAGGAGAAGATTTCCGGATAGGGTGCAACTCTTGATTCCGGATAAAGGATTTGTGAAGTTATTCCGGATAAGAAGGTTTAGGTTATTCCGGATATAAGCATTTTCTGATTATTCCGGATAAGCTTCACTTGGTGAATATTCCGGATAGGAGGGTTGTGATTATTCCGGATAAGAGTTTGTTGGACATTCCGGTTAAGGAGCAGATTCAGATTACGGATAAGGGTGACAGCCTTATTCCGGATAAGCTGTACTTTGTTGGGTATTCCGGATAGTGACAGTATTTCGGGCTCCAACTCAGGTTTTGTTTATCCTCTGTTTTATTCTCAAGCATTTATTTTTCCCGCTATATTTCTTTAAGTGTTATTTCAATTGTCTTTCTTTATTTTAAATTTCAAGTTTACATTTTTATTAAATTGTCAAATTAATTTTTCGTCAGTTTACTTTTTAGAATTTTAATATTGCACCATTTCAGTTTTAATTAGTTTTAGATTTAATTACCGTCATTTACTTTAACGTTTCGCACACTTATTTTTCAACAACCAAAAATATTCTTTTTCACCAAAAGTCGACTGAGTCGCACTTAAACTGGTAGTCAATTCGAAAAGATCGGACGATATTTTTAACTAAGTAAAAACAAGTTATTAAATGGCGCCGTTACCGGATCTTTTCGTGAAGATTAACGGTTTTCTGTGAGAGACGCGTTAATTTTGGGATCCGTTCACTCGTGAACGTTATTTTTCTTGCTCAAAAATTTTCAAAAATCCATAAAAAATAAAAATTGTTAAAAATCCATAAAAAATTAAAAAATTAAAAAAATCCAAAAAGATTTTTATTTTTATTTTTACACGTACATATATATTCTCTATTTCTTTGGTATCTTTTTCTTTTTCTTTTGCAGGTGTATGCGTACTAGATCTTCAACTTATTCTGAGCCCGAGACTCGTGAAGATTTAGATATGGCTGGTGTGCACAACAACAATAATCCACCCCACCTCAACAATAATAATAACAACAATGTTCCCCCACCTGATCTTAGAACGATGGAGGAGCTTTGTCAACCCACGATGAATGGACGAGGAGGACCGATTGCGCCAATGCAAATCACGGCTCCAGAGTTTTCGTTGAAGCATCACATGATCCAACAAGTTCAAAATACTTGTCCATTTTGCGGATTACCGGATGATGATGCCAACAAACACCTCGACAAGTTCATTACCGTTACTCAAAGCATGAATTTGCTCGGGGTTACTATGGATTTTCTTCGCCTTCACCTATTTCCACACACCTTATCCCGCCATGCCGAAAAATGGTTTGATCGTCTTCCGAAGAATTCAATTCATACTTGGGATGAGATGACTCAACGCTTTTTGTCGCGCTACTTTCCACCATCCATGGTCACGAGCCTTCGAAATCAAATTAGTGGATTTACACAAGAACCTGATGAATCACTTTTTGATGCTTGGGAACGATATAATGTTTTGATCGATCGATGTCCAAACCATAACATGCTCCCCGTTACTTTGATTGATACTTTCTACAACGGTTTAACTTTTCGTGATCGTGATACGATTAATGCAGCCGCCGGTGGCACATTTATGAAAAGAAGACCCGAGGAGTGTAGAGAGCTTATCGAGAACATGATTACTCATCACAAAAATTGGGATTCATCCGCATCTTCAAGATCAAATCCGAGAGTCAATGTTTCTTCTACTTCTTCAAACCCTGATATCACCGAATTGACCCGCGTAATGGTCGAAATGAGCAAGAATATACAACTTTTGGCTACAAATCAACAACAACAAGTTAAAGCTGTTGCAACTTCTTGTGAGACTTGCGGCGGTCCTCATTCATACACTGATTGTCCTTCTACTCATGACAATCCGGAAAACGTGTATGCGGCTTATGGTAACTACTCAACGGAAAACTACCAAGCTCGTCCTCAAGGTGATCGTAACTTGCTAAGTTACCGTTCTAACAACTTTCTTTCACCCGGTTTTTCTCCTCAAAACCACAACCCCAACAAATACAATAGAAGCAACCCAAACCCAAACCCACCTCGAGCTTCTAATCCATATCACCCACCCGCTCAACAACCACCACCCATTAATCAAGATGTTGAAGTTTTAATGAGGACCCAAAGAGAGCAAATTAAGAATCTGCAAAGCCAAATTATCAATTTGAAAGGAGATATCACTAAGCAAGGGAATGATATTAGATCCGAGCTTCGACATGATATACAAACCTCTTTTAGCACTCAAACAAACGATCTGAAGAATATGTTGTCTAGTTTCTTACCAACTACTCAACCCTCTACTTCGGGCTCTCTACCTTCAAATACCGTCACCAACCCAAGAGCGAATGTGAGTGCTATTACTACACGCAGTGGAGCAACCTTAGTAGGACTATCTATCCCTCCCCCAGTTACTCCATCTACACCTCCTCCACCAACATTTATCTCTCCTACTCCCACGCCTAGTATTAGTTCTCCATTACCGTCTCCACCTATGCATGAAGAAGCACCAAGGAAGAACCCTTCACCCACCCCACCTACCACCTATAAAACCAACATCCCTTATCCTTCTCGCTTAGATAAGGCCAAACTGCAAACCAAGGATGACATTCAAGTGTCGAACTATTTGAAGAAGATTTCGGGACTAACCATCACCTTTAGCCTTGTTGAAGCTCTAGCCCAAATGCCTAAATTTGTTAAGATGTTTAAGGAATTTCTTAATAAGAAGGAGAAGATGGCCAAGTTTGTTAATACTCGATTGAATGAAAATTGTTTTGCCGTCCTTCTTAAAGAACTTCCGGAAAAACTTGGAGATCCCGGTCGTTTTGTGCTACCATGTACTTTTAACCAAACCGAAGAATTTACTGCCTTAGCTGATCTCGGGGCAAGTATTAATTTAATGCCTTTAAGTGTTTGGAAAAAGTTATCATTGCCCGATCTTACACCAACAAAGATGACTCTTGAGCTTGCTAATCACACTCTCGCTTACCCCGTTGGTATTGCTGAAGATGTGTTCATTAAAGTTGGCACCTTCACTTTTCTGGTCGAGTTTGTTGTTGTTGATTATGAAATGGACCCTCGTATTCCATTAATACTTGGTCGGCCATTCTTGAGAACCGAAAAAGCCTTAGTCGATGTTGCCAAAGGTGAGTTAATCTTAAGGGTCGGGAATGAGGCACAAGTATTTACAATGGGGAAGATCACAACCAAATCAAATGGAAGAGAATCTGTAACAACCCAAACCTGAGGTCATTTATTTAATATTATATAATATTATTTTTACGAATAATTTTGAAATTTTTGATGAGTTGAATGGAATGACGATTGATGGTTTTATTTAAAACCGACGTTGGAGGTCTTATTTTATCTTTTTACTAATAGTGAGGATTATTAGTGACCATGATATCGACGGATGCCCGAGATTTATGTTTTATCATTTGTTGTCTCAATGTTTATATTTTTGACGTTTATATTTTAAGTTCGTATTAAGTCGAACCGGGATCATATTATTATCATATTTTGAGTGCGTTTTAACTTTTGAAAAGTATTTTTACGAAACCCGAGCCTCGTAAATATTTTCAAGATTGACAATTTACATTTTCCACCCTTACAACTATTTAATTGCATTTTAGGCCAAAACTATCACAAATTTGCAAAACTAGCCCTCCACCCACCATATATAAACTTCCACCCAACCACTTCCACTCACAAAACACATACAAAATGTGTGAAAAATAAAATCCACCCCTCCCCTCCTCTCTCTTGTCTTGCCGTCAACACCACCACACCATAAACCAGTTTTTGGTTTGATTTCTACTTTGATCCAAGCTAAAACAAAACAAGTCCCATTCTTAGATTTTCAATGGCTATCTTTTGGTACTAAATTTAGCAACATGCATGAAGGTTGATTTTTCAAGAGTTGGTAGGTCAAATTTATGTTTATGCATGTGTTGTTAGTGATGATCAAGAGATGATCATGCCAAAAATTTTGTTAAAAAGTTGCTTTTGATTTTTGATTTTTGATTTTGAAGTTGAATCCAAGAAATCTAACAAAAGACCATATTTGGAAATTAAATTGTGCATCTTTTGGTATAAACTTTATACACATGCACCAACTTTTATCTTTTTAATGATCCATGGTCATTTGAACAATTTTTATTGTGTGGGTATGTTGTTAGTGTTGTTATAATTGATATTTGAGAATTGCATGTTGGAAATTTTGAGTGGGTAAAATTTGGTATGATCATCCAAGAGTGTTATGAGTTAGTTAAGTTGTTTAAAATGATATTAGGATAACATTAGGAGTATGAGAATGGTTAAAATGGGTGGAAAAATTGATTTGATATGATTTTTAAAGTGGTGTTTTAGATCAGTAGTTTCAAGCCCATTTTTGGGTACCTTACTGTTTGAAAATGGTTTAACTAATAGCATAGGGTTGTAGAGAATTATTTTAGCTTCGATTTGATATAAGATAGAGCTTCTAGCTCCAAACGAGCGCGAAGTTATGATGTTTTGATTATTCGTGTACCGGGAGACGAGTATTGACACAATCCGAAGTTGTTGTCGATATTTGGATCGAATCTCGGGGACTATAGAATGAGTGTGAAAATATTCAAGGACTGTGTTTGGTTCTAAACTTAGGGTTGTGAGTCTATTTTCAAACCCAAGTGTCGGATTTGTAAACGGGATTGTTTAGAATGGTCAAAATGGTTGTACGAGTCGGTGACGTAAAACAGTCCGGTTTTTGTAATTCAAAGATGTGTCGGGCAGGGAACTTTAAAGGTAAAATCTTTTGATGGGCTTTTAACAGGTCTTTCTATATATAGTAAGTGAGGTCTCTGATTAGTATCATAAATATTTGATGTGTTTAAGTGGGGTAAACGAGCTCGTATATTTGGTGTGTACCGGCAGATTTTTATCGAAAGAATTAACTAATAGAATAAACATATAGAATGAAGTAAAAGGTCACTTGAATTGTTTTCATTTTAGGTTGGTTGTGATTTTATTATTTTGAGTTTGATGTTACTAAGTATGGATTTTATTCGGGTTTATTATTGATGAACGCGTCTTATTTGATAGGTTGCGGTTTTTGTGTTTATCGGGCATCAACTATCGTCGAAGATCGTCTTACTACTGCTATTACACCAGGTGAGTCTATAGCCTCGCTTTTGTAATTGTTTGAATGATTTTAAAACCCGCGAGGGGGATACATGCTATTTGAAAGTAAAATGAACACAAGTCAAGATTGATTGTTTGGACCCGAATGTTGCCTTTGTTTCCTTTGTTGTTTGAATTATATAAGTACCTAATTTGCAAAAGTCCCTAAATTCATGAGCCGTTAACTATCCCCTGACTTGATGTTGTGTGTTGGGAATAGCCGCTTATTCTAATAATAGTACTATTGGGCTGACGAACCTATCTGAGACCAGGGCTTTACGCTGAGTAACCCGCTGGGAAGGATAATTTTACGAGAATGAGAATTGGTATTCTTGCAAATAGTACCCTAGTAGGGGCACTGTAATTTCATCTAGTCATGTCGGCTTTAGGCGTGGGTGACTAAGTTAAGGGGTCGGTGTCATGAGCTTAATACAATTCAATAGCTATTGCTATATACCAGATTGCCTGAATAATAGATTATAATGATCAGCAATTCTATTAAATGATCTTGATTGATTTTTCTCTTGTGTTCAAATGTTGATTTGGAAAACCTATAGACTCACTCAACCGTTGTGTTGATGATTTTAAGCATGTATTTCAGGTATTGAAGATGATGAATTGCGGAGCTTGCTGGAGAAGGATTGCGGATTGCTTTTGTGGTGATTGGTCTAAAACGGATTTCTTTCCCTTTTGTCATAAAAATAATAATGTACAGTCATATATTTTGGTAAATTGTTTATGGATTTGATAAAATCTTGGGGGACCTAAATATTACTCTGATATTTCTAAAATTTGTTTTACTTGGGATCGAAAGTTTTAGACAGTGAATAAAATTATATTCTTTTATATTTCAAATGTATCATTTTGAGATCGTTTGAAGTGTCTTGTGTAACATCATTTGTATTTAGCACCCAAATGTGTATTTCCGCTGTGCAATGTAATTTGGGGGTGTTAAAGAATCAACAAATATGATTAATGTGCTTGATGATTTTGTCATCTACAACAATCCTCTATTCGATTCTTGCTATGATAATCCACTGTTCCAAGATGATGTGGATGATTCTCTCTCCAATGTGGATCCCCCACCAATTCATGAGTCTCCACCGGTCTATGATGAATATGATGATGATTCTAGTTCTGACATGGATGATTCTGATGATTTTACTTCTGAGTATCCAGACATGCCCACTTATGATGATTTTGATGAGGCTGATACTCTCTCGAGTGATTCTTCTCATGATGACCTTACTCCTACTTTTGATGAAGATCCTCCGCCAACAATGCTTAATCCTACTTTGGATGACTACTCATTTGAGGAAGATTTTGCTACTTTTCTCAACACTTACTTCCCAAATGAGAGTGATGCTCCTCCTTTGGACTTTGATGATTATGGTCTTTATCCTCCTTTGGATATGAAGAAACTCGCTTCAAAGGAGAAGAAGTCGGCCGACACCAACATCCCTAGCACCTATGTCTTGACACCTCTCTATCCACCTTCTGAGGATGAGATTGTGAGATTTATGAGCGGATCCTCTTCAAGGTCTACTGAGCCTGAGTCTTATTTTCCCCTAAAGGAAAAGGTGTTCGACCCTGGTATTGCAATTTTCAAGCCATCTCAGTATCCATCTGATGAAATAAAAGGAATGACTTTTGTAAACAATGGAGATATGCTTGCACCTCATCATACTGTCTACCACCATGCTCTATCTTTTCTTAAGGGAACCTTGCCTATTCTTCTTTGGCTTGCCTTGTTCGCCTTAAGCTTGTGCTATTTGTTGGATGAAAACCATGTCTTTGATCCTGGTGGATGTGTTTTAAGCTTCTTACCATGCTAATCAAGGTCGAGTAAGGCTCACGACTCGGTTAACAAAAACAAGCGCTTCTCGGGAGGCAACCCGCAATATCTATCCTTTTTCTTTTGTTTTTATAATAAGTGTAGGGGGAGACCCTAGTGTGTGTTTGTTGTTTTCTTTCTAATCATGTGCAGGGATTCGCGCTTTCAAAGATCCTTTCTTGATGACTTTTGACGACCCGTGATTCCGTGTTCCCGTCTTCCCGAATCTATCCTAAACTCTTTTGATTCATTATTTTATCAATTATGATTGAAATAGGAATCACTTTAGTTGTCCTTTCCTTAGCAAGATTTAAACAAAGTGCACAATGTCCTAAGTGTAGGGGAGGTTACTTTCACATGTTGAAACATTGAGGACAATGATTATATTAAGTGTAGGGGGACTTCTATCGAAGTTAAGTGGGCTTTTCCTTGTATTTGTTCTCATTTTAACAGGAAAATAGATTTTTTCGACATTTTTTCAAAATTTTTTATCTATTTTGGCCTTTTAGTAATTTCCTTTGTTATAGTTATTTTCTTTCTTTGCTAAAATAAAGTTTAATAAAGTGGTTTTAAATTTTCAAACGTCATGATCTTTTTAACTCAACCCGAGTTACTTATCCAAGTTTACTCTAGCTAGTATCCTTAACGTGTTTAAGTCAAGTTTTGCTAGGCTTTTATATAGGGAACTTTAAAACGCGAAAGTCTTAACTCTCACGGGTTAAGAACAAGAACTTTTCGCAAGTTCCTATAATTGATCCTAGAAATTCGTTTATCAAGGGAACTTTAAAATGCGAATTCTAAACTTGAAAAAGTCTAAGAAGTTGCAAGATCCTATAGATGACTTGAAAACCCAAAACATTGATTTAATAGGCTAAGCATCCACGAGTCTAATTCCTTGAGATTTTAAATTGTGGAGAACGAGAGATGATAGAGTCAATTATAAGTTTGGTATTGTTTCATGAATTTATGTGAGTTAATTATGAGCTTTTTCTCCCATCGCTTGTTAATAAATTTGATTTCAATAAGTAAGGTTGTACGATTTGAAAAGTTACTTAGCTTCTAGCCCAAGATCGTTTAAAAGTTTCTCGGTATTAATTAGATTTCATAGCCAAGGCATAACTTATTGAAGCGGGATGCGAAGATTGGCAAGTCCGAAAAGGCCCTAACAAGGCATGAGGGCTACATTTTGTTGCTAAAGATCCAAAGTGATGTGGAGAATCATTTATCAAAAATCAATATGAAGGATCGAGACACACGACGAAAAGCAAATACTCCCCTAAGATCATGGAGAAGTCTATCTAAAAAGGCCCTAACAAGGTATGAGGATAAATAGATCCAAGTCCTAAAAGGAGGCGGATCGTTATATATCAAAATCCCAAATAAAGATTGGAGAAAAATGAAGAAGTCGTGGTCCAAATATGAAGAATCTCTCAAAACTTCAAGTAAAGAAATTCCTATTATGAAGAGAAGACCATTATTTCATGAACGTCTCTCAATATGAAGTCACTGCCAAATATCGGTCCGAGAAAGGTCTCAAATCGTGAAGCGAGTTATGCCAAGATATGAACTTTATGAGGTCCCGAGAAGCAGTTTTAAAAGATTTTGTCCTTTAGCTAACTATTGATTAAATCCTCCTACTTTATTTTCAGCATAATAACTATCGAAATAAGTCAACAATGCATCCTCGTGATCATTCAAGACAACAATAAAACATAAGAGATACACCTAGGAATAAGGGAGTCTAAGTGAATAATTGGCCCACGTGAGTTTGTGATAGTTTGCTAACTTATAATAACAATGATCTTGTTATTAAGCTTGGTATGGGGAACGAGAAACTTGAGGGTGATAATCATTCATGACATTCCAAAACCCTAACGTAAGTTTTGATCTTTTTACTTGTTTTCTTCCTTTAAATATTTTTATTTCTTTAATAAAGGCCAATGTGGATTGATTGTTATGGAAAATGTAAAACTTGCTTTGTAATTAATACATTGCATGAGGACATTACAATGGTCAAGTGTAGGGGATTTAATAAGTGTGAAAACACTTATCCTTTTACCACTTAATTATAATAATAACCAAGCCAAAAGGTGTATTTTATGTGGTAAATGTCGGAATTATGCGTGGTTTGTGTTTTTGTTATGATTTAGGATCAAAATGTGAAAAGGGAAGAAAACATGGGCTTTCACGGGCTTTTATCGAAGAAAACAACAAAAGACGAAGTCAAAAGATCAAGAGTGCAAAAAGAACGGAAGTCCAAGGCCTATTCTGAAGATTTATCGAAGAAAAGTCTAAAGACGGAAGTTTATTAATAGCCGAAGAACTCAAGTCTAAATTAATGAAGAAATTACAAGACGAGTTTATTAATCCTGAGACAAAGTCGAAAAAGTCGAAGAATTTATAAGACGAAAAGACGAGAAAGAAAGAAAGAAGGAAGCAACACATGCTTAACCCCCCTAATCACTATAAATACCCTCCTAATCTCACATTAGGAGGTGTTGACTATCTTGACAAAATAGTTCTTCCATTTTAATTACTTGTACTTTTCTTAATGTCCTTTACTTAATTGCACCTTTAATTACTTGTCTTGCACCTTAAATTTGTAAGCTTTTAATTCTTGTCTTTACTTTAATTGTTGAATCTTAATTTTAATCAAGTTTTAATTAATCTCTCATTCTACCTTTCTTGTTCTTGATTTAATCTTTATGTTTATGTGCTTATTGTCGTGCTTATTTGATTAAGTGTTTTTTTATGTTTATGATTGTGTTAGCTTATTGATGTTATAGCTTATTGTGTTTTTCTTAAATTTAATTAAGTGCTTATTAGTTAATTTTTATAAAAAGTTGATTTTTAATATTTTTATTGTTTAGTGTTTTTAAAAGTTTTTAAATTTTGGCTTATTTGCTTTTTCTTAAATTTGATTTGGTTAAGTTTTTAGTTAAGTGCTTAATTTTTTTTAGCTTAATATTAGTTTTTTAGCTTATTTGCAATTATGTTTATGTGCTTATTGTCATGCTTATTTGATTAAGTGTTTTGTTTTTATGTTTATGATTGTGTTTGTAACACCCCATTTTGATAATGGAATGTCACGCGTAATTATGGCGTGTCATCAAAGCATACAAGGATAAATGTCTAAAACATTACATGACCATAGGGTAACCGGAATCAAACATCGGTTCCCAAACATAAGCCTGATAGGTGTGTAAACACCCATCCTTTTTACCACTTAATTAAAATAATTGTAAAACCCAGTATAGTCGTATCTTTAATTCGGGGACGAATTATTGTTTTTAGAGGGGAAGAATTGTAAAACCCGTATTTAAAAATCAGAATATTTAAATACGCAGTTTAATTTTAATATACTATACAAGTATTAATTATTAGACAGAGATATAAACGCAGAAATTAAATACGCAATCTCAGTTTATTTAAATATTACAAATGAATAATTATTCAGAAAATAATTATTAAGGTTCGGAATATATTACGTATGTATTATTACACGGAAAATAATTATCGCAATTCAGAAACAAAAACGCGAGAAAATAATATATACAAGTTTTTTTTTTTTTTTTTTAAAGAATAATAAGAAGTATAAAGGGCCGGTTGGCTTATGTAAAGGAAATGAAAAGGATTTTGGGCTTAGGCCCATATTGAGAAGAGAAAGAAAAACGGGGCATACCCCTCCTTTGTACATTCAGTAAGCGCACAAAAAAAAGGAAGAAAGTGGGTACTAGGGTTGTAGCCGCCGGGACAAAACAAAAAAAAAAAAAAAAAAAAAAAGAAAGAATGTGCCGCCAGTTAAAAATCAAGAACAAGGAGTCGGGTTCTTTTGATTCTTTAATCTTTTGATTTCGTATGTCTAACCTTCGTTCTCAAATCATCAAATTAAGGTAATCATCTTCTTCTTTCTTTTAACTTCGAAACCCAAATGAGTAGAACAAGAAAACAAGGAGTCGGGTTGAGTTGGTTTCAGGAAAACCGAGAGTCGAGGACTCTCGGTGTGCTGCTGTTCGACCCAACCGAGACACAGCAGGTCTCGGTGTGGTGGTTCTTTTGGCCAGCCGTAAGCCAGCAACCCCAAACAGGGGAGTAAACGCCCAGCTAGGGTGTTTGACTCGCGATTAGAGGGTGTCGGGTTGATTGGTCGGTGGTGTTTTGGCGTACTGTCGAGACTTGAATGTCTCGGTTGTGCCCTGGTTGATCAACCGCAGCCAACAGGGGGTGTTTGGGTTTAATTCGCAGCAAGGGGGCGTTTGGGATTATATAAACAGTGGGAAATAAACTAGCAGGGGGAACCATATAGCTAGCAGTGGAAACCACTGCAAAAGCAGTGGGAACCACTGCATAGGACAGTGGGAACCATAACAAAAGCGGGGGGAACTTAACACAAACAGGGGAACTTTTTGTAAGCAGTGGGAACTTAACACAAGCGGTGGGAACCGCGAATTATATGAATGGATAAATCATTTCATAAATGAGTTTTATAAATAAAGTTAATTATATTGTTTTGTTTTATTAATTTTGTTAGTAAAATTAAATTGATATTAACTTTATTTTTTTTTATACTACTTAAAACGTGGGACTTAGTTAATGACTTATTTTTCAAAGAAACTAATTTGGAAACTTTCAAATTTAAGGAACTTTCTAATTATAGCAGGTTACTATCTATAGTAATATTCTAAATAACAGAACATATTATATTATACGGTAACCAGAAATACAGGATATATACTAATCAGTAAACGGTTAAAGAAACAGTCAGAACCTATTAGATTATATACAAACAGTAATTAGTCAACTTATTGTCGCGTCCATTATTTATGTAGTATCCGTGAAGTCAGATTCGATCCGTCGGCTTTCAGTCTTATTTCGGTACTGGACACGAGGTACGGATTTTCCGTCCTTTTAGTAAGGACTTCCTTTCTATGCATGATTAAGATTTCCCATCTTCAGCCAAATGTTTTTCCCCAGTATATGTTTAAATTTATCAGTAATCATGCTAATAACTAAATAGAATTGCCTGAGCGTTATATACAAGCACGACCAGTTTATGTACTAGTTACGGAGGTACCGTAACCACGGCACTAGAGGCACCGGTGTCGTGACTCACATGCAGGAGAGTGATATCCTGCATCGTCCCACTCATGTTCAGTTTGGCCATTTTTATATGTATGTTTTAGTGGGGCGTATGGATGCATCCTAGGCTTATATGTGTTACAAGTTATCAGGGTGAATGTGGTGTGTGCTCTACATCCTTCACATTGGAGCTGATCCCTCCACCCAGCACAGTTATTTAGAGGTCACCCCTCTACAGCATGACGAGGTCACCCCTCCAGTTATTCATGCACGGTTGTTACAGCACGTGACCTATATAAGCTCTGGCAAATAAAATACAGTAAATGCATGTTTTCAGAATTAATAGTTATACTTCAGTATTAGTATATATGAACCAGGTTGCTCAGATTTTATGCAGAGTTCTACCACATGTTACATATCAGTCTTACAGCTTCAGTATTCTATCGCCTGTTTCATTCAGTATATTCTTATCATGCTTTATATCCGTTCACTGAGCGTTATGCTCAGCCGTAGTTCCTTTCATGTTTTAACGGCAGGTACACCAGGACGCTTTTAGGATTCTAAGAGTATGTGCATTGGATGGAAGCTATCCAGACTTCTTATTTTATGCACTTACATTATTCCGCTTATTTGGACATTGTTTAGTCCTTTCTTTCAGTATTTTATTTTTCATGTTTTGAGCTTAGGTTGGATTACCGATGTTTGATTCCGGTATTTCCGTTATGGTCATTTAATGTTTTAGTACATTTACCTTATGCTTTGATGACACGCCATAAATACACGTAACGGTCCACTTATCCAAGTGGGGTGTTACAATAATAACCGGACCAAAACGTGTATTTTATGTCTTTTATGTCGGAATTATGCGTGGTTTGTGTTTTTGTTGTGATTTAGGACGAAATGGTGAAAAATGGAGAAAACACGGACATTCACGGGCATTTACGGACTTTTATTAAAGAAAAAGACGAAAGACGAAAGACGAAGTCAAGAAGTCAAGAGTGCAAAAAGAACGGAAGTCCAAGACCAATTCTGAAGATTTATCGAAGAAAAAGTCAAAAGACGGAAGTTTATCAAAAGCCGAGGAACTCAAGTCTTATTTATCGAAGAATTAAAAGACGAGTCCAAAGAAATCCCGAGCCAAAAGTCATCAAAGTCCAAGATTAACAAAGAGATTAAGAAGGAAGGACTTAATGGCGCAATTAAGAAGAAAGGAAGGAGGGGAGGAAGCTTCCTCTAACCACCCTCCTAATCTCCTATAAATACACCCCATTTTCATTCATTTGTTTTTGTTGGCTAAGGTGACAATTAGTCTTCCACTTTTATTTACCTTGCACCTTTAATTACTTGAACCTTTAATTACCTTGTCTTGCACTTTATTTACCATTTAATTTTCAAGTAAGTTACTTTTATCCTTATTGCACCTTTACTTTACTTGTTTGTTCTCTCATTCTACCTTTCTTTTTTGCTTGATCTTTATGTTTATGTGTTTGTTATCTTGCTTATTTGATTAAAGGTTACATTTTTATGCTTTTGATTGATTTAGATCTTTGATTGTTATAGCTTATTTGTTTTCCTCTTTAAGTTTTTAAAGTTTTTATAAAAGTTATTTTATATAAAAATTTGTTTTTCGTAAAGCTTATCCTTTTCGTGTTTTAAAAGTCTTTAAATTTCTGTTTATTAGCTTTTTCTTAATCGGTTTGCTTTAGGATTTTCGTGGTTTGCTTATTAGAGTTATAGCTTATTTTTCTAGCTTATTTCCATTCTCCTTTACTGTATTCCGATTGGGTAGATCGGAAAAGGGTTTATAAATTCCGACCATAGCTTCTTGGCTTGGTCGGAAAAGGGTTTTAATCATTCCGATCGGAGGACGTTGGTATTTCGATTAGAGGTGCATTTGGTATTCCGATTAGGAGGTGAGTGACAGCATTCCGATCTGAGTCCATTTCGCCATATTCCGATCGAGGTGTTCATTGGGTTATTCCGATCAGGAGAGGTGACATTATTCCGATTAGGGGTTTCGATTAACATTCCGACCAAAGTCCACTCCATATTCCGATCAGAGGTAAACATTCTGATCATTGTGTTTTGGTTATTCCGATCAGGTAGGTGACAGCTATTCCGATCTTGGGGTTCCGATTGTCATTCCGATCGGACGGTTTGCACATTCCGATTGAGGTCTGATCGGAATATATTCTGACGGTGGGTTTATTTTTATGTTTTGTCTTGTTTAAATTTTAAGTTGTTATTTTAATTCTTGTCTAATTTTAATTTCCGTCACGCTTTTATTTTAACTAGTTTAATCAATTTACTTTCCGTCACGTTTTTAAATATTTGCACCCCTTTCTTTTAATTAGACTTAGATTAATTTTAACGCATTTTACTTCAAAGTCATTTACTTTTAATTGTTTTGCACTTTTAAATACTACAACGACACAACTATTTGTTTCCACCAAAATACAATAGAGTCACACTTAGAACCTAGATCAATTCGATTAGACCAACACAACGAACTTAATTTTTATACGGAGTGTCAAAAGCCGTGTATCAAATGGCGCCGCTGCCGGCTCTTTTCGTAAAGATTAACGGTTTTCTGTGAGAGACGCGTTGTTTTTTTTTTGGGATCCGTTCACTTGTGGGCGTTATTTTCTTGCATAAAAAAATTCAAAAAACCATAACAATTAAAAAATTGCTAAAAATCCATAAAAATTAAAATTTTCAAAAATTCAAAAATATTTTATCTTTATTGTGTATATATATTGTCTTTGCGTTTGGTTTTGTTTTCTTTTGCATTTTCAGGTGTATGCGTACTAGATCTTCTAATTATCAAGAGCCCGAGACTCAAGAAGATTTAGCTATGTCAGGTGTTAACAACAATAATCCACCGCACCTCAATAATAACAACAATGTTCTTCCACAGCCCGATCTTCGGACAATGGAGGAACTTTGTCAACCTACCATGTTTGGACGAGGAGGACCGATTGCGCCGATGCAAATCAACGCTCCTGAGTTTTCGTTGAAGCACCACATGATTCAGCAAGTGCAAACTAACCCATTCCGTGGATTGCCTGATGATGATGCCAACAAACACCTCGACAAGTTCATTACAATCACCCAAAGCATGAAGTTGCCTGGTGCCACAATGGATGTTCTTCGCCTACAACTCTGCCCACATACTTTATCACATCATGCCGAGAAATGGTTTGATCGTCTCCCGAAGAATTCTATTCACACTTGGGATGACATGACTCAACGCTTTTTGTCGCGCTACTTTCCACCATCCATGGTCACGAGCCTTCGCAATCAGATCAGCGGTTTCATGCAAGATCCTGATGAATCTCTTTTTGATGCTTGGGAGAGATATAATGTCTTGATCGATAGATGTCCAAACCACAACATGCTACCTGTGACATTAATTGATATTTTCTACAACGGTTTGACTTTTCGTGATCGGGATACGATTAATGCAGCCGCCGATGGCACATTCATGAAAAGGAGACCCGAGGAGTGTAGAGAGCTAATTGAGAACATGACTACTCACCACAAAAACTGGGATTCCTCCGCTTCTTCAAGGAACCACCCGAGAGTCAATGTTTCTTCCACCTCAGCAAACCCTGATATGACCGAACTCACCCGTGTGTTGACCGAAATGAGCAGAAGTATGCAACTCTTGGCTTCAAACCAACAACAACAACAAGTTAAAGCTGTTGCTACTCTTTGTGAAACATGCGGTGGTCCTCACTCATACACCGATTGTCCTTCTACACAAGGAAATCCTGAAAATGTGTATGCAGCTTATGGTAATTATTCACCGGAAAATTACCAAGCTCGACAAGGGGATAGAAATTTGCTGAGTTACCGATCCAACAATTACCTTTCACCCGGTTTTTCTCCTCAAAACCAAAACCCCGCCAACAACTACACTAGAAGCAACCAAATCCCACCAAGAGCTTCTAATCCTTATCACCCACCCGCTCAACAACTCCCATCCATTAATCCCGATGTTGAAACCATCATGAGAACCCACGGTGAGCAAATCAAGAACCTGCAGAGCCAAATTATCAATCTGAAAGGAGATATTACCAAGAAAGGAAATGAGATTAGATCCGAACTTCGAGATAATCTTCAATCCTCCATCAGCACTCAAACGAATGATATAAAGAATATGCTGGCTAGTTTCTTGCCCCCTGCTCAACCTTCTACTTTAAGTTCTCTACCTTCAAACACCGTCACTAATCCGCGAGCCAATGTGAGTGCTATTACTACTCATAGTGGAGTCACAATAGTAGGACCACCAATCCCACCCCCATCATCTACACCTCCTCCACCACCATGTATCCCTACTCCTCCTACACCTAGTAATAGTGCACCATTACCGACTCCGCCTCGTCATGACGATGTACCTAGGAAGGAACCTTCAACATCTCACCCTTCAACATCCCAACCTTTACCTACTACACCTGCACCTTCACCATCCAAACCCAATATCCCTTATCCCTCTCGTTTAGGCAAGACCAAAATGCTAACCAAGGATGACTCTGAAGTGACACGCTATGTGAAGATGATCTCTCAGATGAACTTCAACATTAGCTTTCTTGAAGCACTTGTCCACATGCCGAAATTTGTTAAAGCATTTAAGGAATTGCTAAACAAGAAGGAAAAGCTGATTGAACTTGCCAACACACGCTTAAATGAAAACTGCTCTGCAATTATCCTTAAAGAACTTCCGGAAAAGCTTGGAGATCCCGGTCGTTTTGTGTTGCCTTGCGTGTTCAACAAAACTGAAGAATTTACTACCCTTGCTGATCTCGGGGCTAGTATTAATTTGATGCCTTTGAGTGTTTGGAAAACACTATCATTGCCCGACCTCACTCCAACAAAGATGACTCTTGAACTTGCAAATCACACTCTCGCTTACCCCGTTGGCATAGCCGAAGAGGTGTTCATAAAAGTTGGCACATTTACTTTCCTGGTCGATTTTGTCGTTGTTGATTATGAAATGGAACCTCGTATTCCTTTAATACTTGGTCGGCCATTCTTGAGAACCGGACGCGCTTTAGTGGATGTGGCCGAAGGTGAGTTAATCTTAAGAGTCGGGGATGATGCACAAGTTTTCAAAATGGGGAAGCTTACAAGTACAACCTTTGGAGGACGAGAATTTGTGAATATGATTAATGTGCTCGATGATTTTACCATCTACAACAATCCTCTATTCGAGTCTTGTGATGATAATCCACTGTTTCAAGATGATGTGGATGATTCTCTCCCTACTTTGGAAGCTTCTCCCATTTATGATTCTCCACCGGTCTTTGATGCTTATGATGATGATTCTAGCTCAGACTCGGATGATTATGATGACCTTACTTCTGCGTATCCGGACATGCCCACCTTTGATGATTTTGAGGATGCTGATACTCTTTCGAGCGATTCTGATACTGATGACACTGCACCTACATTTGATGCAGATCCTCCGCCATCACTCGATCCTACTTTGGACGATTACTCATTTGAGGAAGACTTCTCTGCATTTCTTAACACTTACTTCCCTCATGAGAGTGATGCTCCTCCTTTAGATTTTGAAGATTATCGTCTTGATCCTACTTTGGATTTGAAGCACATTCTTTCAAAGGAGAAGAAACCGGTCGACACCAATATCCGCAGCACATATGATTTAACACCTCTTTGTCCCCCTTCTAAGGACGAGGTTGTGCTTCTTCGCGGATCTTCTTCCCATTCTGCTGAGCCTGAGTGCTATTTTCCCCTAAAGGAAAAGGTGTTCGACCCCGGTATTGATATTCTGCAGCCATCTCAGTATCCACCTGATGAAATAAAAGGAACTATCTTTGGAACTTATGGAAATCTGCTTGCACCACTTCACCCCTGCTTCCACCGTGCTCCATCGCTGCTTAAGGGAACCTTGCCTACTCTTCTTTGGCTTGCCTTGTTCGCCTTAAGCTCGTGCTATTTAGTGGACGAAAACTATGTCTTTGATCCTGGTGGATATGTTTCATGCTTCTTCCGTTGATGATCAAGGTCGAGTCAGGCTCACGACTCGGTTAACAAAAACCAAGCGCTTCTTGGGAGGCAACCCATGCATCTATCTTTTCGCTTTCTTTACCATAAGTGTAGGGGGGAGACCCGTTGGTTTGCTATTTCCTCTCCTCTCTTAATCAGGGATTCGCGCGTTCAATGATCCACTCTTGATTCTACTTTGGATTTGAAGCACATTCTTTCAAAGGAGAAGAAACCGGTCGACACCAATATCCGCAGCACATATGATTTAACACCTCTTTGTCCCCCTTCTAAGGACGAGGTTGTGCTTCTTCGCGGATCTTCTTCCCATTCTGCTGAGCCTGAGTGCTATTTTCCCCTAAAGGAAAAGGTGTTCGACCCCGGTATTGATATTCAGCAGCCATCTCAGTATCCACCTGATGAAATAAAAGGAACTATCTTTGGAACTTATGGAAATCTGCTTGCACCACTTCACCCCTGCTTCCACCGTGCTCCATCGCTGCTTAAGGGAACCTTGCCTACTCTTCTTTGGCTTGCCTTGTTCGCCTTAAGCTCGTGCTATTTAGTTGACGAAAACTATGTCTTTGATCTTAGTGGATATGTTTCATGCTTCTTCCGTTGATGATCAAGGTCGAGTCAGGCTCACGACTCGGTTAACAAAAACCAAGCGCTTCTTGGGAGGCAACCCATGCATCTATCTTTTTGCTTTCTTTACCATAAGTGTAGGGGGAGACCCGTTGGTTTGCTATTTCCTCTCCTCTCTTAATCAGGGATTCGCGCGTTCAATGATCCACTCTTGATGATTCTTGACAACCCGTGATTCCGTGTTCCACCTTTTCCCGGTTCTATCCTAAACTCTTTTCGATTCACTATTTTATATTTTCTCAATATTAAAATAGGAATCTCTTTAGCTGTCCTTTCCCTTAGCGAGATTTAAACAACGTGCACAATGTCCTAAGTGTAGGGGAGTTTACTCCCACATGCTTAAACATTGAGGACAATGTTTATCTTAAGTGTAGGGGGACTTCTATCGAAGTTAAGTGGCCTTTTCCTTGTATTTGTCCTCATTTTAACCGGAAAATCAATTTTTCGACATTTTTCAAAAATTTTGATCTATTTTGGCCTATTAGTTTTTATCTTTGTATAGTTATTTTCTTCCTTTGCCAGAATAAATCTTTGAATAAGTGGTTTTAATTTTCAAAACGTTGTGAATCTTTTGACTCAACCCGAGTTTACTTATCTAAGTTACTCTAGCTAGTATCCTTAACATGTTTAAGTCAAGTTTTGCTAGGCTTTTATATAGGGAGCTATAAAACGCGAAAGTCTTAACTCTCACGGGTTAAGAAAAAGAACTTTTCGCAAGTTCCTATAATTGATCCTAGAGAGTCGTTTATCAAGGGAACTTTAAAACGCGATTTCTAAACTTGAAAAAGTCTAAGAATTTGCAAGATCCTATAGGCGACTCGAAAACCCAAAACTTTGATTTAATAGGCTAAGCATCCACGAGTCTCATTCCTTGAGATTTTAAACTGTGGAGAACGAGAGATGATAGAGCCAATTATAAGTCCAGTATTCTTTCGGGAATTTATGTGAGTTAATTATAAGCCTATTCTCCCATCGCTTGCTAATAAATTTATTTGCTAATAAATAAAGTTGTACGATTTGAAAAGTTACTTAGCTTCTAGCCCAAGATCGTTTAAAAGTTGCTCGGTATGGATTAGAGTTCATAGCCAAGGCATAACTTATTGAAGCGGGATGCGAAGATTGGCGAGTCCGAAAAGGCCCTAACAAGGCATGAGGGCTATATTTTGTTGCTAAAGATCCAAAAGTGATGTGAAGAATCATTTATCGAAGATCAATATGAAGGATCGAGACACACGACGAAAAGCAAAAACTCCCCAAAAGTCATGGAGAAGTGTATCCGAAAAGACCCTAGCAAGGTATGAGGATAAATAGATCCAAGTCCAAAAAGGAGGCGGATCGTTGTATATCAAAGTCCAAAATAAAGATTGGAGAAAAATGAAGAAGTCGTGGTCCAAATATGAAGAATCTCTCAAAACTTCAAGTGAAGAAATTCCATTATGAAGAGAAGACCATTATTTCATGAACGTCTCTCAAGGTTTGAAGTATGAAGTCGCAGCCAAATATCGGTCCGAGAAAGGTCTCAAATCGCGAAGCGAGTTATGCCAAGATATGAACTTTATGAGGTCCCGAGAAGCAGTTTTAAAAAATTTTGTCCTTTAGCTAACTAATGATTATATCGTTCACTTTATTTTCGGACTAAATAACTATCGAAATAAGTTAAACAATGCATCCTCGTGATCATTCAAGACAACAATAAAATATAAGAGATACCCTTAGGAATAAGGGAGTCTAAGTGAATAATTGGCCCACATGAGTTCGTGTTAGTTTACTAACTTATAATAACAATGATCTCGTTTTTAAGCTTGGTTTGGAGAAAGTGAAAACTTGAGGATGATGATCATTCACAACATTTCCAAAACCCAAGGTATGTTTTTGATTTCTTGTTTATAATTTCTATCTCTTTAATAAAGGCCAACGTGGATTGATTATAATGAAAAATGTAAACGTGCTTTGTAACTAATGCATTGCATGAGGGCATTGCAATGGTCAAGTGTAGGGGATTTGATAGGTGTGTAAACACCCATCCTTTTTACCACTTAATTACAATAATAACCTGACCAAAACGTGTATTTTATGTCTTTTATGTAGGAATTATGCGTGGTTTGTGTTTTTGTTGTGATTTAGGACGAAATGGTGAAAAATGGAGAAAACACAGACATTCATGGGCATTTACGGACTTTTATTGAAGAAAAAGACGAAAGACGAAGTCAAGAAGTCAAGAGTGCAAAAAGAACGGAAGTCCAAGACCAATTCTGAAGATTTATCGAAGAAAAAGTCAAAAGACGGAAGTTTATCAAAAGCCGAGGAACTCAAGTCTTATTTATCGAAGAATTAAAAGACGGGTCCAAAGAAATCCCGAGCCAAAAGTCATCAAAGTCCAAGATTAACAAAGATATTAAGAAGGAAGGACTTAATGGCGCAATTAAGAAGAAAGGAAGGAGGGGAGGAAGCTTCCTCTAACCACCCTCCTAATCTCCTATAAATACACCCCATTTTTATTCATTTGTTTTTGTTTGCTAAGGTGACAATTAGTCTTCCACTTTTATTTACCTTGCACCTTTAATTACTTGAACCTTTAATTACCTTGTCTTGCACTTTATTTACCATTTAATTTTCAAGTAAGTTACTTTTATCCTTATTGCACCTTTACTTTACTTGTTTGTTCTCTCATTCTACCTTTCTTTTTTGCTTGATCTTTATGTTTATGTGTTTGTTATCTTGCTTATTTGATTAAAGGTTACATTTTTATGCTTTTGATTGATTTAGATCTTTGATTGTTATAGCTTATTTGTTTTCCTCTTTAAGTTTTTAAACTTTTTATAAAAGTTATTTTATATAAAAATTTGTTTTTCGTAAAGCTTATCCTTTTCGTGTTTTAAAAGTCTTTAAATTTCTGTTTATTAGCTTTTTCTTAATCGGTTTGCTTTAGGATTTTCGTGGTTTGCTTATTAGAGTTATAGCTTATTTTTCTAGCTTATTTCCATTCTCCTTTACTGTATTCCGATTGGGTAGATCGGAAAAGGGTTTATAAATTCCGACCATAGCTTCTTGGCTTGGTCGGAAAAGGGTTTTAATCATTCCGATTGGAGGACATTGGTATTCCGATTAGAGGTGCATTTGGTATTCCGATTAGGAGGTGAGTGACAGCATTCCGATCTGAGTCCATTTCGCCATATTCCGATCGAGGTGTTCATTGGGTTATTCCGATCAGGAGAGGTGACATTATTCTGATTAGGGGTTCCGATTAACATTCCGACCAAAGTCCACTCCATATTCCGATCAGAGGTAAACATTCCGATCATTGTGTTTTGGTTATTCCGATCAGGTAGGTGACAGCTATTCCGATCTTGGGGTTCCGATTGTCATTCCGATTGGACGGTTTGCACATTCCGATTGAGGTCTGATCGGAATATATTCCGACGGTGGGTTTATTTTTATGTTTTGTCTTGTTTAAATTTTAAGTTGTTATTTTAATTCTTGTCTAATTTTAATTTCCGTCACGCTTTTATTTTAACTAGTTTAATCAATTTACTTTCCGTCACTTTTTTAAATATTTGCACCCCTTTCTTTTAATTAGACTTAGATTAATTTTAACGCATTTTACTTCAAAGTCATTTACTTTTAATTGTTTTGCACTTTTAAATACTACAACGACACAACTATTTGTTTCCACCAAAATACAATAGAGTCACACTTAGAACCTAGATCAATTCGATTAGACCAACACAACGAACTTAATTTTTTTACGGGGTGTCAAAAGCCGTGTATCAAAGCCCAAAACATAATAAAGCAAAAGAAATGAACGAAAGACTAAACAAGCATAAGTATATGAAGGCAAAAAAGAAAAGAAGTCTCTAGCAGCTTCCATCCTATGCACGTCCTCCAAATGCTCGAGTCTTTACTAGGGTACCTGCCGTTTTGGGACATGGAAAGGAAAGTAACGGCTGAGGAAAACGCTCAGTGCACGGATATAGACATAGTATAAATGACTAAAACATAATAAAGACTTAATAGCAGCGGAAATGTATAAGTCCTGGAAAACCTGGAACATGTTCATAAAACTAGTTTTATAGTTTGAAAAGCCTTATGTTTATCTTATGAAAACTGTTTAACATATTTTACCATTAGCCAATATAGGTCATGAAAATCCACCGTGCATGAATACTTGGAGGGGTGACCTCATCATGCAAATTAGAGGGGCTGCCTCTAATTTAATATATTGGTTTGGGTAGGAGAGATCAGCTCCGTGTGAAGGATGCAAGGCACACAGAACATTCACACTGAGTAATCTGCTGAAAACATGTAACTAGGATGCACCTATACGCCCCACATGATAAATATAATAATATAGCCAAAAGCTGAAGGGACGCTACGAGCAATCACTCCGCCGTGGGGAAGTCATAACACCGGTGCCTCTAATGTTATGGTTATGGTACCTCCATAACTAGGTTAAACTGGTCATGCATGTATATGGCTATAGGTATTCTAAATTAAACATAATTAATCAAACATATAAACTTATACTACGGGAAAACAGTTGGCTGCATACGGGAAATCCTAATAAGGAAAGAATGTCCATACTAAAAGACGGGAATTCGTACCTTATGTCTAGTGAACGAAGAAGACGAACAGAAGAGAGTCCTACTTCGGTATCACTAATGCTACATAAATACATACGTGTATAAGTATCTGATTACTAAATACGTAACTGATTTTATGTCATGTCTTAGCTTATTTTATACGTTCATGTCATCTTTTACTGTTTGAAGCTTTATACTGTATTTATCTTACATTCTGTCTATTCTGATTAAGTATTACTTGTATTTCATGTATTATTATACTTGTTGTGTAATAATAAGTAACTTTCTAAAAATAGCAGGTTTCCTAAAATAGAAAGTTTCCAAAAATAGAAAGTTACCAAAAATAGAAAGTTTCCAAAAATAGAATTACTGCTTAAAATAGATTAGTTTCTAAATATAGAAAGTTTCCATAAATAGATTAGCTGCCTTAATTAAATAAGTTTCTAAAAATAGAAAGTTTCCATAATTAGATATAAGCTGGTTAAATAAGCTTAAGTGTTTTCTGATTATTATTCTAAGTCATGTTGTTATAAAGTATAGTTTATTAATTATTACATGTAAATTAAATAAACTATAGGTTAAAAGTATTTAATTAAATATATCATGTTTTTAATTAAATAAAGTGAAATACTTAGGTTAAAACATGTATTATTAATTACTAATAATATAACCTAAGTCATGTTAATTAATTAATTATAGTCATGGTTTTTAATAATTAATTAATTATAAAGTCTAATTAAAAATACATACTTAGGTTAAAATTCATGATCTAATAATTAAATTTATAACCTAATTCATGTTAATTAAATTAATTATGTCATGTTTTATTAATTTAATTTTTAACATATAACTATTAAAATCATAAACCTTAACATAATCAATGAACCGGATCGTGACTAGAAATCATGAACCGGACCCGTAATCAACACCATACCCCGAACCACTTCGGGGTTTCCCCTTGTTTGCTGCTGCCGTGGGACCCACACCACCAAACCAAGACCATGAGGTCTCGGTGGTGGTTCACAAGCCAAGCCGAGACCCCTTAGGGGTTCGGTTTAGGCGTCGGCTAGACAAACACCCCTAAAAACCCTTGTTTTGATCTACCCCATAATCATAGACATGTTTAATAAATGTTTTTAATTAGTTTTTTAAAAACATCATGATCTTATGTAATTTATTAAATCAAAACATAAAAGAAAAAAAGGTTAAAAAGGTTATACCGAATGCGTGGATCAATCAAGGACGAACACACAACGATCATTGTAAAAATTCCAAGGTTAAAATCAAACCGAATCACCCCTTGTTATGATCAAAAGTGGCGGCCAAAAGAACAAAGGAGAAAGAATTAGGGTTTTGTTATTTTTCTTGTTTTGTGATAAATGACACAAGATTTCCTAATTCTATGTTTTAGTAAAAATTGATGGGCTAGGCCCTTTTCCTTCTAAATTTCGTGGGTATGGGGCCCACATAGGGTAACCCGAACATTTTCCGTGTCTAATTAATAAGTGTGTTCTCGTGTTCGTGTTTTACGTGTTTTAATTAGTTATCGATCGTAACTTAATATATTTATTTATGTTCGTAATAAATATATATACATACGTAATATTAGTTTGTGATTAATTTACGTTCATGATTTCATGATCGCATGTTCGTGATTATAATTATTATTGGAATAATTATCGTGTGTTCATACGTAATAAATACTTATCGTGTTCTAACACGTACGTAATACTTAAAAATTCTTATACGTGAAACGTAAACATGCTATAAAAGGAAAGTTCTAATCTTGTACGTACAATCTAAAGGGTACTACTCATGGTAAATGTATGCGGGTTTTACAACTCTTCCCCCCTAAAAAGAATAATTCGTCCCCGAATTATAGATAACGTAAACTGAAAGAGAAACATACCCGAATCAACTGAGAGGGTATGTAAGATAAATGAACGTGCAGGTGACCTGGCAGAAGGAACGCGGAACGTGACGTGTCTTGAAAGGACATGGAACGTGACATGACTGAAAGGACATATCTAATTGATAAGAGAAAAACAGATAAGAAATCCGGATGAACTTGTCCGTTTCCATGTGGCCTCGCTCTTGGAACGGTTCCTTCACAAGATCTTGACGCGAATGATAAATCTTGGTCTTCCTGACTTTGACTTGACATACGAAGAAGTTCTTGGTTATCAACGTAAGGTAGATCCCCTAAATTTGATCGAGGGCATAAGAATTTACGTGTAAGGCAACTGAAACGTTATCGTGCAAAACACTCTAACTTAACTTATAATTGGCAACGATGCGCGAGACACAAAGAAACGTAGTACGTGAAAAATTTTGAACGTGACACGTGAAAAATTTTGAACGTGATACGTGGAAAATTTTTGAACGTGATACGTGGAAAATTTGGTGAGTGTAGTATGAATAACATATCGTGATCCATGATACGTGTAACATATCTTGATCCTGATATGAGGAACGTGGAATGAACATGACATGTGAAACATATCATGAACATAGAATATAATGGCGGTAACGCCAAACGCTACAAGGTGAGACATAGAATATGACGAGAAACGTCTATCTGAGGATAGGGAGTTATACTAAACTTGGGTCTGGTCTCTCAAGTTCTTGCAAAACTTCCCAGAATAAGAAAAATGAACGAAAAAAAAATCATAAGCCGAGATGCCATCATGAAAGTGAATAGTGTCATGAACGCGAGCGCGAAAGCAAGTCGTGAAATTAGAACAAGGACGTGAAGTAAATAAGGAGCACAATTATGAATATTTGTTTGACCCGATAACTGAGGAATTGCCAAGTGATCGGTTGAGCCTTGGTTGGAACATGTCTGATCAATCTGTTGGTTCTGAAATCCTTACGGATGTAAGGATTCTGCAGACTTGATCAAACTGTTTGTAATAAACCAGATAGCATCATGCTTCTTCTGAATTTGCGTTAAACTGGTAACCAAAATCCGTGGAGATCTTATCCCATTTCAATTCACAATTTCAGATGATGAAAACATCCCAGTCTATTGGTGTCCTATCTTAACCTGTTGGTATGTCAGGTACTTAGATATGAACGTAACTGTATCTTACTTCGTAGAACTTAATACACAGGAGTTTGCGAAACTCTGAGTCTCTGAATCTAGACTTCTCCTAGCGTAGGATTTTCTAGAACACCTAATGTAGTGTAGGGTTCTCTCCTTTACGCATAACCTGAGTCATAGTAAGATTAACCGTAGAAACCCATGTGATGCAGCGTGTCACTGTAATCAAACAGAATTGATATTGGAAAAAAATTTCCAGGGTAAAATTCCGCTTGTCATAGAATTTGCAACATAGTGCAGATATGGTCTTCCTGTTCTTCTCTAGGCTTAGAGGGAAATCAGGTTATCCTCAATGAAAACACTGATGAATTTGCTATGAGTTCATGGAAACTCATTCTTATAATGTCGTTGGAGCATTGATGAGACTAATTCAAAATCATAAATCTAGCATGACCGAGTCGTGTACGAATAGCAATCATGAACATGTCCTGCTCTTTCACTCGTCACTGCTGGCAGCATGATCATGAGTTCGATCTTGGAAAAGTGATTAACATTATAAGGTCGATTGGACATGTTGTCAATACGTGGAGGAGAATAACGGTCATGAATGGTGATTTGTTTAAATCGATGATAGTCGACACATAATCTCATGGTACCGTCCTTCTCCTTGTAGGTTCTTTTGGAATTTATGGGAAGATTTTGGAATACTCGTCTGGTTATGCGTAAAAGGACTTCGGTGGTCATGTCTTAACTGACAGCTAAAAAAATTTTAGTAGTCATGGCTAACCAAGCACGTGTTGTAAAGCATAAATGGTTTGTACAGATTTTCCTGATGGAAAATCATGCTGAATATATTTAGGAGTCTAAACATCACCGTACATACTCATGAATCGTAGCATGGTGTGCGGTTCGTAGTCCATAATTAGGATTAAATTCAACTCGCATCTGTCCGAGGTAATGCCTTATCAGTTGGGATCTTATCATTGGGCTGAATAAAACCTTCGTATACATGGTGAATACGAATGGCATCTGATATGGTCATGAACATATGAAATATAGGTGCAAGAAAGGAAAGTTTCATCCGGCGAACGTGACTGACCTTACTGATACACCGATGATGGTACTGAAATTCTTGTGGCCTAATTAATACATGGCACAACAAAATGGATATACTCTGGGAGAGTACCCTGAATTTCTTAGAAATGTTCCATAATTGGACGTGAGTCATGTGTCTTGACTCGTGTCTTGGAAATATAAGCATGACATATGTCTTGACTGGTGTCTTGACATGTGTCTTGAGAAAGTATACGTGAGACATGTGTCTTGACTGATGTCTTGACATGTGTCTCGAGACGTGAAACAATAGAACTACAATATTAGGTTAGTATGCCAGAATTGGCGGATCGGTTGGACTACTGATCATTTGGATGTCTGATCACGTTCGCGGCCGGAGTCTCGGTTGCGCTTTCTAGGATAGTTGTTGTCATGTCACTTCCATGACGGTCATTCTCATGACTGTGATTCATGTAACTATTCAGCTGAGTGGCCGGCTGGTACCGGTTTGCACTCATATGACTGAAACGACAACTGAATGACGTGTGACATGTAACTAAGAATTTGGGACAATGATTGATGAAAATCGTCTGATGGTGAAGTATCTTCTCGTCCAATAGCTTTGCTCTGACGCCTTTGTCTTCATCTTGTAGGATTTCCAGGTTGTGAACAGCATCCGCATCTCGTAGCGTCTCTAAACATCAGTAGCATCAGCCTTTAGTAACATCTCCAATTTATGAGCGGCAATGGCAATCTTGTAGAATATCATCAAATGAACGTACGCCTAAGATGATTCATAATCGACTAGTGAATACTCGTGAAGTATTGCAAGTGAAATACACGTGGATTAAGGTACGTGTAATACACATGAAATACGGTACATGGAGCACACACGAAATGCACATGAAATGATCGGTATGGGGTCGATCATTTGTCATGTTTTTAAAGGAACTATAATCGGTTAGACGGTTAGAAAAACCATCATGATAACCTGGCAATGCCAGTATATACCTCATTCTGGTTGCATCAAGAAACGTTAAAGTGTGATTACAAAAAATTCAACGATGATTTGCCTGACAGCATGGTCAATGGAAACCAACCATGACTATCATGAAAGAAGGATTCAATGAAATCCAACAATGTCTTGCATGAAAGCATAAATAACAAAAGAGGCGTAAGACGTAATCAACATGAAGACGGAATTATCATGAAGATACATGAAACAATCTATCATGAAGGAGTGTATAACATAATCAGCATGAAACTGAAGTTAACCATGACAATATGAAAACATACTTGACACAAAAAAAAACATAGTAACTTATGGGGGGACATGAAGAAAATTTATGCCAATAAATCATGAGAAAAATTTTATGCATGAAAAACAGTGCATGAATGCGTAATGTAGTTTATAAAAACCTTTATATGTGCGAGGGGACGCCTATGGGTCGGTCCCAAAACAAAAGACATGGCGAGGGGACGCCTATGGGTCAGTCCCAAAGTTAAAAGTTTCGATAAAAGCACATGCGACTAAATAGGGCCAGTCCTGTACCAACCATTACTTAGTCATAATTCCTGCAACAATGATACATGAAACATAAATAAATGAAACTCATCTGTCAAAACTTATCAGAAAAAAAATTTTATGTGACTAATTATGAACTATTGGGGTTCAGTCCACATAGCCACAGTTCACGAGGAACGTTATGCATGAAACAATGACACATAACTACATATGAATGACAGTTGTCCATCCATATTAGTAAAACAATATCGATGAAAACATCAAGGTTAAAACCTCAAGGTGCTGAAAACATCATGGTTAAAACAACAATGCACTGAAAACATCAATACGTAAAATAACAAACGTTAGCTTAGGAAGCTCCTGGTGACTACCCACTAGTCACAGGTCGAGTTTTAGAGCCTACAGGTCGAAGCCTTGTCTCTGATACCATAATTGTAACACCTCATTTTGATAATGGAATGTCACGCGTAATTATGGCGTGTCATCAAAGCATACAAGGATAAATGTCTAAAACATTACATGACCATAGGGATAACCGGAATCAAACATCGGTTCCCAAACATAAGCCCAAAACATAATAAAGCAAAAGAAATGAATGAAAGACTAAACAAGCATAAGTATATGAAGGCAAAAAGGAAAAGAAGTCTCTAGCAGCTTCCATCCTATGCACGTCCTCCAAATGCTCGAGTCTTTCCTAGGGTACCTGCCGTTTTGGGACATGGAAAGGAAAGTAACGGCTGAGCAAAACGCTCAGTGCACGGATATAGACATAGTATAAATGACTAAAGCATAATAAAGACTTAATAGCAGCGGAAATGTATAAGTCCTAGAAAACCTTGAACATGTTCATAAAACTGGTTTTATAGATTGAAAAGCCTTATGTTTATCTTATGAAAATTGTTTAACATATTTTACCATTAGCCAATATAGGTCATAAAAATCCACCGTGCATGAATACTTGGAGGGGTGACCTCATCATGCAAATTAGAGGGGTTGCCTCTAATTTAATATACTGGTTTGGGTAGGAGGGATCAGCTCCTTGTGAAGGATGCAAGGCACACAGCACATTCACACTGAGTAATCTACTGAAAACATATAACTAGGATGCACCCATACGCCCCACATGATAAATATAATAATATGGCCAAAAGCTGAAGGGACGCCACGAGCAATCACTCCGCCGTGGGGAAGTCATAACACCAATGCCTCTAATGTTATGGTTATGGTACCTCCATAACTAGGTGAAACTGGTCATGCATGTATATGGCTATAGGTATTCTAAATTAAACATAAGCAATCAAACATATAAACTTATACTACGGGAAAACAGTTGGCTGCATACGGGAAATCCTAATAAGGAAAGAATGTCCATACTAAAAGGAAGGGAATCCGTACCTTATGTCCAGTGAACGAAGAAGACGAACAGAAGAGAGTCCTACTTCGGTATTACTAATGCTACATAAATAGATACGTGTATAAGTATCTGATTACTAAATACGTAACTGATTTATGTCATGTCTTAGCTTATTTTATACGTTCATGTCATGTGAAGGTCTACGGTTTCTAAGGATTTGTTAAATGATGGATTGATCTAAGGATTTGATGGTGGAAATGGGGAAGAAGGAGATGAAGTGTAGAGAGAGAAAGGAGAGGAAAGAAAAGTAGAGAGAGAAAGTGATTAGATTAAATGAATAATTGTTAAATGAATGAGCCACCCCTCCTAACATGCTAGGAGGGGTATATATAGCCCACCCTACATGTGGGCTATATGGACTATATTTAGTACAAACTGGATCACGAGCCAAATACAATAATATATCGTTGGAGCGACCGATCCTTCATAAATACGTAAAAACATATTTCCAACAATCTCCCCCTAAGGGAGGTCGCTCCAAGTTACAAAGTTCTAAATATTCTATAGCTCGTGATCTATGCTAATAATGATGTGACCGAGACTTTCTTTGGGAAAACACATTTCCAACAATCTCCCCCTAAGGGAGGTCACACCATTTTACAAAATCTTAAACCTAGCATCTATGCTTGAGTCTTCGATCTTGTTCTTGTGAATATGCTTGATGTGATCTTTGACTTTAGTCTTGAGCATGTTTCCTTGCCTTGACTTTGTGCATTCATCACTTGTGAAATTTGCCTCTTCGTGACTTCATGTTCCACATACTTATACCTTTAAATTCTTG
Source organism: Glebionis coronaria (assembly GCA_025667525.1). Lineage (NCBI taxonomy): Eukaryota > Viridiplantae > Streptophyta > Magnoliopsida > Asterales > Asteraceae > Glebionis > Glebionis coronaria. The sequence continues at coordinate 324,068 of JANFOE010000956.1, read as the reverse complement.
AAAGCTTCAGAGTTTGATACAGCGGAAGACTTGACCTTCAGACTTTCTTGAATTTGTTGAAGTACTAAGTGTATGTAGTATAAGCATGTGATGACGACTTCTTCTGGATTATACACCGCAATGCCACCTTCTTGTTACGCTGCATAAGGCAGTTAGCAACAAACCATATACACGGATGAAATAGCCTTGAACATTTCATTCTAATTCGGTAGCATTTTACCTCCGGTCGGTGAAGACCGTTGGACGATATTAAATATCGTACTTGTGACAGGTAGTTTCAATAAAGAACCTCCTTGACAAGATTTCGCGGGTAAACCCGTTCTCTTTACTCGACCGTCCAAAGCCGATTGCGAACGTAAAGAGTGAATCATTTGGATAATATTATCCGCATGATTTGAAGCCGTCAATTCATGTTCCTGGAACAAGTGAAGTTCAATTAAGAACCGCACCATCGTTGCTTTCCAGTTGTCACTAGCTTGATTCATATAGAATCTTGCAAGTTACCTACCAAGTGCTGTTTGATGTTAACACTAGAAGGATTTCCACTCGTCACTGTGATCAATAAAGAGTCACTCTGAGTGTTCTGGCAAGATCATATGATAATGCGTAGAGGCCTGGAACGTGTTTAAATTCATTTAAGAATTAAACCACTGTTGCTTTCCAGTTAACACAAGTTTGATTCATAAAGAATCGCACAAGTCACCTACCATGAGCTTTTTGACGTTCGCTCAAGAAGGATTTCCATCTTCATTGTAAATACTTTCGTATTACTCGGATGTTCAGGCAAGATCATGAAGATTTTGCGTAGGACTCTTAATATCTTTCTTACTTTTCACATTGTGTGAACAAGCAAGGAATAATGAAAGTGTGTCCTAATGAGATATTTGATGATCTCAAATGGCTCTAGACTCGATCGTGCATTTTGGATTTTAGTGATCGGAGGCTGGAGAGGAGTGCCACCTTTTCAATACCAATTTATTCGGAGTGAATAAATCAATAGATAATGTGTTGTCTCCGTGTGATTAAAACAAATATCTTTTGAGAGATACCTGAGTTAGCTGGGATGGGTTGTGCCTTGCATCACTGGGTCCATGATGTCTTTCTTCAATATCAAGAATCATTAAAAATGATCTCAATAGCATATGAATTGACCCGGTTTCTGCCTAAGGTTGTAAGGAGGGCTTCTTTCTTTACACCCTTTATCTTTACAATTCTTTTTCATTCTTCAACCCCTTCAATGCTTACCAATACGTCATAACTAGCACCTTGTTGTGATTGTTCCAGTGCTAACTTAAGTACTTGGTCGGCATTCAGCTACGTTCACAATCTTTCTCCATCTTTCCTAAGGACTACTATTTCTAGCTATGGAATGTCCTTGGGAAGATTCCTCCGGTTCCAGAGAAATCATTGGACTTTAACCTATCCTACCATCCTTATGTCACCACAATCTTCATCGTCGTGAAATAAATGGGTTGCGGGTAAGCATAAATCACCATGAAATCCATTTTGAAGTGCAAATCCATTTTGCTCCCCCTTAACATATGCCACGATATTCGAAAACATTTCGCACATGTCGGGATGAGCTAGCACGTTAAGTCAAACCATTTGTGATTAATCATTTCCCATATTAAATCACATTTTCTCCCCCATATTAAAAATATTAACCCAATCGATGTTTTTAATATCAATTGATTTAATAGCCTTTTAAGAAAATTTGGGAAGAAAAATGCAAATCCAATTATCTTCATGAATTACACAAGCTCCCCCTCAAATTAATGAGGGTGTACTTGAAACGTAAATTAAATACCTTTTAAACACAAGTGTAAGGTATTTATCACGTGCAAAGATCATATATGATAATGTATTCACAAGATTAGCAATTTACGAGGTTGGACCTGAATAATGGAGAACAGCATATGAAAGAAGCACATGGTTCTTGTTCACGAATGTTGGTCACCTCGTCACGTCCCCGAGAAAATTAATTCCCGTTGTTGAGTCAAAGCTTTCCGGTGAAATGCTTGACTTGATTATGAAAAGCGGGTTGCTATCTGAAATAATAGCAAACCATTTTGAGCATGTTTTAAAAATTTGAACTTCTGCTCGAACTTTATTTACAACCCCGTGTCATTATTGAATGACATTTCTAGGTTCGTAAATATTATCGATTCCAGAAGACATGCTCTTTTTATCAAAACATTTTTGAACACACAATTTTGAAAGATTTAGAAAAACCTTTTGAGAAATTCTCGAAAAATTGTGTTCAAAGTTTTGAAAACCAATTACTTGAGCTTAAGATGTTGAATATCTTATAAAACAAGCTCAAGTCCGAGAAGTTGTAAACTTCCCGTTGTTAAGGATAAGTTTATCATCAGCGATAAACTTTCCTTTTATCTGAAGAACGAGTCCTAAGCTGACATTTACTTAGAAGTCATTTTCATGAGCTTGAAAACTTTGACTGTTTTAACGGAAAGCTCATGACCGAGAAAGGTTAATTTCTCGTTATGAGGAAAAGTTCTCTTATTTAAAAGATACACTTTCCTTTCTGAGCTTAAAACTTCGAATGTTTTAATACAAGCTCATGACCGAGAAAATTGAAGTTCTCGTTATGAGGATAAGTTTATCATTAATGATAAACTTTCCTTTATTTGAAGTTCGAGTTACAGTCTGACATTTAACTGTAAGTCATATACACGAGCTTAAAACCTTTGAATGGTTTTAATGTAAGCTCGTGTCCGAGAAAATTTTAATTTCTCGTTGTAAGGATAAGTTTATCATCGGCGATAAACTTTCCTGCCTTTGAAGAACGGGTTACAGACTGTCATTTATCTATAAGCCTTAGTGCATGAGCTTAAAAACTTGGAATGTTTTGATATAAGCTCATGCCCGAGAAAAATGAATTTCTCGTTTTTAGGATAAGTTTATCAACGGCGATAAACTTTTCTTTCTTTGATGAGCGAGTTACAGTCTGTGATATGACTATAAGTCCTATACACGAGCTTAAAACCTTTGAATAGTTTTAATATAAGCTCGTGTCCGAGAAAAATTAATTTCTCGTTGTAAGGATAAGTCATCATCGGGATGAACTTTCCTGTCTTTTGAGAGCGAGTTACAGTCTGTTATGTGACTGTAAGTCCTTGTGCAAGCTTAACCATGAATCCCCTGAGACATTTGTTTCTCTGATATCTGCTTCTTCAGCAACCAAACTCTAAGAGTGTCCTTAGTTGAACGGTACACAACGATTGGACCGCTTCGTTCTTTTGGAACATCAACTTTGGTACCTGCAATCTCATTAGGAATTTGCATGCTTTGCCGTGGGTTAGCGATATCAATTATAGAAGCACATGGGGGTTCACAGTTGGCTTTACTTGTGTCAGAGGCGACCTGAGTAGATGATTCACTAGTCTTGGCTGGCAAGCGTTTCCTTTTATAGAAAACCTTAAGTTTAGGCGTAAGTGAAGTATCATCTTTATCAGTTTCCTCCCTAGTAGACTTAGTAGAATCGGAGATTATCCTAGTTAAAGGGCACTCGTTTCCTACAAGAGTGAAAGTTCTACCAGTGGGGCGCCAAACTTTACCAAAGGGTTTGATTTTAGCTATCCACTGGGACTTAATTCTAGCACGGGAGTTCACCTCATCAAGTAATTTCTTGACACAAGCATCATGATTTGCCGTAAAGACACATTTTCTACATGTTTTACAAGTAGCATATTTAATGTCTGAATAATTCCTAGATGATTGATCGATGCTCCTAGAAGATGGCATGCTATGGTTAGCAGTGTTGGGTAATCTAGAAGGCATCTGACTAGGTTGGACATTGCAATCTCTTACATGTGTCTTTTGCTTAGCTTCCCCAAGACCAGATTTATGGCAAACGTCATTTGAACTAGTTCTAGACGTGGTCTTGGTATTTTTAGGGAAACTAGAGGCAATCATATGATTTGGTCTTGCTAAAGCTGGAGTAATCACATAAGGCCTAGTTGCTGGAGTGTCTGGTCTAGAAAGATGAACCAAATCAACTTGGGAGGCAAACCGCGGTCTCGAGGATTGTGGTCGCTCGGATCTAAATGCAGTAGGTTGTCTGACAATCGGTTGTCTGACGAACTGATTTATAGGCGGTTTCCCCAAGATTGATGGTTTTTCAAGCTTAGTGTCCACACTAGGTCCTCTATTTTTCCTTAACTCGTTTTTCAACGCAGCTATAGCAAATACCTTTTCCTGAACTTGGGCTTTTAACGTTTCATTTTCTTTGAGCAAGTTATCTTGAGATGCCAACTTAGATTCAAGCAGTTGAATTTGTTTCAAAAGATTATCCTTTTCAGCTTTAGAATCTAGAACAGTTTGATCCAATTTTCTTTCAAGAACAACGTTTGACTTTTCAAGTTTTTCAAAGTATGTTTCAAATTTGTCTGTTTTCTTAGAAAATTCAAGTTTGGCATCCTCAAGATCTTTTGATTTCCGAGCTACGATCGTTTCGAGCTCTTTAATCTTGGAATCAGAATCAGTTAACGAGGCAGTAGTAAAGCATTTTTCATGATGTACTATAGCATTTTGAACACTTTCTCCCCCATTATGACTCACATCGGATGAATCAGAAGTGGTATTGCTATCACTTTTTTCCATCCCATGGTTGGCATAATTAGGTTCAGAATGCTCAATATGCGGCATATCATCAGCATAGACATCATAAACAACATTACATTGTACCAAGTTTGCAGGCTCGTCGTCATAAACGGGTAAGGTGTCATCAAGAAGGATCTCGTGAGCATTCCCGGACGTGCCACTGGTATCATGTTGTCCTCCTGATTCCGTACTCTTGGCATCGTTAGGCTCCAAGTTGTCAACCGTATGACCAGTTTCCTCTTGCATCGAAGAGTCTTGCACTCCATTATCATACCCTTGCTGAAGTCGAGATCTTTCATAAATCAAAGACGAGACCGATGTCATGAGTTTCAAAATTGTATCACGGAAGACTCGAAGCTCGGTATGTGTATCTCGAAGAAAGGATTGGCAAATCACTGAACTTTCAGGCTTGATGATATTGAATTGGAGGAAAGGCGTGAGTTGTGTCACAAGAGCCTTATATGCAAGTGCCGATGCAGAGTGATTAAAGTTGTCATTGTTAAGTTCCTCGGCGAGTTGGGTCAAAGTGGTGAAAACTGAGTCGATGAATATATGACGATCTTGTCCAAAGATTGTCACAAATTCGCTCCCTCCTTGAATCCCCGAAAGAGTGACAAGATGAGACTGAAGCATTCGAAATGAAGTGATGCCACTTTCGCTGACCTTGTCTTGCAAATTATATGATTCTCCCTTGTTTGATGTCGAATTCAAAAAATCCATTGAAAGTCGAAGAAAGATAATCGTGTTAATTGTCGAAAGACCAATACGATACTTGACAAATCGTGGATAAACCAAGAAAATGAAATTCACAGGATTTGACAGAGCCAACGAAGGATCCGTAAATAACTCTCAAATAATCGTCGTTTGGTGATAAAATCGATGAATAAATCTGTTTTCACTTTCAAGTAATAACACTCAGGCAAAAATCCGTAGCTACTAAAAATAAATCCCGTCACTAAAAAATAAAAATAGAAAAAGAAAAAGTAATTTAACTATAAAATGAACTTTTAAAAAAAATAGAAAAAGTAAAAATTTACTTAACTAAAAAATAAAAAAATAACAAATCTTTTATGTGTTGACTTTCTAAAATGCGCTTTTGCTTTTTTTTTTTTTTTTTAAAAAATCTGATATAGCGAGCGTATAATGGAGTTATCAACCCTCAAAAACCTACCCACGTGTTTCCAGTTCCCACCATAAACGTAGGGCACTTAGGTTTCTCCGTCTTTTTTTTTTTTTTTTATATAAAAAACTCAAAAACCTAATCCTATCTTAGTTTAGTCCGTCCATCTCATTCTTTCTCCCAACAAACCGCCTCTTCATTCATCTCATCATACTATCATCTACTTCAATCCCCTTATCTCCCATCCATAATATCTAACAAACTACTCCATCTCATCTCCATGGTAATTAAACGAACCAAATATCAGATACAATTAATCATATCACACCCCATCCTGTCTAAAAATCCCAACAGCAGCAACAACAAATAAATCTACGATTTGTTTCTTATTTCCAAAAGAATGAAACGAGGTTTCATCTTCAAAGGGTAAGAGAAACCAACGAGTATAAATAAACCGGCTTCAAGATCCTAAAGAGGGTCTCGGGTAGGTGTTGAATGCATGTTGTTTTTTTTTTTTTTGAGTCTCTCTCTCTTCTGTTGTGTCTTTCTGTTTGATGTTCGAGTCGAGAGGGTGTCGGATGTGGGTGAGGGAGTCTATGTCGAGAGAGGGAGTCGAGAGTGTTGGTGTTGTCTTGGGAAAAAGAGTTGGATTTTAGAAAAAGAGTTTAGGCGTAGTGTTGTTTTGTTTTTAAAATTTGTCGAGGGTTTGTGGGGTGTTTGTGTCGATGGGTTTACGAGAGAGGGTGTGAGGTTGTGTTGTGTGGATTTGTTTTGGTTGTGAATCGAGTCTCAGAAAAGGGTGTTCGAGAGGTGTAGTGTTAAGGTTGAGTAAAGTGTTTGTGATAACTGAGTCAAGTCTAGATGTTGTTTGTTTGGTTTGAGGGAGATCGAGAGTTGACAGACGGGGATGATGGGTATTGAGGGTGTGTGAGACTTTTGCGAGTCGAGAGAGTCGAGTTTTGGGTGTTTGTTACGGGTGAGATATCTTAGATCGATGAAGGTTTTGTGGAAAAACTGAGATCGAGAGTAAAAGTCATGTGGGTTTTTAGTTTATGTGTGTTCGAGAGTCGAGAGATGTGAGGCGTATTGTTGTTTGAGTCGGTTTGAGGGAGAGAGTGAGGGGTGTCCGAGAGATGAGAGTGAAAGGTTCGAGTCTTGATTGGTAAAGAGTCGAGTCTTGTTCAGTCCGGTCCGTTATATTTTTTCAGTCGAGAGTGTCTATTCCGAATAGACTTCTATGCGGAAAACCGTCTATGCGGAAAGAGGCCTATTCGGAAAAAAGCCTATTCGGAAAAAAGCATATTCGGAAAAAAGCCTATTCGGAAAAAAGGCCTATTCGGAAAAAAGCCTATTCGGAAAGTTTTCTATTCTGAAAAATGGTCTATTCGGAAAGTTTTTCAAGGTTTGTCCATACGGAATGTTTATACGGAATATTGGCTTATTCGGAAAAATTAATTGCTCGATCAGAAAAAACTCAAAAAACGGATAGACTGGATGGAAAAAGACAGATGACACTTTTGACAATTTTTGGACTGTTTTGGACAATTTTTGGACAAATTAGATTAGACTCATGTGAAAATGAAGAAGAAAAAACTCATAAAAAAAATGACTGATTAAAAAAATAACTGAGTAAAAAGTGACTGATTAAAAAAAATTATTAAAAAAATGATAAAAATTGCTTAAAACTGATTAAAAAAAATGATTAAATAATGTGATTAAAAAACTTGATAAAAACTGATTAGATAGATTTTCAAGAAAGAAAAAGAACGAGATGATTATATATAAAAAAATAAAACGAAAAGATTATTAAAAAATTTCAATAAATCAATAGATAAAAAAAAATACAAATCCTAAGATTTAACCATGGCTCTTGATACCAATTGAAGGTCTACGGTTTCTAAGGATTTGTTAAATGATGGATTGATCTAAGGATTTGATGGTGGAAATGGGGAAGAAGGAGATGAAGTGTAGAGAGAGAAAGGAGAGGAAAGAAAAGTAGAGAGAGAAAGTGATTAGATTAAATGAATAATTGTTAAATGAATGAGCCACCCCTCCTAACATGCTAGGAGGGGTATATATAGCCCACCCTACATGTGGGCTATATGGACTATATTTAGTACAAACTGGATCACGAGCCAAATACAATAATATATCGTTGGAGCGACCGATCCTTCATAAATACGTAAAAACGTATTTCCAACATCATGTTTTACTGTTTGAAGCTTTATACTGTATTTATCTTACATTCTGTCTATTTTGATTAAATATTACTTGTATTTCATGTACTATTATACTTTTTGTGTAATAATAAGTAACTTTTTAAAAATAGCAGGTTTCCTAAAATAGAAAGTTTCCAAAAATAGAAAGTTACCAAAAATAGAAAGTTTCCAAAAATAGAAAGTTTCCAAAAAATAGAAAGTTACCAAAAATAGAAAGTTTCCAAAAATAGGAAGTTTCCAAAAATAGAAAGTTTCCAAAAATAGAAAGTTTCCAAAAATAGAATTACTTCTTAAAATAGATAAGTTTCTAAAAATAGAAAGTTTCCATAAATAGATTAGCTGCCTTAATTAAATAAGTTTCTAAAAATAGAAAGTTTCCATAATTAGATATAAGCTGGTTAAATAAGCTAATTCTATAAGCTTAAGTGTTTTCTGATTATTATTCTAAGTCATGTTGTTATAACGTATAGTTTATTAATTATTACATGTAAATTAAATAAACTATAGGTTAAAAGTATTTAATTAAATATATCATGTTTTTAATTAAATAAAGTAAAATACTTAGGTTAAAACATGTATTATTAATTACTAATAATATAACCTAAGTCATGTTAATTAATTAATTATAGTCATGATTTTTAATAATTAATTAATTATAAAGTCTAATTAAAAATAAATACTTAGGTTAAAATTCATGATCTAATAATTAAATTTATAACCTAAGTCATGTTAATTAAATTAATTATGTCATGTTTTATTAATTTAATTTTTAACATATAACTATTAAAATCATAAACCTTAACATAAACAATGAACCGGATCGTGACTAGAAACCATGAACCGGACCCGTAATCAACACCATACCCCGAACCACTTCGGGTTTTCCCCTTGTTTGCTGCTGCTGTGGGACCCACACCACCAAACCGAGACCATGAGGTCTCGGTGGTGGTTCACAAGCCAAGCCGAGACCCCTTAGGGGTTCGGTTTAGGCATCGGCTAGACAAAACCCTTGTTTTGATCTACCCCATAATCATAGACATGTTTAACAAATGTTTTTAATTAGTTTTTTAAAAACATCATGATCTTATGTAATTTATTAAATCAAAACATAAAAGAAAAAAAGGTTAAAAAGGTTATACCGAATGCGGGATCAATCAAGGACGAACACACAACGATCATTGTAAAAATTCCAAGGTTAAAATCAAACCGAATCACCCCTTATTGTGATCAAAAGTGGCGGCCAAAAGAACAAAGGAGAAAGAATTAGGGTTTTGTTATTTTTCTTGTTTTGTGATAAATGACACAAGATTTCCTAATTCAATGTTTTAGTAAAAATTGATGGGCTAGGCCCTTTTCCTTCTAAATTTCGTGGGTATGGGGCCCACATGGGGTAACCCGAACATTTTTCGTGTCTAATTAATAAGTGTGTTCTCGTGTTCGTGTTTTACGTGTTTTAATTAGTTATCGATCGTGACTTAATATATTTATTTGTGTTCGTAATAAATATATATACATACGTAATATTAGTTCGTGATTAATTTACGTTCATGATTTCATGATCGCATGTTCGTGATTATAATTATTATTGGAATAATTATCGTGTGTTCATACGTAATAAATACTTATCGTGTTCTAACACGTACGTAATACTTAAAAATTCTTATACATGAAACGTAAACATGCTATAAAAGGAAAGTTCTAATCTTGTACGTACGATCTAAAGGGTACTACTCATGGTAAAAGTATGTGGGTTTTACAGTGTTAGCTTATTTATTTTATAGCTTATTTTGTTTTTCTTAAATTTAATTAAGTGCTTATTAGTTAATTTTTATAAAAAGTTGATATTTAATATTTTTATTGTTTAGTGTTTTTAAAAGTTTTTAAATTTTGGCTTATTTTATTTTTCTTAAATTTGATTTGGTTAAGTTTTTAGTTAAGTGCTTTATTGTTTTTAGCTTAATATTAGTTTTTTAGCTTATTTGCATTTTTTGTTATCCGGATTCCCTTGAAACCCTTATATTCCGGATAAGCAACTCAACAGGTCATTCCAGATAAGTTTCTAGAGTAATTATTCCGGATAGTGCCTTCTTCACTAATTCCGGATAAGCTGACCAAAAGTTTATTCTGGATAAGAGTTTAGATAAACATTCCGGATAAGCTGCAACTGGTGATTCCGGATAAGAGTTCGGATTAATTATTCCGGATAGCCTGATTTTGAGGATTCCGGATAAGGAGAAGATCCTTATTCCGGATAGGGTGCAACTCTTGATTCCGGATAAAGGATTTATGAAGTTATTTCGGATAAGAAGGTTTAGGTTATTCCGGATATCAGCATTTTCTGATTATTCCGGATAAGCTTCACTTGGTGAATATTCCGGATAGGAGGGTTGTGATTATTCCGGATAAGAGTTTGTTGGACATTCCGGATAAGGAGCAGATTCAGATTGCGGATAAGGGTGACAGCCTTATTCCGGATAAGTTGTACTTTGTTGGGTATTCCGGATAGTGACAGTATTTCGGGCTCCAACTCAGGTTTTGTTTATCCTCTGTTTTATTCTCAAGCATTTATTTTTCCGCTATATTTCTTTAAGTGTTATTTCAATTGTCTTTCTTTATTTTAAATTTCAAGTTTACATTTTTATTAAATTGTCAAATTAATTTTTCGTCAATTTACTTTTTAGAATTTTAATATTGCACCATTTAAGTTTTAATTAGTTTTAGATTTAATTACCGTCATTTACTTTAACGTTTCGCACATTTATTTTTCAACAACCAAAAATATTCTTTTTCACCAAAAGTCGACTGAGTCGCACTTAAACTGGTACTCAATTCGAAAAGATCGGACGATATTTTTAACTGAGTAAAAACAAGTTATTAACCTCCTCATAGTCTATCCCTTCCTCTTGTGTATATCCTTGAGCCACTAAACGTGCCTTGTTTCTGACCACAATGCCTCTTTCATCCTTTTTGTTCCTAAGAACCCATCTTGTCCCAATAGGTCTGATATGTCTGGGACAATCAACCAACTACCAAACATCCTGGATAGCAAATTGGTGAAGCTCATCTTGCATTGCTTCCACCCAACTTGGTTCTTTGAGAGCATCAAAAATCTTCTTGGGTTCCTGTTGTGACAGAAAACAGGCAAACAAACATGCTTGAACAAGAGGGGTATCAACCTTCTTGTGAATATTGGCAATAAATCCACCAAGATTCTGATGAGATCTTCTAGTTTGCACAGGAGTCATCACATCACCAATAATTAGAGAATGAGGGTGATTTTTGATTGTAGAAGTAAGCACTCCTCCCTCGATAAGTGTGTTGTCCTGAATCTCATCTTCCATGTTACCAATATCCTCTTCAGACTCTCTTCCATCATCATCTGAATGAACCTCTCCATTTCTGTTTGAAGGTTCACCTTGTTCAAAATTATTGGAAGAGAAATATGGTCAAAAGATCTGTCAACGCCTGGACCAAAGCTGTCAACGTTTGAGCCATCAACGCCTGAATTTGTCTTGTCAGCGCCAGAATTTACTTTGTCAACGCCTGAAAGATCATGCATGTTGTCAACTGGTAATACTTGGGGACCACCTTCTTCCTTTCCAGCAGCAGCAGCAGCAAATGCATCTGTCCATATGGGAATGGTAACATACTCAAGTATGGGTGCTGATTTTTCTGCTTGTGATCCAACCTCTTCATCAACCTGTTTACCTGAAACATCAACAACTGGTTCTTCCACAACATTTGAAGTTACCTTCACAATGTTTGGATTAGTAACAGGCATATAATTCAAAGTCCTAGATAGAGGTTCCAAGTCAAATAACCAATTTGGACCACTTTCAGGATCACTAGGTTTACTTTCTAAAAACCTAACATGTACTTTTTCAAGTATACGTTTTTCTTTCTTAAGGTAAACTCTATATCCTCTACTCTACACAAAATAACCCATGAAGTAACCTTCATCACCTTTAGCACTAAACTTACCTAAGGCATCACTAGTATCCAGCACAACTACTTGACATCCAAAAGGTTTAAGAAAACCAATATTAGGTTTCCTTCCCCAAAGTAACTCATAAGGTGTTTTGTTGTGAATCTTGTTGACTAATGCCCTATTCTGAACGTAACAAGCTGTATTCACAGCCTCAGACCAAAAAGCAATGGGAAATTGAGCATCAGCCAACATAGTTCTGGCTGCTTCTATGAGAGTTCTATTCTTTCTCTCAGCTACCCCATTTTGTTGTGGGGTTCTAGCTACACTAAACTGTCTAGTAATCCCTTTCTTGGCACAAAAGTCATCTAATAACTTATTTCTAAACTCACCACCATTATCACTTCTAAGCATCTTAACCTCATTACCAGACTTCTTTTCAATTTGGGTAATGAAGTTAATCAAAGTATCAGTAGTGTCACTTTTCAAAGCTAAAAAGAAAGTCCAAGTAAATCTAGAAAAATCATCAGTGATGACAAAATAGTAAGATTTACCATTTAAGCTTTCTATATTAGTTGGACCAAACAAGTCCATATGCAGCAAGTGAAGTGGTTTAGAACTAGAGTGCACTGATTTAGACTTAAATGAGACCTTGTATTGTTTGCCTTTAAGGCATGCAACACAAGAGTGGTCATTGTGGAAAGCCTTTTCAGGCAAACCATCAACCAAACCATGTCTCACAAGTCCATTTATATTTTTAAAATTAATGTGCCCTAATCTTCTGTGCCAAATATTACTCTCATCAACTGAAGCCTTAGCATATAGACATGACAGATTATTATTCATCCTAATTCCATTAAGATTCACATTATAAATGTCCTTATGCCTAGGTGTTCTATAATCAATGAATTTCTCATCTGGTATTTTAAAATCTTTGCTCAACACCAAGCATTTAGTATCAGTGAAAAGAACCTTATTTTTGTTATCACCAACCTGTGATACACTAAACAGATTATAGTCAAGTTCTTTTACCAGAAACACGTTTTCAAAACGTAAATTGTTGGTGAGAAGAGTTCCTTTGCCAGTGATAGTTCCATATCCGCCTCCAAAGTAAACTTTCTCGCCATCCTTAAAGAGGGTGAAGTTTGTAAGATAATCTTTCTTCCCAGTCATGTGCCTAGAGAATCCACTATCCCAATAGCCATAATCATTAACCTGCTTTTGAATGCCTTGCACATAAAGAAAACAAATTAGTTTTCTTTGGGAACCCAAGCTTGAGCAGACTTGGATTCATTTGGTTGTTCAACAAGAACAGACTTAGTCCTTATGACAACCCCTTGTTCATCCCTTTTTGGATTAAACACCCAGTTAACCCCAATTGATTTTGTTATGACCTTTGAAATATATTGAAATCTGTTACAGGTCATAGGAATCCCATCTGAATTAGGGTTTTGATCTTGCTTAGGTCTCCATGTCAAGCTAGAAGAAGCTTTAGACCCTTTTCCCTTTGGTTGAAAATATTTACCATTACTTGGTCTGGCAACGTTTCTGTCAGCGTTTAATTTGGTCTTGTCAACGCTGCAATTACCCTTATCAGCGTTGAACCTAGGGTTTGCTATAGGAACCCATTGTCTATTAGACCATGTATTGGTCTTCTGAAAAGGTCTTTGTCCATAAGTATTAGACCCTTTAGTAAAGAATGGGGCTGGTCTAATAACTTGTGGACTTTGCAGGACAAAAGATTTGGGTTTGACAGTGTTTGACTTTTTGTCAGCGTTGACCTTTGAAGCATTGACACACTTCTAGGATAAATGTGAAAAACTTCCACAAGTATAACAGGCTTTTCTAGATATAACTCTAGGTCTAGAAGAAAAGAAACATGTTCCATTATCACTAATTTGGCTCTTTGGTGACCTAGGTTTTCTATACATTTCTGCATATTTAATACTAAGTTTTCTATCAACATTTAAGCCAAGGTCAATAGTCTTGCCAGTGGTTGGGTTTGTCACTTTGATGGGTGTAGACTCATTTGGGCTGTCACTAAGCATGCCACCCTTAACAAATATGGTAGGGTTGGCTTTCTTCCATTGGTCCAAATCAGTCAACTTCTGCTTGTATTCCTCTACTGGGGTAAGAACTCTTGGTGGAGGAATAAATTCCTCTTCTTGGAGTTCTGGTAAACCAGTCCAAGACAAGTCCTTACTAAGGACACCATAGAAGTTCCCACCATGTGGTGGAACACCAGCATACTCTTTCATCCCAATCCCAATCATATCCCTAGAATCCCTTTGTTCACTAACACATTTTTCTAGGGTTTGTGAGGCTTTATCAAATCTCCAAATTTTAAGATCTATATTATCCTTATTTTTTATAGCCTCATCTAACTTAGCCTGTAAAGTACTATTGGCTCTTTCCATGATGTTTCTAATCTCAACACTAGCATTTAAATCATGAGTTAAAATATTGATTTGATCTTTTAGGTCAAACTCCATTTTCTTATACTCAGCTACAGTCTTTTCAGTTTGAGTAAGAGCAAGTTGATAGTTAGACAACTTGCATCTTTCATTAACCACATCTGTTGTCAATTTTAAAACTTCTTTGTTAAGTTTTTCAGTGTTTAGACGACAACCCTTACTACAAAAAACATCATCATATACCTCATTGTCTGATGAAGATGAAGAGTGTGCCATGAGAGCATAGTGAACATGCTCTTCTCCTTCCTTTTCTACAACCAAAGCTTTGTTCTCTTCCTCATCATTGGCCAAATAGCTCCAATCCCATCCAACACCATCAATCTCTTGCATTGCAACCATGGCTTTGGAATCCTGAGCCTTGATGATTTGGCTTGAGGGTTTTCCAGCATCAGATCTTCTTGGAGATCTGCATTCTCTCATAAAGTGTCCCATTCGATGACAATTATTACACTCAACCTTGGATTTATCAAATCCAGCAGTGTCCTTAGCATTAAAAGTCATCTTCTTCTTGAATCTTCTATTCCATCTATTTGCCCTTATGCTTGTAAGGGCCATATTCTACTTTATGTCCATCTCCTCCAAATGCTCATCACTAATTTGCTCAAGGTCCTCATATGTAATCACTGAACCATTTGGCAAAGAAGCAATGTATGCACAAACAGTATCTAGATCAATACCAGTAGGCTTAACTCTTGGAGAGTCAACATTGTATGTGTCAGCGTCTGAATGTGAGGCGTTGACAAGGCTTGATCCAATGTTGACACAAGTTGATCCAGTAACGGGGTGCATGTATGACTCATTTTGATCAAATTGACCTTCACTATGTGAGAAGAAGGCCATATTTCCATTGGTAGACTTGCTTCCTTGATTCAAAAGAGTTTCATTCTCTACCAGCCTCAGTTTATTATAAACATCATCAAAAGTAGAACTTTTGTGATTGTTATTAGCAATTATAGACCTTGCTTCAATCTTCCATACATCACCAAGACTTTTAAGAAAAGTGGTGATGATATCAACATCACCAAGCACTGTTCCCATAAAGGACAGCTTGCTTGTAATGTCAAGAAGTCTGCTTCTTACTCCACTTAGCTTTTCATTGGGTTGAGCTTTAAAAACAGCATACTCATGCAAGAGTTGCTTCTTTTTCTCTTGTACAGTATCAGCATTAACACTATAAGTAACTTCAAGGGCTGCCCAAAGATCTTTTGCAGACTCATAGCTTCTATATTTGTGCTGATTCTCTTGTCCCAAAGAGAGTTTGAGAATGCTTAGGGTTTTCATGTCATTCCTTCTCTTTGTTATGTTCTCAGATGAGACAGCTCTACCATCTTTAGGTTTTTCTTTTCGATCCTCTTCAGTAGAGCCTTGAACATTTGTTCTTTGTAAGATGGCAACTGCAATCTTTTGAGCTTTATTGAATGTGTTTCCATATTCAATAATTTCCCATAGGGTGTAGTCATAGATTTGAAGATATTATTCAAAGTTAAACTTCCACATCTCAAAATTGTCTGGGTCTAGCATAGGAATCTTGATGTTAGGGGTTGAGGAGGAGGAGGAGTTTAACTCTGGAGTAGACATGTTGTTTTTAGGGTTTATTGAAAATTAGGGTTTTTGGCAATTTAGGGTTTCTATGTTCTTTAGATCAATGTTTCTCAACAAGCTCTGATACCACTTGTTGATCCCAAACTTAGATCGATTTAACTTATGTAAACGAGATTAAATCAAGTTAAACACGTAGAGAAACATTGTTGTGTATAAAACAATGTAAGTATTATGCGGAATTAATACTCAAACAAGAACACACAAACAATGTAAACCAAACTTTCACTTGATTGATAAAACAAACTTGCGTACAATGAAAGTGTTAAAACGTATATGAAACATAAACCTAAAGGTCTCCTTTTATATAATAATAAGCCTTGTACAAGAGTCTACGTATCAACTATTTTAGTTAAAGATAAACACAGGAAATACATTGTTGATCATATCTTTAATAGAAACAAACTAGAAACATAATACGTGTAGACTAAGTCTTCTATCAGTGCTTGACTTCTTCTTATCAACGCTTGACTTCTTCCTGTCAACGCTTGTCCTGTCAACGCTTGTCCTGTCAACGCTTGATTTCTTCTTAACAACGCTTCGATTGCTCTTGACAGCGTCCAAGTATACTGGCTATATTTTATTCCCAACACGAAGTGATCAAAAGCTTCATTCTTAGACGCCAAAAATCTAATCCAAGTGAATCTAGAGTAGTCGTCAACAATAACTAGGGTATAAAGGTTACCTCCATAACTCCGTATAGAGGAAGGTCCAAAGAGATCCATATGTAGGAGCTCTAAACATCGAGAGGCCGAAACCAAATTCTTGGCTTTGTGACTTGAGTGAACTTGCTTCCCAATTTTGCAAGCATCACAAAAGTGACTATCAAACTTCATCTTGGGGAGGTGTCTTACCAACTCCTTAGAGACTAAATATTGAATTAAACGCATATTAGCGTGACCTAATCTCCTATGCCAAAGAGTAGAACTATTATCTAAAGTCTCTAGACATAAGTTGTCCTTTGATTTCCTATTAACCTTCATGACATAAAGCCCATGCTTTATAACACCTTTTCCAATGACTTTTCCATCTTTTACGATTTTACTGTCATATTCCGAAAAGATGACCTTACACTTATTGTCACAAATTTGACCTATACTTAGAAGGTTAAAACCTAAGTTATCTACGTGCTCTATGTTTTCTATAGTCATAGAGTCAAGAGAGATCGTACCTTTGCCAATGACATTACCACGTCTATTACTAGCGAATGTAACGTTACCTCCATCATATGCTTTGTAGTGTGAGAACAAACTTCGATTACCCGTCACGTGTTTAGAACAACCACTATCCTTAATCCATTCGTCGGGCTCTAGATCGATTCCCAAGCATATCTAGGTAACAACACACAAGATCAAACATTTGGTCCCCAATATCTCATGGGTCCAAAATTGTTAGTTCCAAATATCCCTTGCATTTGGTTGGGATGCATGAATGAAGGAGTCATTCCCTATAAAACCCGCTTTAAAATCCTATGAACAGTACACGTGAACAGTAAATACATGAAAACACGAAAAAAAAATAAAACTTTCCATTTATAATATTAATACACGTGAGTTACAATTAATAACGAACAATCATGAATATTATAAATGTAACACGACCATCATAATTAATTCACGACAATAAATTCACGAACGTACACGACATATTTATTTAACAAGAAAAGCTTCAGGTTTTCCTCTTGGGGCCCCACATGTCGCGGTAAAGAATGAAAAGGAAAAGGATTTGGGCCTTTTGGCCCATGAACCATTGAAATACATGTTTTAATAAAACTCTAGGGAGCTAATTCCTTTTTATTAAAAACCAAAACCCTAATCCTCGTCTCTCTCTCTCTTTGTCGTCGACTAACAAAGAACACAAAGGGGAGATTTTTGAGTTATGATTTCCAAGAAGTACGCGTTTAAGCTCGCGATTAAAAACCTTTTACAACCACGTTAGCGGTATGATCATTAGTCCTTTTCTTTTAATTCTTTTATTAAATCCATGTTATGATCATAAAAACAAATCAAGAACCATGTTAGTAAATTAAACTATGAAGTTAAGGGTGTTTTGGTTGTGTTTGGTTTAGCCGAGGCACCACCGAGAGTCAAAAGACTCTCGGTGTGGGTTGTGTGTACCACCGAGAACCCAAAGGGGCTCGGTTTGGTTTGTTGTTCAGACCCGACACCAAAGGGACCCCGAGCAAGGGTCGGGGTATATGTTTAGGTTGTTGTTTAGTTGGATTTAGTGTCAACCGAGCCCTCTAAGGCTCGGTGGGACTTGTGTGTGGACCGAGACCTAAAACAGTGGCAACCGGCCCAAACCGGTGCCATTGTTGGCTTAAGCCAGCTCAGGCCGGGGTGTGTTTGGCTTGACACTGGGAACCACCGGCTAGAGCTGGTGGTGATTTATTAAAGACAGTAGCAACCGGCTAGGCCCGGTTAGCAACTGTCAAAGGGGGTGTTTGGCTCGGCTTAATTAGGAACGCGGGGTACGGGCTCGGGTTAAATTTTAAAAGCACGGACTCAGGTTTCGGAACATATTAAAAATCAGAAAAACGTGTTAATTAAATTAATTACTGGACTTTTAATTTAATTAATTTCATGACTTAGGTTTAATATTAAAATTAATATTACATGTATAACCTAAATTATTTAACTTAGCTTAATTTAATTAAACATGTATTTTTGATTAAATTGCATATAACGTATAGTCTAATTAATTAACCAGTTATTTAAATAATGAACTATAACCATGACTTGTATTGTACTAATTAAACTTTAATTAATATTTATAATCCAGCTTATTTCTAATTATGGAAACTTACTATTTTTGGAAACTTTCTATTTTTTTAGAAACTTACTATTTATGGAAACTTACTATTTTTAGACAGTTACTTAGTATTACAATAAAAGTATTATAATACACTAATACATGAATAAAATACAACAGAACATCAGAATAACTACAGTTAACACAGTAAACAGTAAAACATGACAGAATACGTATAACAAGCTAAAACACACGGAACCGTTAAAACACATGTAATTCAGACAACTCATACACGTCCATATTTCTTATGTAGTGTTATCCGTCGAGGCAGATTGGTCTTCATCGTTTTCCTTAGCTTCTACTGGACATAAGGTACGGATTTCCCGTCCTTCAGTAAGGACAATCTCTTCCTTCATTAGGATTTCCCATATGTAGCCAACTGTTTTCCTTAGTAGTTACAGATTAAATGCTTATGTTTATTAGTTACCTTAACCATATACATGCATGACCAGTTTAACCTAGTTATGGAGGTACCATAACCATAACACTAGAGGCACTAGTGTTATGACTTCACCACAGCGGAGTGATAGCTCGTGGCGTCCCTTTTCAGTTATTTGGCCATTTTATTATTATATTATCATGTGGGGCATATGGGTGCATCCTAGTTACATGTTTCAGTCAGGATTTCATGGTGAATGTGGTGTGTGCCTTGCATCCTTCACAAGGAGTTGATCCCTCCTACCCACTTACCCGTTAATTATAGGCATACCCTCTAATTTGCATGATGAGGTCACCCCTCCAAGTATTCATGCACGTTGTTGACCTCATGACCTATATTGGCTATTTTGGTACATTAACTAATACAGATTTTTGTAAGTAACATAAGCTATGTTTCAGAACTAAAACCAGTTAACATGACAGACAACTAGGTTTTCTAGGACTCATTCATTTCCGCTGATATTCATGCTTTCCAGTTCTTTATTATGTTATGTCATATATCCGTGCACTGAGCGTATTGCTCAGTCGTTACTTTCTTTCCATGTCCCAAAACGGCAGGTACCTAAAGTTAGACTGGAGCACTTGGAGGACACGCATAGGATGGGAGCTACCTTGGACTTCTTCTCCTCATGCCTTCATATATTTATGCTTATTTAGTCTTCCTTTAGTTCATTTATTTTATTTATGTTTTGGGCTTATGTTAGGGAACCAATGTTTGATTCCGGTTACCCTTTGGTCATGTATGTTTATGACGTATTACCTTGCATGCTTTGATGACACGCTATAATTATCCTGTGATATTTCATTTATCAAAATGGGGTGTTACAATTATGTTATCAGAGCCAAGGCTTCGAGCTGTAGGCTCTAAAACTCGACCTGTGACTAGTGGGTAGGCACCAGAAGCTTCCTAAGTCAACACTCGTTATTCCACATATTGATGTTTCAGCACCTTGTTGTTTTAACCATGATGTTTTCTTTGGAATTGTTTTACTAATATGGATTGAATAACCGTCATCCATATTTAGTTACAGGTCATTGTTTTTATGCGCGATGTTTCTTGCAAATGTTGACTAATATGGACTGAACCACAGTAGTTCATACTTAGTCACACATTTTCTATTTAGTTTTAGACAGTTGGTTTTCATTCATTCTTTTCATGTATTCATTTCATGCATTCATATCATTGTCGCAGGAATTATGACTAAGTAATGGTTGGTACAGGACTGGCCCTATTTAGTCGCATGTACTTTTATCAAAACTTTTAACTTTGGACTGACCCATTGGCGTCCACTTTGCTATGTCTTTGTTTTGGTGGACCGAACCACAGCGTTCACCCTCGCTCATATAAACAGTTTTATAAACTGCATCATGCATTTTAAACTGTTTCATGCATTATAAACTGTTTCATTGCTCTATACATTGTTCATGCATTTTATGTTCATCTCATATTACTTCAGACTTATCATTTATGTTGCATTGTTTGCATTGTGAAACGATTCATAGTCGTCCACACTATTAACTTTCAAAATTTATTTCATTACAGTCATAACTTTTTCACGTTCCTTCATTTATTGTTACGATTTATGTCGTCATACTATCATGGTTAACCTTGTTTTCATGCTGATGATGTTTTATACTCATTAATGTAATTTTGTCCCATGTTTCTTCATGTTAATTTTGCTTCATGTTAGACATGGATGGATTGTATTTAATCATGTCTTCATGATAGCCATGGTTGGTTTTCATTGATCATGTTTTCGTGCTGGCAATCATTAGATTCCGTTTAATCGTGTTTTGTGCCTCTTATGCAACTAGAATTGTGTCTACGCTAAATTAGCTAGGCCATTTAGTGTTCCTGATCATGTCAGATGGTTGATATCGTATCGGACATCTCATGTGAATCCCATGTGTACTCCATGTACCATGTTCCATGTTTACTCCAGGTATCATACTCCAGACATATGTCAGTTATTGCACTCCATGTGGGGTACTAATCCATTTTCAATCCTCTCAGACATTTGTTTTCTCACCAATGTTGTCTAAAAGATGATACCGCTCTCAGCTTGGAGACTTTACGAAACAAAGACGAAGGCGATAGATTGAAGCAAACCGACTAGAATCATAGTCAACCACCAGACGTACCGTTTCATTTTGTACCTTACCTTTTAAATTGTATGTCACGTGTTATTCAGCGGTCTTTCTAACACATGAGTGGAAAACCGGTACCAGCCGACCACTCAGCTGAAAGTTAAATGAATCACCGTCGTTGTACTGACAGTTAAAGGGGTAGTGACAACTACCGTGACAGAAAATACTATGATAATAACGATAGAACTTCGGTTACGGATGTGATCAGAAATACACAGGATTAGCAGTCCAACCGACCAGCCAAATCTTGACATGAAGACCTAAGACTTAAAAATTTCATTTGTTTCACATCCCGAGACTTATGTCAAGACATCCGTCAAGACACATGTCCCACGAATATGCTGAAGATACCTGTCAAGACACTAGTCAAGACACATGTCATGCACATATCCCCTCAAGACACGAGTCAGTACACATGACTCGCATTTATCATCTGAAACTATCCTGAGTAATTCAGGATGCCCTCCAAGGGGTATAAACATTCTGATGTGTCATGAATAAATCAGGCTATAAGAATTTCAGCATCATCAGCGGAGTATTGTTCATGTTTGAACACGCAGTGTTCGTTCTGCAGAAGGCAGGCGAAGCACACTCTATAAAATTTACTACGTTTTAATCCATGTATTAGCATGGCACTTTCATTACTTGATCTCATATTTCATATATATCCATGACCATAAGGACGCGATTCGTGTCATCCATGTATGCGAACTCAGTCATTCAGTATGATGGTAGGATCCACTCTGCTAACGCACTTCCCTCTGACAGGTGGGAGTTAAATATGACTTTGTCTATGGACTATGAACAGCAACCCTGTTGGAAATACGGTTTACGTATTTATGAAGGATCGGTCGCTCCAACGATAATTATGTAATGGGCTCGTGATCCATTTAGTAAATGTATAGTCCATATAACCCACATGTAGGGTGGGCTATATATATCCTCTCCTAGCATGTTAGGAGGGGTTGATCATTTTCATTAATTACATTTTATCTTTACTTTCTCTCTCTACTTTTCTCCCTTCTCTCCTTTCTCTCTCTACTCCATCATCTCCCTTCTTCATTTTCTTTATATTATTAAACAATCCAATCTATCAAATCCATCTAATTAATCATGTAGGATAGGCCAAAGATCACGTAGACCTTCAATTGGTATCAAGAGCATGGCTAGTTTGGTTTATTCTTGTTTTTATTTTGTTTGATTTTGATGGGTTTTGATTTAATCAAGCTTTTATCTTAAAAAGTTTGTATTTTTATGCTTTAAATCATGTCAAATCTTTAGATTTACTTACTTTTTAGATAAAAATCACAAATTTTTATACAAAAAACAAAAATTTTATTATCAAATCTTAAAAAGTTTGTGTTTTTATAAAAAGTTTGTGTTTTTATAAAAAGTTTGTGTTTTTCTTTTTTTTTAATTTTGTATCTTTATTGATAAAACCCTTTTTTTATTCTATGTTTTGATTGAATTTTTGTTTGAAATTTTTTTTATTGATTTAACTAAAGTAACGTCTAAGTTTTATTTTTATTTTCATTTTTTTAAGTTTTTATTTTTAAGTTTTTATAATCAGTTTTTATAAATCTCTTTTATATAATCAGTTTCTCAATCTCAGTTTTTGGTCAAAACTGTCAAGTTTCTTGGTTATCATCTTTCTGTCCAATCTGTCCCAACAACACTGTTCTTCCATTCTAAAATTTCCGGATGAACAAATCTTCCGAATGAACGAAACTTCCGAATGAACGAAACTTACGAATGAACGAAACTTCCGAATGAATGAAATCTTCCGGATGAACGAATCTTCCGAATGAACGAAACTTCCGAATGAACGAAACTTCCGAATGAATAAAAACTTCCGAATGAACGAAATCTTCCGAATAAACGAAATCTTCCGAATGAACACAATTCAAACATAACGGGACCAGACTCGAACCCAACACTCAACCTCGACACAACCAAACTGACACCCTCGACTTCTACACTCCTCAATCCAAAACACACTCGTCTCTCATCAGGACACCAAAAAGACTCTCAGACCCACACACTCACGACTCCAAACTACCCACCCACCCTCGACCAATTTTTATTTTTTTAGACCCTCACCCTCACTCTCCACACTCGACTCGACTCCAACACAAACCTCGTCTGTCGACTCACACAACCACACTCGACCCAAAACCAACTCACGCACACAAGACTTAACACAAATCCGACTCAAACCTCTCACCCTCGACTCCATTAACTCAACTCAAAACCAAACCCAAACAGACATCAATCAAACTGACACCCTCGAACCCACACGACGTTAGACTCGATCCCCTAAAAATCAAACACCTAAATCTCTCGCACACAAACATTCAAGACTCGACTCATCAATACTCGGACAATTGACACAGAAAGACTCCACAGATGTTAGAAACACACACATGCACAATCAAATACCTACCTGAGACCCATTCAGGATCTTGAAGCTGGTTCATTTGTCTTTATAGGCTTTGTGTTTATTTTGAAGATTGAAATACACAAGTAATACTGGCGTGTGCCTCGTATGGTGATAACAGATTTAATCAGAAGTTGAGATTTTTCAGTAGTTGAGATTTAGATTTATTGGTGATAACAGATTTATTCTGTTGATTGTTGGGAGTCATCAAGAAATAGGACGGAGGAGATTTATTTGTTGGGAGTTTTTTTGAGAAGAGAGAGAGAGTTACAGGGGACGGAGAAAACAAAGAGGGGTGAGGGAGTAGGTGAGAAGAAAACGGAGGTTTGAAGAAGAGAGATTAGGTTTGGTTTCTTTGTTTTGAGTTTTATATAAAGAAAAGGACGGAGAAACCAAAGTAAGCCAAGTTTTATGGGTGGGAACACGTGGGTAGTTTATATTTTTGATAAATCCAATTTAAGATCGATACCTATCAGATTTTTTTATTATTTTTTTATTTTTTGAATTTTAGTGAAGTAAATTTATTTTTTAAGTTAAGTTTCCTTTTTTACATTTGTATATTTTTAAAGTTAAATTAATTTAGTATATTTTGTTTATTAATTTTTGGCAAATCGTGTCGAGGCGGGTATTTTTAAAGTTAACGTGGAAAACTATTTGTTGGGATAAACGTTATTGTGGCCGGATTTCAAGAAAAACGTGACGAGTCAAAGTGACGAGCTTCATTTATATCATCCATCGAGGAATTTTAAGTGTTATTTACGGGTCTTTCGTTTTTTCACGAATTCTAAAATCCCGAAAACAACAACATCCACGTCATTTTTAATCGATATTTAATGGATTCGTTCGATTCGACATGTCAAAAGAGAGAATCGCATTTAATGCAAAACAAAGTTAGGAAAAGTGGCATCACTTCATTTCAAATGCTCCAGTCTCATCTTGTCACTCTTTCGGGGATTCAAGGAGGGAGCGAATTTGTGACAATCTTTGGACAAGATCGTCATATATTCATCGACTCAATATTCACCACTTTGACCCAACTCGCCGAGCAACTCAACAATGAAAACTTCAATCACTCTGCATCGACACTTGCATATAAGACTCTTGTGACACAACTCACGCCTTTCCTCCAATACAATATCATCAAGTCTGAAAGTTCAGTGATTTGCCAATCTCTTCTTCGAGATACACATACCGAGCTTCGAGTTTTCCGTGATACAATATTGAAACTCATGACATCGGTCTCGTCTTCGATTTATCAAAGATCACAACTTCAGCAAGTGTATGATAATGGAGTGCAAGAATCAATGACGCAGATGCAAGAGGAGAATGGTCATACGGATGACAACTTGGAGCCTAACGATGGCACGAGCACGGAATCAGGAGGACAACATGATACCAGTGGCACGTCGGGTAATGTTCACAAGATCCCTCTTGATGACACCTTACCCGTTTATGACGAAGAGCCTACAAACATGGTACAATGTAATGTTGTTTATGATGTATATGCTGATGACATGCCGCATATTGAGCATTCTGAACCTAATTATGCCAAACATGGGATGGAAAAGAGTGATAGAAATACCACTTCTGATTCATCCGATGTGAGTCATAATGGGGGAGAAAGTGTTCAAAATGCTAAACATCATGATAATTATCCTATAACTGCTTCATTGAATGCTTCTGATTCCAAGATTAGAGAGCTCGAAACGATTGTAGCTCAACAATCAAAAGATCTTGAGGATGCCAAACTTGAATTTTCTAACAAAACGGACAAATTTGAAACATACTTTGAAAAACTTGAAAAGTCAAACGTTGTTCTTGAAAGAAAATTGGATCAAAAAGTTTTAGATTCGAAAGCTGAAATGGATAATTTTTTGAAACAAATTCGGTTACTAGAGTCTAAATTGGCATCCCAAGATAGATTGCTCAAAGAAAATGAAACGTTAAAAGCCCAAGTTCAGGAAAAGGTGTTTGCTATAGCTGCGTTGAAAAACGAGTTAAGGAAAAATAGAGGACCTAGTGTGGACACTAAGCTTGAAAAACCATCAATCTTGGGGAAACCGCCTACAAATCAGTTCGTCAGACAACCGATTGTCAGACAACCGATTGTCAGACAACCTACTGCATTTAGATCCGAGCGACCACAATCCTCGAGACCGCGGTTTGCCTCCCAAGTTGTTTTGGGTCAAATTTCTAGAACAGTCACTCCACCAACTAGGCCTAATGTGACTAAATCAGTTTCAGCAAGACCTCATCACATGATTGCCCCTAGTTTCTCTAAGAATAGTTCAATGAACACGTCTAGAACTAGTTCAACTGATGTGCGCCATGATTTTGGTCAAAGGGAAGCTATTCAAAAGACACATGTAAGAGATAGCAATGTCCAACCTAGTCAGATGCCTTCTAGATTACCCAACACTGCTAACCGTAGCATGACGTCTCCTAGGAGCATCGATCAATCATCTAGGAATTACTCGGACATTAAATACGCTACTTGTAAAACATGTAGAAAATGTGTCTTTACGGCAAATCATGACTCTTGTATCAAAAAATTGCTTAATAAGGTGAACTCCCGTGCTAGACTTAAATCCCAGTGGGTAGCTAAAATCAAACCCGTTGGCAAAATGTGGCGCCCCACTGGTAGAACTTTCACTCTTGTAGGAAACGAGTGCCCTTTAACTAGGATAGTCTTTGATTCTACGAAGACTACTAGGGAGGAAATTGCAAAGGATGATACATCACTTAAGCCTGAACTTAAGGTTTTCTATAAAAGGAAACGTTTGCCAACTAAGACAAGTGAATCATCCCCTCAGGCCACCTCTGACACAAGAAAATAAAACCGTGAACCCCCACGTGCTTCTAAAATAGATATCTCTAACCCATGCAAAAGTATACAAACTCCTAATGAGAATGCAGGTACCAAAGTTGATGTTCCAAAAGAACGAAGCGGTCCAATCATTGTATACCGTTCAACTAAGGACACTCTCAGAGTTTGGTTGTTGAAGAAGCAGATATCAGAGAAACTAGTATCTCCAGGGATTCATGGTTAAAGCTTACATAGGACTTATAGTCACATCACAGACTATAACTCGCTCTTCAAAGAAAGGGAAGTTTATCGCCGATGGTAAACTTATCCTAACAACGAGAAATTAATTTTTCTCGGGCATGAGCTTATATCAAAAACATTCCAAGTTTTTAAGCTCATGCACAATGGCTCCTCGTTAAATGACAGACGACGACCCGGACTTTAGAGACAGGGAAGTCTATCTACGCAACGATAACTTACCCTCTTAACAAGAAATTAAGTTTTCTTGGACACGAGCTTATCCTAAAACCATTCAAAGGTTTTAAGCTCGTGTATATGGTTTATCATTAAATATCAGATGGTAACCCGTTCTTCAAATAAAGGAAAGTTTATCACCGATGATAAACTTATCCTTACAACGAGAAATTAAATTTTCTCGGACACGAGCTTACATTAAAACCATTCAAAGGTTTTAAGCTCGTGTACATGACTTACAGTTAAATGTCAGACTGTAACTCGAACTTAAAATAAAGGAAAGATTATCTTTTATGATAACTTATCCTCTTAACGAGAAATTCACCTTTCTCGGTCATGTGCTTGTATTAAAACATTCGAAGTTTTAAGCTCAGAAAGGAAAGTGTATCTTTTAAATAAGAGAACTTTTCCTCATAACGAGAAATTAACCTTTCTCGGTCATGAGCTTTCCGTTAAAACAGTCAAAGTTTTCAAGCTCATGAAAAACGACTTCTAAGTAAATGTCAGCTTAGGACTCGTTCTTCAGATAAAAGGAAAGTTTATCGCCGATGGTAACTTATCCTTAAAAACAGGAAGTTCACAACTTCTCGGACTTGATCTCGCTTTTAAGATATTCAACATCTTAAGCTCAAGTAATTGTTTTTCAAAACTTTGAACACAATCTTTCAAGAATTTCTCAAAAGGTTTTTCTAAATCTTTCAAAATTATGTGTTCATAAATGTTTTGATAAAAAGAGCATATCTTCTGGAATCGATAATATTTACGAACCTAGAAATGTCCTTCAATAATGACACGGGGTTGTAAATAAAGTTCGAGCAGAAGTTTAAAAGATTTAAAACATGCTCCATTATGGTTTGCTATTATTTCCGATAGTAACCCGCTTTTCACGTTGAAGTCAAGCATTTCACCGGAAAGCTTTGACTTCAGAATCCGAAGTTATCATCTCCACCAACCGTAGCAACTTACAATTGATATCTACATACTCGACGATGCGACTACTCATACGGTGAGCTCTTTCAATAGAACACGGGTCAACAATTGAGGGGGAGCAATTGTCCAGCATTCAGAATCCTTGATGCCGAGAGTGCCAAGTTCACATATTGGTGTTAAGACAACGATATCAATCATACACATGGAGTCAAGAGATAACTTCAGAAGTTACGAGGAAGACCAACATTTGTGAACAAGAACCATGTGCTTCTTCCATATGATGTTCTCCATCATTCAGGTCCAACCTCGTAAATTGCTAATATGGTGAATTCATTATCATATATGATCTTTGCACGTGATAAATACCTTACACTTGTGTTTAAAAGGTATTTAATTTACGTTTCAAGTAGACCCTCATTAATTTGAGGGGGAGCTTGTGTAACTCATGAAGATAATTGGATTTGCATTTTTCTTCCCAAATTTTCTTAAAACGCTATTAAATCAATTAATATTAAAAACATTGATTGAGTTAATATTTTTAATATGGGGAAGAAAATGTGATTTAATATGAGAAATGATTAATCACAAATGGTTTGACTTAACGTGCTAGCTCATCCCGACATGTGCGAAATGTTTTCGGATATCGTGGCATATGTTAAGGGGGATCAAAATGGATTTGCACTTCAAAATGGATTTCATGGTGACATATACTTACCCAAAACATCCCTATTCACGATGATGAAGATTGTGGTGACATAAGGATGGTAGGATAGGTTGAAGTCTAATGATTCCTCTAGAACCGGAGGAATCTTCCCAAGGACATTCCATAGCTAGAAATAGTAGTCCTTAGGAAAGATGGAGAAAGATTGTGAACGTAGCTGAATGCCGACCAAGTACTTAAGTTAGCACTGGAACAATCACAACAAGGTGCTAGTGATGACGTATTGGTAAGCATTGAAGGGGTTGAAGAATGAAAAAGAATTGTAAAGATAAAGGGTGTAAAGAAAGAAGCCCTCCTTACAACCTTAGGCAGAAACCGGGTCAATTCATATGCTATTGAGATCATTTTTAATGATTCTTGATATTGAAGAAAGACATCATGGACCCAGTGATGCAATGCACAACCCTTCCCAGCTAACTCAAATATCTCTCAAAAGGTATTTGTTTTAATCACACGGAGATCAACACATTATCTATTGGTTTATTCACTCCGAATAAATTGGTATTGAAAAGGTGGCACTCCTCTCCAGCCTCCGATCACTAAAATCCAAAATGCACGATCGAGTCTAGAGCCATTTGAGATCATCAAATATCTCATTAGGACACACTTTCATATTTCCTTGCTTCTTCACACACTGTGAAAAGTAAGAAAGATCTTAAGAGTCCTACGCAAAATCTTCATGATCTTGCCTGAACATCCGAGTAATACGAAAGTATTTACAATGAAGATGGAAATCCGTCTTGAGCGAATATCAAAAAGCTCATGGTAGGTGACTTGTGCTATTCTTTATGAATCAAACTTGTGATAACTGGAAAGCAACAGTGGTTTAATTCTTAAATGAATTTAAACACGTTCCAGGCCTCTACGCAATATCTTAGTGATCTTGCCAGAACATTCAGAGTAATACTATTAAGTATTTACAGTGACGAATAGAAATCCTTCTAGTGTTAACATCAAACAGCACTTGGTAGGTAACTTGCAAGATTCTATATGAATCAAGCTAGTGACAACTGGAAAGCAACGACGGTGCGGTTCTTAATTGAACTTCACTTGTTCCAGGAACATGAATTGACGGCTTTAAATCATGCGGATAAGATTATCCAAATGATTCACTCTTTACGTTCGCAGTCAGCTTTGGACGGTCGAGTAAAGAGAACGGGTTTACCCGCGAAATCTTGTCAAGGAGGTTCTTTATTGAAACTACCTGCCACAAGTACGAGATTTAATATCTTCCAACGGTCGTCACTGACTGGAGGTAAAATGCTACCGAATTAGAATGAAATGTTCAAGGCCATTTCATCCGTGTATATTGTTTGTTGCTAACTGTCTTATGCAGCGTAACAAGAAGGTGGCATTGCGGTGTACAATCCAGAAGAAGTCGTCACCACACGCTTATACTACATACAATTAGTACTTCAACAAATTCAAGAAAGCCTGAAGGTCAAGTCTTCCGCTGTATCAAACTCTGAAGCTTTCAAGAATTTAAAAGTATAAGTATGTGGAACATGAAGTCACGAAGAGGCAAATATCACAAGTGAAGAATGCACAAGGTCAAGGCAAGGAAACATGCTCAAGACTAAAGTCAAAGATCACATCAAGCATATTCACAAGAGCAAGATCGAAGACTCAAGCATAGATGCTAGGTTTAAGATTTTGTAAAAAGATGTGACCTCCCTTAGGGGGAGATTGTTGGAAATACGTTTTTCCCAATAAAGTCTCGGTCACATCTTAGTTAGCATAGATCATGAGATATAGACTATTTAGAACTTTGTCTCTTGGAGCGACCTCCCTTAGGGGGAGATTGTTGGAAATACGGTTTACGTATTTATGAAGGATCGGTCGCTCCAACGATAATTATGTAATGGGCTCGTGATCCATTTAGTAAATGTATAGTCCATATAGCCCACATGTAGGGTGGGCTATATATATCCCCTCCTAGCATGTTAGGAGGGGTTGATCATTTTCATTAATTACATTTTATCTTTACTTTCTCTCTCTACTTTTCTCCCTTCTCTCCTTTCTCTCTCTACTCCATCATCTCCCTTCTTCATCTTCTTTATATAATTAAACAATCCAATCTATCAAATCCATCTAATTAATCATGTAGGATAGGCCAAAGATCACGTAGACCTTCAAACCCATGCTGCGATAAGCCATCATTCATACCAGATTATGTATAGCGATGCTCAGGCTCCTGAATACATTCAACATGGTTTTCCATCAGGGCAATCTATACAAGTCAAATATGTTTTACAAACATATGATCGTCATTCCATGGCTGCGAAGATTTTCTAGCTATCACTTATGACATGACTTCAAAAAATCCTCTTACCCAGAATCAGCCGAATATTTCTAAATTTCTAGATGTATTTACAGAAAAACCTCCGAATTTACTTCCTACCTGCAGGGTGGAACATAACATCACACATGTTAGGGAGCAGAACCAGTTTCCAAGACTCTTCATAGCATGGCTTTCTTGAGCTAAAGAGTTGGAGGTTTAGCTGCAGAGATGCATTAACCGGGCTCATCCATCAGATGCATCACCCTGAGGTGCACCGATCTTGTTTAGTAAAGAGAAGGACGGTAACATGAGATTATGTGTCGACTACCGTCGATTTAAACAAATCACCGTTCATGACCGTTACCTTCCTCCACGCATTGATGACGTATACGACCATCTGTAGGGTGCTAACGCACTTATACAAGAACAATTTACAATCATGCTGACAGCAGTGGCGAGTGAAAGAGCAAGACATTTCCATGACTGCTTTTCGCACACGATTTTGGTCATGCTAAATTCATGATTTTGTTCTAGACTCTCAAATGTTTCAGCAGCATTATAGATTCCAAATGTAGTTCCCCATGAACTCATAAATGAATTCAGTATTGTTTTATCTTTTACAATCCAATTTTCTCTAAGCCTAGAGAAGGGTATGAAGACCATAGTCGCACTATGTTGCCGATTTTATGACCGTAGAAATTTCACCCGAAATTTCTGTAAGAATCCTGGTTGATTACAGTGACACGCTGAATCACATTGATTCTCACGGTTAATCTTACCATGAGTCAGCTTATGCGTAAAGGAGTGAATCATATACTAAGTTATGCGTTTCAAGGAATCCCACGCTAAGAGTACTCTAATCGCAGAGACTCATAGTTTTCTAAACTTCTAGGTATCTAGTTTCTACGAGGCAAGATGCAATTAAGTTCATATCTAAGTATCTGTCATACGGACAGGCTAAGATAGAACACCAACAGACTAAGATACAGGATCTCCATGGGTTCTTTTCTTGGACCACCGCATGCAGATGAAACATGATGCTATCTGGGTCGTTTGCAACCATTTGATCAAGTCTGCAAGATTCTTCCATCCTTAAGGAGTTCACAGCTAGCATATTTTCAGACATTTCCATCTAGAGATCGTACGATCACTGGGCACTCTCTCAGCTATTAGTTCAAAATGAAGAATCGTGAACGTATTCATTCATCATTACGGTCACGTCCTTGTTAAATTTTATGTTTTGCTTTCGCATTTACGTCCACAACACTATTCACGTTCATGATCACATCCTAGCTTATGATTTAAGTTTCATTTTATTCTGGAAGTTTACAGCAAGCTTGGGAGACCAGACTTGAGCTTGATAAACTTGCCAACTTCAGATGGACGCTTCACGTCTTATTTCATGTCTTACCACATACCGTTGGCGTTACCACCTCAGTTATATCTATTCACGATATGTTTCACATGCCATGTTCATTCCATGTTCCTCATATCACGTCTACGATATGTGGAACGCATTACGTCCACCATATGCTACAGTTACCATATCTCCACGTATCACGTTTAAAATTGCTCACGTATCACGTTCACAATTGTTCATGTACTATGTTTCAATATGTCTCGTATATCATTACTAAGACGTTTCTCATACATGCATTATTTCAGATTATTTCACATCGTAACATTTTGTTATCCTTCCATGTATTCTTCTAAGCCACTCGATCAAATTCGTGAGAACCCATCTCACGTGGTGAACCAGAAATTTCTGTATCATCATGACAGAGTCATAAAGATCAAGGTTATTACTTCTCGTCAAGACTAGTTAGAAGATCGTTCCGAGAGGGAAGCCACTTGGAAACGAAGGATTCCATCTGGATCCTTATCTTCTTTTCGATCCATGAGTTAGATATTCTTTAAAATTACTTCACGTTCCATGTACCATTCTATCATGTCACGTTCCATTGTCTTTTCCAGTCAGGTTGCGTTCCACGTTCTTTTCAGATTGCATGTCCTTAGCTTTTATGAACCTTCAGTCTTTATAACCCTTTTAGTTTATCACGACTCTAATTCGAGGAAGAAGTATTCTTTTAGAGGGGAATAGTTGTAAAACCCGCTTTAAAATCCTATGAACAGTACACGTGAACAGTAAATACATGAAAACATGAAAAAAAAATAAAACTTTCCATTTATAATATTAATACACATAAGTTACATGTAATAACGAACAATCATGAAAATTATAAATATGACACGACCATGATAATTAATTCACGACAATAAATTCACGAACGTACACGACATATTTATTTAACAAGAAAAGCTTCGGGTTTTGCTCTTGGGGCCTCACATGTCGCGGCAAAAAATGAAAAGGAAAAGGATTTGGGCCTTTTGGCCCATGAACCATTGTAATACATGTTTTAATAAAACTCCAGGGAACTAATTCTTTTTTATTAAAAACCAAAACCCTAATCCTTGTTTCTCTCTCTCTCTCTGCCGTCGACTAACAAAGAACACCAAGGGGAGATTTTTGAGTTTTGATTTCCAAGAAGTACGTGTTTAAGCTCGCGATTAAAAACCTTTTACAACCACGTTAGTGGTATGATCATTAGTCCTTTTCTTTTAATTCTTTAATTAAATCCATGTTATGATCATAAAAACAAATCAAGAACCATGTTAGTAAATTAAACTATGAAGTTAAGGGTGTTTTGGTTGTGTTTGGTTTAGCCGAGGCACCACCGAGAGTCAACAGACTCTCGGTGTGGGTTGTGTGCACCACCGAGACCCCAAAGGGGCTCGGTTTGGTTTGTTGTTTAGACCCGAGACCAAAGGGACCCTGAGCAAGGGTCGGGGTATATGTTTAGGTTGTTGTATAGTTGGATTTAGTTTCAACCAATCCCTCCAAGGCTCGGTGGGACTTATGTATGGACCGAGACCCAAAATAGTGGCAACTGGCCCAAACCGGTGCGATTGTTGGCTTAACAGTGGGAACCCTGGCTCAGGCCGGGGTGTGTTTGGCTTGACAGTGGGAACCACCGGCTAGAGCCGGTGGTGATTTATTGAAGACAGT
This sequence comes from Glebionis coronaria, assembly GCA_025667525.1. Classification (NCBI taxonomy): domain Eukaryota; kingdom Viridiplantae; phylum Streptophyta; class Magnoliopsida; order Asterales; family Asteraceae; genus Glebionis; species Glebionis coronaria. The sequence goes on along the minus strand of JANFOE010000956.1, from coordinate 289,998 downwards.
GGCAACCGGCTAGGCCGGGTTAGCCACTGTCAAAGGGGGTGTTTGGCTCGGCTTAAGTAGGAACGCAGGGTACGGGCTCGGGTTAAATTTTAAAAGCACGGACTCGTGTTTAGGAACATATTAAAAATAAGAAAAATGTGTTAATTAAATTAATTACTGAACTTTTAATTTAATTAATTTCATGACTTAGGTTTAATATTAAAATTAATATTACATGTATAACCTAAAGTATTTAACTTAGCTTAATTTAATTAAACATGTATTTTTGATTAAATTCTATATAACGTATAGTTTAATTAATTAACCAGTTATTTAATTAATGAACGATAACCATGACTTGTATTGTACTAATTAAACTTTAATTATTATTTATAATCCAGCTTATTTCTAATTATGGAAACTTACTATTTTTGGAAACTTTCTATTTTTTTTAGAAACTTACTATTTATGGAAACTTGCTATTATTAGACAGTTACTTAGTATTAAAATACAAGTATTATAATACACTAATACATGAATAAAACACAACAGAACATCAGAATAACTACAGTGAACACATTAAACAGTAAAACATGACAGAATACGTATAACAAGCTAATAACACACGGAACCGGTAAAACACATATAACTCAGACAACTCATACACGTCCATATTTCTTATGTTGTGTTATCCGTCGAGGCGGATTAGCCTTCATGTTTTCCTTAGCTTCTACTGGACATAAGGTACGGATTTCCCGTCCTTCAGTAAGGACAATCTCTTCCTTCATTAGGATTTCCGGTATGCAGCCAACTGTTTTCCCCAGTAGTTACAGATTAAATGCTTATGTTTATTAGTTACCTTAGCCATATACATGCATTACCAGTTTCACCTAGTTATGGAGGTACCATAACCATAACACTAGAGGCACTAGTGTTATGACTCCACCACGACGGAGTGATAGCTCGTGGCGTCTCTTTTCAGTTATTTGGACATTTTATTATTATATTATCATGTGGTGCGTATGGGTGCATCCTAGTTACATGTTTCAGTCAGGATTTCATGGTGAATGTGGTGTGTGCCTTGCATCCTTCACAAGGAGCTGATCCCTCCTACCCACTTACCAGTTAATTAGAGGCATCCCCTCTAATTTGCATGACGAGGTCACCCCTCCAAGTATTCATGCACGTTGTTGACCTCATGACCTATATTAGCTATTTTGGTACATTAATTAATACAGATTTTCATAAGTAACATAATCTATGTTTCAGAACTAAAACCAGTTAACATGACAGACAACTAGTTTTTCCAGGACTCATTCATTTCTGCTGCTATTCATTCTTTATAGTTCTTTATTATGTTATGTCATATATCCGTGCACTGAGCGTATTGCTCAGCCGTTACTTTCTTTCCATGTCTCAAAACGGCAGGTACCTAAAGTTAGACTGGAGCATTTGGAGGACACGCATAGGATGGGGGCTACCTTAGACTTCTTCTCCTCGTGCCTTCATATATTTATGCTTATTTAGTCTTCCTTTAGTTCATTTATTTTATTTATGTTTTGGGCTTATGTTAGGGAACCGATGTTTGATTCCGGTTACCCTTTGGTCATGTATGTTTATGACGTATTACCTTGCATGCTTTGATGACACGCCATAATTATCCTGTGATATTCCATTTATCAAAATGAGGTGTTACATTCCCCATGGGGAAAAGTATTGTTGTTGAAAATCATTCCAATTCATATGGCCATTTTGTTGTCCATAGTTTCTCCTAGGTGTCTTTGATCTCGATCTAGTAAATATTATTATTCCTCCTAGGTGTTGGGGTTCTACTCCTAGGTCGTGGTTTAGCTTGATCATCTCTTTTTGGCGTAGGTGTTCTACTTCTAGGTTTAGATTCATTTCGTACTCTTGGAGGAGTAGATGTTTGTCTAGATAAGTTTCTAGTTCACATTAGAGGTTTACTCAAGGGCTTGTAGAATTTATCTAGAGTATGCTTTTGAATTATAGGAACTTTGACCTTGTTAATAAGAATATGTTTTGGTCCTTCACCTAAAATTGACTTTTCAGAGAGTTCAGGATTTTCACAAAAATCATCTTCTGGACGCGGTTCCATAGCTCCATCGGTGGTTACATAGCGATAAGGAACCACCCCATATATTAGAGCACCACGTGCAGGGGACTGTTTTTCTGAAAACCTAACTTTTTTTGGTTCACTAGTTGATGCTTCATTAGTGTTTGTTAATGCAATAATGACTAAAAACTCTACTTGCATTTTTCGGTCTCGCTTAGTTTTGATTACGACAATATGTAAAAACAAGCATTTACGAAAACAACGAAAAACGAATTCTTGAGTTCAAGTATTTTTCATTTTACCCATTTTCACTTAAGGTATGGATAAACAAGTACTAACCTTAATCAAGTGATCAAGTGATTTAATCTTTTCTTAAAACTCACTTTTTATTAAATGTGACAAGTTTTTATTAAACTTTATTTTTAAGAAAATGTTTTATTAAATTAATTATTTGAAATTTGAAAATGGCATATTCTTATTCTGTTAAGAATATCCTTTCAGGATATTTTTTATACCCAGATAAGACCTCCACCACTAAAGGACAAAAAGGAGCGGAGTCTAGTCCGGCGGTACCTTAGCGCCTAGGGGGTACCTTATTGATAAGGTACTGCGGGCTGTGATAAGGTACCGCGGGCAGATATAGCCGTTGGCTCCTTTATCCTTTAAATAGTGGACCATTCTCAGCTTTTCACCTTACCTCTTTTGCACATTCATTTCCAGATTCAAACCCCTTCTTTAATCACTCAAATCTTTGATCATTTGTTTGATTATTACTTGTTTAAGAAGTGAATCTTGTTCTTCCATCCCTCTCTCTCCAAGTGCAAAGAGAAGAACACTATCCTAGTGAAGTGTTGAGTCCACCACCAAAGATCCATTGAGGATCAAATTTTATATACTTGTAGTTGTGTTATAGTTGTGAAGATCCAAGTAGTTGTGTCTATTTGGAAGTTGTGTATGTACTAAGTATAGTTGTGTAGATTGGTCCTAGCTACGATTAGGGCTCGACTTTTAGCTTAGAGTCGGAAATTGGTTAAGCGACGTGTACGGTTTTCTCCACCATAAGGAGCTTGTTGTGTAGTGAACTCTCGAGTAAGGAGTACTCGAGGAGTGGAGTAGGAACGAGGAGTGAGCTTCGTTGCCGAACCACTATAAATCCTTGGTGTTCGGTTTGATCTTTCTTTACCCTTAACTCTTTACATTCTTTATTCTTTTTGCATATACATGTGTTAGTATTAGATTAGCTACACTATCATTCTTTATTCTTTGTGGATATATTTTTGTTAGTATTAGTTTATCTACACTATCATTGTTCATATTGTGCATAGAAGATTTCACATATTTCCTCAAGCCTAAGTTTTTAAAAAAGGATTTTTTGGAAACCATATTTTAACAAGTAAATATAAGAAACTATTCAAACCCCCCCCCCCCCCTTCTAGTTTCTATAATTGGTATCAGAGCGGGTTGCTCAAGAATTTTTAAAGTATATTGTATTTTAAAACTTGAATCGATCTATGGATTCCAACAAGTACCTAGAAGGGCAATCTATGCAAAGACCACCACTTTTTGAAACCGATAGTTTTATTTATTGGAAAAATAGATTTGAAACTTATGTAAAATCAAAAGATTTAGATCTTTGGCATGTTATTATCAATGGTGATTTTTTACCCTTTGAATTTAATGAAGTTTCTAAAACAAAAGAATTAGTCACTTTTGACAAAGCTAATGTGATACTAAAAAGAAACTTTCAAAAAATAATGAGGCTAAAATGGTGATTTATAATGCTTTGCCTAAGAAAGAGTATGAAAGAATTTTTATGTGTGAAACCGCTAAAGATATTTGGAACACTCTTTTAGTAACCCACCAAGGTAATAGCCAAGTCAAAGAAAGTAAAATCGATCTTCTTGTCCAACAATATGAACAATTTGTCATCTTAGAAGATGAAACTATTGATAGTGCATTTGCTAGGTTTAACACCATTATTACTAGTCTAAAAGCACTTGATGAAGGTTTTTCTAGAAAGAACAATGTTAGGAAGTTTCTAAGGGCCTTACATCCAAAGTGGAGAGCAAAAGTCACGGCTATTGAAGAGTCGAAAGATCTCTCAACTTTATCACTCGATGAACTCATAGGAAACTTGAAGGTTCATGGGATGATAATTTTGAAGGACTCGAAATTAGTAAAAACCAAGAGTGAAAGGAAATCTCTTGCACTTAAAGCCAAGAAGGCACAAAGTGACCATGATAGTTCCTCGGAAAGTGATGACGAGGAGTATTCATTGGCGGTGAGAGATTTCAAGAAGTTCTTCAAGAGACGAGGTCAACACGTTAGGCAACCAAACTATGACAAGAAACCATTGTCAAAGAATCGGTTTGTCAAGAACGAAAAAGGTGATAGGAGTTGCTTTAGATGTGGTGATCCAAATCACTTCATTGGTGATTGTCCAAAGCCCGCTCGTGATAAGAACCACACGGCATTCGTTAGTGGCGCTTGGAGCGATAGCGGTGAAGATGATGACGACAACCCCAAAGAGGAGAAATGTCTTATGTCTCACACTTCTAAAGAGGTACATTCCGAAACCGAATATTATAGCAATGATAGTTCCACTTTAGATGATATTGAATTTGAAGGCAAATATGATAGCTTACACAAACTTAGTCTTAAATTCATAGAAAATAATAAAACCTTAAAATCAACCAAAACTAAGCTTGAAAATGAGATCAATGAACTTAGGGAGAAATTGGCTAAACTTGAGAAAAACAAAGAGGTTGATTTAGGTTGCTTAAGTTTTGAGAAACTTAGATTAGAGAATGATGATCTCAAGAGCACCTCCATTAAATTGGAAAAGTTCATGAAAGGTACTAGTGCTCTTGATGATTTGTTAAACAAACAAGTTCATTCTAAGGAAAAACTTGGTCTAGGTTTTAACTCAAATGAAGCTTCAACTAGTGAACCAAAACAAGTCAGGTTTTCACAGAAAACACCCTCTGGACGCGGTTCCACATCGTATGGCGCGGTTCCTTATCACTATGGAACCGCGGCCATAGATAAGGTATCGCGGCCAGAAGTTGAGTTTTGTGAAAATTCTGAACTTTCTGAAAAATATAAGTTAAATGAAAAACCAAAGCATCTTACTGTTAATAAGGTTCAATTACCCATACTTGACGATAATGTTATTGGTAAGTTCTACAAGCCGTTAAGTAAACCTCTCATGGGAAATAGAAGTTTATATAGACTATCTTCTACTCCACCTAGAGTACGGAATGAGTCCAAGCCTAGAAGTAGAACGACATCGCCTACAAGAGATAATCAAAACAACTCACGACCTAAAAGTAAAACTCCAACACCTAGAAGGAATAATAATAACTCTAAATCTAGATCAAACACACCTAGGAGAAGTAATGAACAACAAAATGGTTACATGAATTACTACCCTCCTCCATTTTGTTCTCCATGGGGAATCCCCTCCTCATTCATGCATCCCAACCAAATGCAAGGGATGTTTGGAACTAACAATTTTGGACCCATGAGATATTGGGGACCAAATGTTTGATCTTGTGTGTTGTTACCTAGATATGCTTGGGAATTGATTTGGAGCCCGATGAGTGGATTAAGGATAGTGGATGTTTTAAACACATGACGGGTAATCGAAGTTTGTTCTCGCATTACAAAGCATATGATGGAGGTAACGTCACATTCGCTAGTAATCTACGTGTTAATATCATTGGCAAAGGTACGGTTTCTCTTGATTCCATGACCATTGAAAATGTTGAGCACGTAGATAACTTAGGTTTTAACCTTTTAAGTATAGGTCAGATTTGTGATAATAAGTGTAAGGTCATCTTTTTGGAATATGACAATGAAATCGTAAAAGATGGAAAAGTCATTGGAAAAGGTGTTAGAAAGCATGGGCTTTATGTCATGAAGGTTAATAAGAAGTCAAAAGACAACATATGTCTTGCGACTATAGATGATAGTTCTACTCTTTGGCATAGGAGATTAGGTCACGCTAATATGCGTTTAATTCAATCTTTAGTCTCTAAGGAGTTGGTAAGACACCTCCCCAAGATTAAGTTTGATAGTCACTTTTGTGATGCTTGCAAAGTTGGAAAGCAAGTTCACTCAAGTCACAAAGCCAAGAATTTGGTTTCGACCTCTCGGTGCTTAGAGCTCCTACATATGGATCTCTTTGGACCTTCCGCCATACGGAGTTATGGAGGTAACCTTTATACCCTAGTTATAGTTGATGACTATTCTAGATTCACTTGGACTAGATTTTTGGCATCTAAGAATGAAGCTTTCGATCACTTCGAAATCTTTAGTCGAAGAATTCAAAATCAACTAGGATGTTCAATTGTTTCTATTAGGACGGATCATGGTAGGGAATTTGATAATGAAGTGCAATTTGGTGCCTTTTGTGAAGCTCATGGTATTACCCATAACTTCCCGGCTCCTCGCACTCCACAATCAAATGGGGTAGTTGAAAGGAAGAATAGGACTCTCCAAGAGATGAGTAGGACGATGTTAAACGAGCAATCTTTGCCTCAAAAGTTTTGGTGCAATGTCGTGGATACATCGACTTATATTCTCAACCGAATTCTTATTCGACCTTTCCTAGGAAAAACCCCCTATGAGATTCTTAAAGGTAAGAAACCCTCATTAGAATACTTTAGGGTGTTTGGAAGCAAGTGATTTATCCTCAACACCAAAGACTACCTTACCAAGTTTGACCCAAAGTCTTACGAAGGTATCCTTTTAGGTTATTCCCAAACTAGTAAGGCCTACATAGTCCTAAATAGAACCTCAGGGGTTATTGAAGAATCACTCAACGTAACCTTTGATGAAACCCCTCCTTCACCTAAGACACCACCATTGGTTGATGATGACTTGGATGAATTAGAAGTAGTTAAAGCCACAGAGGTTAGAAAAATAGGAGTTGAAGACCTTAGTGTTGAAAAGGAAGTAAACATTAAGGATTCTAGGGATCATACTCTCAATAATGTCATTGGTGACTTAAATCAAAGGACCCTAAGATCGCAAGTCCAAAACCAAAGCAACTTCTTTTGTTTTGTCTCCTTGATTGAACCAAAGAATGTTAAAGAAGCTTTGACGGATGAGAGTTGGGTCATTGCGATGCAAGAAGAATTGAATCAATTCGTTGCCAATGATGTTTGGGAACTTGTTCCTCCACCTAGAAGTTCTACCATTATAGGAACCAAATGGGTATTTAGGAATAAGCTATATGAGAATGGTGTTGTGTCTCGTAACAAGGCTAGACTTGTAGCTCAAGGCTATAATCAACAAGAAGGGATTGATTATGACGAGACATATGCACCGGTAGCTAGATTAGAATCAATTAGAATCCTTTTAGCCTACGCTTGTGCCTTAGATATTAAGCTTCAACAAATGGATGTAAAGAGTGCATTTCTTAACGGTTTGATCAATGAGGAGGTATATATGGCTCAACCTCCCGGCTTCATTGATTTTGAGAAACCAGACCATGTTTACAAGCTTAAGAAAGCACTTTATGGACTCAAACAAGCACCCAAAGCTTGGTATGATAGACTTAAAGCGTTTTTTGTTAAACATGAGTATACCATGGGTATGGTAGACAATACACTCTTTACAAAGAAGAAAGGTCCTCACCTCATAATCGTACAAATATATGTTGATGACATTATATTTGGCTCAACTTGTCAAGAATTGTGTGATGACTTTGCCAAAATCATGCATGATGAGTTTGAAATGAGTATGATGGGAGAACTTAACTTCTTTTTAGGACTCCAAATTAAACAAATGGTCGATGGTATTTTCTTTAGTCAATCTAAGTACGCTAAAGAAATGCTAAAGAAGTTTGGATTAGAAAAATCTAGACCAATGAAGACCCCTATGGCCTCGGATACTAAACTCACCGTAGATGATGATTGTGAGTCGGTAGACAACACCAAATATAGAGTTATGATTGGTAGTTTGTTGTACCTAACGGCAAGTCGACCTGATATCATGTTTAGTGTTTGCCTTTGTGCTCGCTTCCAAGAGGCTCCCAAAACCTCTCACCTTAAAGCGGTTAAGCGTATCTTCCGATACATTAAAGGCACTATACATTTAGGATTATGGTATCCTAAAGGGACCGGTGTAGAAACTATTGTCTACGCGGACTCGGATCATGCGGGAGACTATGTGGACCGGAAAAGCACTAGTGGAGTTTGTACCTTCATGGGTTGTTGTTTAACTTCTTGGTTCTCCAAGAAACAAACCGCTCTTGCGATATCCACCACGGAAGCCGAGTATGTGAGTGCCGGAAAAGCATGCCAACAAGCTCTATGGATGAAGCAAGCGCTTGTTGATTACGGGATTTCTCTTGATGATGTTCCCATCATGTGCGATAATAAAGGCGCTATAGACCTAAGCAAGAATCCCGTGCAACATTCGCGAACCAAACACATAGAAATTAGACACCATTTCCTTAGGGATAATGTTCAAAAGGGGAACATTACTATTGAAAAGGTGCCCTCCAAGGACAACTTAGCCGATATCTTCACTAAGCCACTTAAGAGGGAACCTTTTAATTACTTGCGTCTAGGTCTAGGATTAATGGAACATCTTCCTTAAATTCTTTTCTTCTTGTGTGTTTTCTATTACCACTTTGAGTCCTTGAGTCTTTTAAAATTCTTTTGAAAAATCTTATCATCTCCTTTTCAAAACTCTCAAAGTCTCCTTCGAAAATGGTTGAGAAATTCGTTTGACATTGTTAATTCAATCTAAAAACGATTTTTTCATAGATTCTCGCTATTAATATAGAGCTTACATAACTCATATGTATGATTCTCTCAAACATAGCAAGAACAAGATTGAATCATGGAGGATCATTGTGTCATGACTTAAGGTCTTGTCTTACACACCTCCTACATTGATTTTTTAATCCATGTATTTTGGTCAAATCTCTATTTGGTAAGTTTGCATATATTTTCTTTGTCTATCTTTGCTTTTAAGCACATCCCTATGATAAGTTAGACTATAAAAATAAGATTTGCTGAAAAATCTTTCTCCAAACACCAAACCCTGCTTCTACAGGCGGTTCCATAAGTGAGCCGCGGTATCTTATTGATAAGGTACCGCCACCATAGATAAGGAACCGCCTACAGTGGCCTTCCTTTTTGGGTTATTGTCTGAAACTCCAGATTTGCTCCAACCTTTTTGAGAATCTTTGTTTCAAACCCTTTGACCACCCCAAAAATACCCTAAGCCTTCTCTATTTAAACCATAAGCAGTTTGCATTACTTCACATCCAAAATGTCTTATTCTCCCAATGAAAGCCTTGAATCTCCTCCATTTTCTCCAATTGCTTTCAATCCAAACCCACCCAAGAACACTCTTAATCACATTTCTCCTACCAAGAATGTTGATTGTGGAACTTCCTTTCTTCCACCACCACCCTTTAGTGTTCTTCCTCCTTCTCATGATAATGTCATGCACCATGGAACATATTGTCATTGTTGTCAATATCAACATCTTGCTATGGCACACATCTATGAGGAGTTGAGCTACATCAAGAGTCTCTTAATCAAGCCTCCTCTTCACTTTGATTATGAGATCTCCAACAAGCCACCACCACCACCCTCCACTATTACCTTGTCTTTCATATAAGCATTGATTGCTTATCCTCAAGACACCAAACTCAAGCAAATCTTAGAATTCTAGAATAACTAGGATTAGATTTATGCTTTTGGCTTGTTTCATTCCTTTTTTTTTCATACTTCTTTGTATGATGTTCCTTTAGTAACCTATCTTGGATCTTTGTCCTTGTGTTTTCTTCTCTTTTAATTTTCTTTTTGTGACCTATTGTTATATATTGTTGGTTGTTTCTTTTGTTCAACTAACCCTTCTATGTAGCTTGTCACCATATCTCGATTCCTCGGTGCCCCAAGCTAGGGGGAGTAAGCACCAAGGGGGAGTCTTTGCAAAGTCCGTTTCTTCAACACCGGCTTACGCAACCTTTTTGCTTCGACAAAGGGGGAGAAATGAATAAACTCGTCTTCGAAAATCTTGTTTTTGTGTGATTGAGTTTATGTATTGTCGGAATCAAAAAGGGGGAGATTGTTAATGCAATAATGACTAAAAACGTTACTTGCATTTTTCGGTCTCGCTTAGTTTTGATTACGACAATATGTAAAAACAAGCATTTACGAAAACAACGAAAAACGAATTCTTGAGTTCAAGTATTTTTCATTTTACCCATTTTCACTTAAGGTATGGATAAACAAGTACTAACCTTAATCAAGTGATCAAGTGATTTAATCTTTTCTTAAAACTCACTTTTTATTAAATGTGACAAGTTTTTATTAAACTTTATTTTTAAGAAAATGTTTTATTAAATTAATTATTTGAAATTTGAAAATGGCATATTCTTATTCTGTTAAGAATATCCTTTCAGGATATTTTTTATACCCAGATAAGACCTCCACCACTAAAGGACAAAAAGGAGCGGAGTCTAGTCCGGCGGTACCTTATCGATAAGGTACCGCGGGCTGTGATAAGGTACCGCGGGCAGATATAGTCGTTGGCTCCTTTATCCTTTAAATAGTGGACCATTCTCAGCTTTTCACCTCACCTCTTTTGCACATTCATTTCCAGATTCAAACCCCTTCTTTAATCACTCAAATCTTTGATCATTTGTTTGATTATTACTTGTTTAAGAAGTGAATCTTGTTCTTCCATCCCTTCCTCTCCAAGTGCAAAGAGAAGAACACTATCCTAGTGAAGTGTTGAGTCCACCACCAAAGATCCATTGAAGATCAAATTTTATATACTTGTAGTTGTGTTATAGTTGTGAAGATCCAAGTAGTTGTGTCTATTTGGAAGTTGTGTATGTACTAAGTATAGTTGTGTAGATTGGTCCTAGCTACGATTAGGGCTCGACTTTTAGCTTAGAGTCGGAAATTGGTTAAGCGACGTGTACGGTTTTCTCCACCATAAGGAGCTTGTTGTGTAGTGAACTCTCGAGTAAGGAGTACTCGAGGAGTGGAGTAGGAACGAGGAGTGAGCTTCGTTGCCGAACCATTATAAATCCTTGGTGTTCGGTTTGATCTTTCTTTACCCTTAACTCTTTACATTCTTTATTCTTTTTGCATATACATGTGTTAGTATTAGATTAGCTACACTATCATTCTTTATTCTTTGTGGATATATTTTTGTTAGTATTAGTTTAGCTACACTATCATTGTCCATATTGTGCATAAGAAGATTTCACATATTTCCTCAAGCCTAAGTTTTTGAAAAAGGATTTTTTGGAAACCATATTTTAACAAGTAAATATAAGAAACTATTCAACCCCCCCCCCCTTCTAGTTTCTACAGTGTTATATCCTAACCCAAGTTTTTCCTTAGAATGAATTTGTTTGTTTAACATATCATCAAGAGCATTAGTAAGTCTAATGGAGGTGCTCTTAAGGTTTTCATTTTCTTGCCTAAGGTTTTCACATTTTAAGCATCCTAGGTCTATTTCTTTATTTTTCTCAAGCTTAGCTAATTTTTATTTTAGCTCACTAATCTCGCTTTCAAGCTTAGTTTTAGTTGATTTTAGCACTTTGTTCTTTTTAATAAATTTTAGACTAAGCTTATGCAAGTTATTGTATTGGACTTCTAATTCACTATCATCTTGAGAAGAACTATTATTGCTATAATACTCGGTTTCGGAAAGTACCTCTTCAGAAGTGTGAGCCATGAGACACTTCTCATCTTTGGGGTTGTCATCAACATCTTTACCGCTATCGCTCCATGAACCTCCAACGAACGCCATGTGGTTCTTGTCGCGTGAAGGCTTAGGATAATTACCAATGAAATGATTTGGATCACCACATCTAAAGCATTTCCTATCACCTTTGTCATCTTTGGCAAATCGGTTTTTGGAGAAGGGTTTCTTGTCGTTGTTTGGTTGCCTCACGTATTGACCTCGTCTTTTGAAGAACTTCTTAAAGTCTCTAACCGCCAAGGCATATTCCTCATCATCACTATCCGAGGAACTTTCATGATCACTTTGTGCCTTCTTGGCTTTAAGTGCAAGAGACTTTCTTTCACTCTTAGTTTTCACCATTTCCGAGTCCTTAAAAATTATCATCTCATGAACCTTCAAGTTACCAATGAGTTCATCGAGTGATAATTTGGCGAGATCCTTTGATTCTTCAATCGCCGTGACTTTAGCTCTCCATTTTGGATGCAACGCCCTAAGAAACTTCCTAACATTGTTCTTGCTAGAAAAACCTTCATCAAGTGCTTTTAGACTAGTAATAATAGTGTTAAATCTAGTAATGGCACTATCTATGGTTTCATCTTCTAAGATGACAAACTGTTCATATTGTTGAACAAGAAGATCGATTTTACTTTCTTTGACTTGGCTATTACCTTGATGAGTTACTAAAAGAGTATTCTAAATGTCTTTAGCGGTTTCACACATAAAAATCCTTTTGTACTCTTTCTTTGGTATATCACCATTTTAGCCTCATTATTTTTAGCAAGTTTTCTTTTAGTATCATCATTAGCTTTATCAAAAGTAACTATCTCCTTACTTTTAGAAACTTCATTATATTGAAATGGAAAAAAGTCACCATTGGTAATAACATGCCAAAGATCTAAATCTTTTGATTTCACATAAGTCTCAAACCTATTTTTCCAATAAATAAAACTATCGGTTTCAAAAAGAGGTGGTCTTTGCATGGATTGCCCTTCTAGATACTTGTTGGAATCCATAGATCGATTCAAGTTTTAAAATACTATATATTTTAAAAAGTCTTGAGCAACCACGCTCTGATACCAATTGTAGAAACTAGATGGGGTGGGGGGGTTGAATTGTTTCTTAATTTTGCTTGTTAAAGTTTGGCTTTAAAATCCTTTTTCAAAAACTTAAGCTTGAGTATTTATGTGAAACCTTTTTATACACAGTATGAACAAGGTATAGTGCAACTAACTAATAATCACAAGTATAAAGAATAATGAATGTAACTAAACTAATAATCACAAGTATAAAGAATAAAGAATGTAAAGAGATAAGGGAAGGAAGGATCAAACCAAACACCAAGGATTTATAGTGGTTCAGCAAAGAAGCTCACTCCTCGTTCCTACTCCACTCCTCGAGTACTACTTACCCGAGATTTCACTAATCAACAAGCTCCTTAAGGTGGAGAAACCGTACACAACGTCGCTTAACCAATTTCCGACTCTAAGCTAAAAGTCGAGCCCTAATCTTAGCTAGGACCAATCTACACCAATATACTTTGAGGACTAAGTATTAACCCTAATACATACACAACTTCCAAATAGACACAACTACTTGGATCTTCACAACAATGACACAATAATGAATAAATAAGTTTGGACCTTCAATGGATCTTTAAGGTAGACACAACACTTCAACAATGATAGTGTTCTTCTCTTTTCACTTTGAGAGGAAAGATGAGAGGAGAAAGATTCACTTCTAAACAAGTAGTAATCAAACAAATGATCAAGGATTTGAGTGATTTAAGAAGTATGTAAGAATCTGAAAGTTTATGTGCAAAAGAGGTAGATTGAAAGTCTGGGAATGGTCCACTATTTATAAGACAAATGTCCAACGGCTATATCTGCCCGCGGTTCTTTATTGCAGCCCGCGGTTCCTTATCGATAAGGAATCGCCGGCGTAGAGTCCGCTCCCTTTTGTCTTTTAGTGGGTTGGATCGAATCTGGGGACTAAAATATCCTGAGAGGATATTCCAAACCAAGATAGAATATGCCATTTTCAAATTTCAAATTTTCAAATAATTAATTTAATAAAACATTTTCTTAAAAAGAAAGTTTAATAATAAAACTTTGTCACACTTAATAAAAAGTGAGTGTTAAGAAAAGATTAAATCCTTGATCACTTAATTAGTATAATTACTTGTTTGTTCATACCTTAAGTGGTAATGGTTGAAATGAAAAATACCTGAACTTAAAAATTCGTTTTTCATTGTTTTCGTAAATGCTTGTTTTTACATATTGTCGTAATCAAAACTAAGCGAGACCGAAAAATGCAAGTAACGTTTTTAGGCATCATTGCATTAACATTTTTTTTAGAACAAAAAATGTTAGTGGTTAGTATGTCGAGTCGTGCAATGACATTCAAGCGAAAGAACGTCTTCTTTAAACCCTCGCATAGTTATGTTAGACTCCTTATCCGCTTCGCTTGAAAGGCTCTTGGCATGTCTTGAACTTAGGACCTCCAGGAAACCTTCCCCAAAGAAACCACTTAGTGGAACCTTGGTGGCAACTGAGGTAAGCCAGTTGGTTCTTCCTATCGTCTAACTACGTAACACACAATTGTTTTATAACGTCTTTTTAACATACTTGTGAATTTCAGAGGTCATTTAGCTAGTCTCTGTTATATAATAAAGGAATTAGATTATTTGAGAATTTTAGTGAAAGTGGAGGTTGTAGAAAAAATAACTGGACCAATCAAATGACTTGATTTTGACATATAAGCAAAATTGAACAATGTGATTGGTGAAAAAAAGAAGTAAAAATTGAATTCAATTTAGTTAAATTAAAAACTTTGGTGGAAAAATTTGATAAAAACAAACAAAAATATATGTGTCAAATTTATGAAATTAGAACTTAAAAAAAGGAAGAGATTAATAAGACTTTATTTGTTGAATTTTAAATAAGTTAGATAGAGTTAAGTGAAAACTTATAATTTTCCATATTTTTAGTAACTTTACAAAATAAACAAAATAACCCTTTGAACTTTATACTATGTGGACTTTATATTTTAGAAATACAACATATATTTTATATTAAAAATATAACAAATCACATGATTATAAATATTCAAATAAAAAACAAATTATTGTCTATTTCTATTTTGACACTTAGCAAAGTCTAACAATGCAGTTTACGTAAATTATTATTGGCATGAATATATATATCAAAATGAATGTAGGACATGGACATCGATGTGAGATGAAAATAAATACACGAGATTTTACATATGACAACAACGTATATTTTTTCAAGGTCGTTATGTGTTATTAAATACACAATGTTTAGAAAAGAATAGATAACATTTTAGTTAAAAAAAGTCGAATCACTTGTGCAACAAGTATTTATACAAAATATCAATTAATATTATCAACATAATAAAAAAATCATGTAAAACTCGTGGGTCCATGAGCATCGTAACTTTTTAATTACTAAAAATTTAATACTTTTTTATAGAATAATGTTAAGCATTACAAAATTATGAATTTATAAATCGTGTACGTGTAAGGTTGATGTAAATGATTTTTTGATTAATAATTAAGATATAACTATTTAGAAAAAAATATCGAAAGTAAAAAAAGTATGAAATTCGGAAAAAAAATTTGTGGGTGCACGGTAAAACGAAAACATAATCGAACATATAAACATTAGATATTTTTTAAAAAATATATAATATACATAAAATCGTAATAAACAAATTATTAATTAATTTATTTTTTATGTCCAAGTCCTGAAATGTTGAAAATATTATAAATAAAAATATGATTTGATGAAAATTAAAATTTTGAATAAAAATAATGGTGGAAAAAGTTCCCCATAGACCCCAACTTTATCATAGACCAAGTGGGATAATCCTGGTCCTCCATTTTTATACATTTCAATGGTTGAGATTTGTTAATTTTTTAAACCAAAATTAAATAAACAAACCGAAATTAAATAAAACAGTTATTTTACTTTCCATTTTTATACTTTCCTTTTTTTTACACACATTATCCTCTCTTCTCTACACACGCAACACCCCAACCACCACCGGAACCACCCCAACCACCATCCCAACCACCTCTGTTATAGATCCGATCTATTCGGAATCATCTAATCGTCTCATTTGTACATATATTCGTAACCCTAACCCTAATTTTTACATCTATATGGATATACGAGATGAGTATGCTGCTGTTAACGCGACGAAGCTTAAATCATCATCTAACCCGTCTGGAGAAGCTGGTAATGGTCTTTTTTTTTTAATTTTTATGCTTTTAATTTATGCTTATTATGCTTATCTGGTAACTTATCTGGGTTTTATGCTTATTACACTTATCTGGTAACTTATATTTGATTTATTAAAGGGAAATGCTTATTAACACTTATCTTGTAACTTATTATGCTTATATTTGATTGTTTTATTTTGAATCTGACGAATCATGTATGTTTCATGGTGAAACATACATGATTCTGCGTGATTTAGTGTTCATTTGACCTAACTGATATGTTTTGATTGACTGAGAGTTGATTTCTTGGAATCACTAGAAACTTATTTTGAATCTGACGAATCATGTATGTTTCATGGTGAAACATACATGATTCTACATGATTTAGTGTTCATTTGACCTAACTGATATGTTTTGATTGATTGAGAGTTGATTTCTTGGCTTTTGATTCAGTTAGACTTGTTAATATTTGGCCTTACATTTGTTTAACTGTCATAGTGAGTCATATATGTTTCATCATGAAACATATATGATTCATCATGAATCATATATGCTTCATGGTGAAACATATATGATTCACTATGAATCATATATGTTTCATGGTAAAACATACATGAAAGGGAAATAGCTTTAGCTTTTGTTTTTTAAGATTATGATGGTAGCCATTTGTATTCTGCAAGTGTATTCTGCAAGTGTTTTATTCATGGTGAAACATACATGATTCTGCATGATTTAGTGTTCATTTGACCTAACTGATATGTTTTGATTGATTGAGAGTTGATTTCTTAGCTTTTGATTCAGTTAGACTTGTTAATATTTGGCCTTGCATTGCTTAACTATCATAGTAAATCATATATGTTTCACCATGAAACATATATGATTCATGATGAATCATATATGTTTCATGGTGAAACATATATGATTCACTATGAATCATATATGTTTCATGGTAAAACATACATGACAGGGAAATAGCTTTAGCTTTTGTTATTTAATATTATGATGGTAGTCATACGTATTCTGCAAGTGTTTTATTCTGAATCCTGACGAATCATGTATCTTTTGCAGTTACTACAACTAAAGCTGGTATAAAAAGTACGCCTCCTAAACCCGAAGCTCCTAAGACAACCTTGCGTCCTAAATTTAGAGCTGGTAAAACAATCCTACTTCCTAAATCTGTAGCTCCTAGCACTGATAATCCTGAACCGCCTCTTAAACCTAAAGCTGTCAAAACATCCCCGCCCCCTAAAACCACTATGCGAACTAGGCAAGCTGATCCTGAACCACCTCCACCTCCTCCTTTAAACACTGACAAACCCCCATTTGCTCAAAAAGTTAATATTGTATTTTCTCGAAAAGGTAAAGACGATAAGAAGGGTAGTAAACCTGATGTAGAGGCTAAAGAGGATAAGAAGGGTAGTAAACCTGATGTAGAGGCTAAAGAGGATAAGAAGGGTAGTAAACCTGATGTAGAGGCTAAAGAGGATAAGAAGGGTAGTGAGCCTGATGTAGAGGCTAAAGAGGATAAGAATAACTTGGCTGATGTAGAGGCTAAAGAGCATAAGAATAGTAGTGAGGCGGGTGGTGATGATGGGAGTGGGGAATCTGATGAGCCTGGGAGTGATGAGCCTGGGAGTGAGGAGACTGCTGAAACATATGTGAGTGAGAGTGAAGAAACTGATTATGTGGTAGTTGCAAAGAGTGGGAATAAGGAGCCGTCCTCAAGTGATAGTGATTATGTGGCGAAGAGTGAGAGTGAAGAAACTGATGAGATTGTTAACACAGATGAAGAAGAATTGGAAGTTGCAAAGGCGAGTTAGAAAGTGCCTAGTAAACGTGTTGGGAATGTAGCTGCCAAAGAGGGTGTTTTGAAAAAAGCAAAGGTTGAGAAAAAAGAGGGCGTTGTGAAAAAAGCAAAGGTTGAGAAAAAAGAGGGCGTTGTGAAAAAAGATGTGGATGTGAAAAAAGCGGGTGCTGTGAAAAAACAGGTTGATAGGAAACCCAAGGTGGATATGAAACAGGAGTCAGAATCTACCATGGTTGTTTATGAATCACCATCTAAGAAGCAGAGGGTGAACAAGAAGAAACCTCTTACTGAGGAACAGGCTAAGAAAGTTGCGTACTCGAATGAGTTTCCGCCTCTTTTTTCTAGAACTGTACCAAAGTCACTTTTGGATGTCATGAAAGATGCTTCTCTTGTTGACATGGAACAGTTTTTGAATGAGATTGGTTTTTCTAACTGGTGGGGTCTTAAGGTTGATCAGTTACCAAATCGTTTAGCGAGGGTTGCTGTGAAAGCTTTTAATAAGTCGACTTATGAATTTAAGCTTGCTACAGGCAGCTTTCTAGTCACGCCCGAGAAAATCCATGAAATCCTAGGACTTCCTATTGGTGGAATTTCCTTGTTTGATTTGCCCGAGAGACCTTCAAACGACATTGTTGTTAAGTCATGGCTACAACAGTTTGCGCCAAAGGCTCGGAAAAAAATCACGGCTAAGGACATCAGTGACAAGTTGATGCAGGCGACGGAAGTTGATTTTATGTTTAAACTCAACTTCCTGACACTTTTCGCAACTGTGATGGGTGACGCGGACTTCATGAAAGCAGCACCAAGGCTTAATGTGGTTAACCACATTTATGAAGATACAGATATTTCTAAGGTGGATTGGTGCCGTTTCGTTCACTATTGTTGTCTTCAAGAAGGTGTATTACCTAACACTCTTGACGGCTTTTACACAGGTCCCTTGTATTTTCTAGTTGTAAGTCCTCTATCTTTTTTATTAACTTTTATTTGTTTTACATTTTTAACTAATTTTAACATTTTGTAACACTAAACATATATGTTTTTTCTCTATTGTGTGCAGCTCCTTTATCTTGATTCAACGAAGTATGACCGATATACAGTTGTTCGTTCAAGACCAGCCATCAGGGACTGGAGTTCTGCTGACATGCATAAGCGGCAAGAACTTGAGCTTCAAGATCAAGTATTTGGTAAATTGGAGCTTCGTGGAGCATGGAGTCCGGATGAGGCACGACAAACTGAGTTTCTTTGGTGCCACTGATCTTAAAAAGAAGTTGAAAGCTTCAGGTGTACCACCTAAGGAGAAAAAGGTATGAATCAACATTTTTAAATGTTTATAATATTACGTATAATTCACCATTGATCATATTTTGATTCTAACTTTCAGTGTATTTTATATTTATTTGTAGAGTATATGCAAAGTTCATACGATTCACCATGAATCATATATGTTTCATGGTGAAACATATATGTTTCACCATGAATCATATATGTTTCACCATGAATCATATATGTTTCATGGTGAAACATATATGTTTCATGATGAATCATATATGTTTCATGGTGAAACATATATGTTTCACCATGAATCATATATGTTTCACTATGAAACATATATGTTTCACCATGAAACATATATGATTCACCATGAAACATATATGTTTCACCATGAAACATATATGCAAAGTTCATCATGAATCATATTTGATTCTAACCTTTCAGTGTATTTTACATTTATTTGTAGAGTATATGCAAAGTTATTGAAGATAAGCTGTCAAGAGTATCAAAGGAGAAGTCTGAGATAGAAGCTCTCTTGAAAAGGGCTAGCAACGACTTCCCAAATGATGAACAAGTTGATGCTTTGTACCACATATATATTGGATTGTTTAAAGATACTATGTGGTTGCAAGATAAGTCACCCCATATTGACGATTTTGACGATGAGAAGAGAGATGATGATAAGAAAGACGATGAGAAGAGAGACAAGCCGGCTGATGACCCGACTGAGAAGAGAGACGAGCCGACTGGTGTTCCGGCTGAGAAGAGAGATAAGGCGGAGAATGTTGCTGATGCTGAAAAAGGAGACAAAGGCAAGGAGACGTCTCATGCTGAGGATGTTGTTGTTGAGAAGGAGGGGTGTGTTGATGAATTAAATGTGGAAACTTATACTCAGTGGATTAATGCGAACATATGGTGGTATGGACCATATGTGGTTGATGTGACTGTCGAATCTTTTGGCCATGAGGTAATTTGTTAACCTTTTATTTTTTATTTTTTATTTTTTATTTTTTATTTTTTTTAATTATTTATTCATATTTTTTACGTTATGTTATTATGAATTGTTTAATTAAAAAAAGGTTCAATGTTTCAGGAGGAGTATTGGGCTTGGCCTACGGATCTTCCTGGTGCTGCTGTGACTGCTCCACCGCTGCCTGGTGCTGAGCCTGCTGGGACTGCTCCACCGCTGCCTGGTGCTGAGCCTGTTGGGACTCCTACACAACAGACTCCTCCACAACAGACTCCTCCAATGGGTATTAAGAAATGGTCCAACCAGATTCTCCGATAACTTCTGTTTATCAGTATAAGAGAATCAATGTTGAGTCATTGATTAACAAAGTTGAGTTTATCATGGGAAACAACTTGTTTTCTATGCAAGGCGAAAAATAGTAAGCTCTCTTTGTCATGTCTTTTAGAATTTTTTTGTTAACTGTGTATGAAAAAATACATGATCCATGATGAAACATACATGATGCATGATGAATCATGTATGTTTCATCATGGATCATGTATGTTTCATCCATAACTTTTTGTGTAAATTACTGGATAACACTATTTATTTTCTTATTTTTGTAGTGAAATTGTTTTTCAAACTGTATCTGGATATCCTCTATCAGTCGTACGTGTCAATTTGGAAACTTTGGCACCAAGGATATGGATAGATGCTAGTGTCATAGATTGTTTTGTCGCCATTCTTAATGCTGAGTATGATACCAAACTTCCAGAGACGAAATATCACTATTTTTCTACTGGTTGTATTGTAAGTTGTCATTTGACTATTCTTCGAGTGGTTCTATTAGTTTCATGTTTTCTCTTATGACTTTTTTTTCTTATACAGACACCAGATATGATTAGCAGAGTTCTTGGTGAGGAACCATCATACAAACTGTTTAAGGCAGCAATATTGGCTTAGTTTGAAGGTGATGAAGCTTCCGCGTCTCTCTCACGCGTTGAGTTGGCTTTTTTTTCCTATATGCGCTTCAAATCATTTTTATGTGGTTGTTTTCAACCTCAAAATGCCAACTACAATGTTGATTCTTGATAACGCTTCTGGATTTACCTATTCAGCAAAATACAAGGGAGCTTGCGGTATTTTGGTAAGTTTATTATGGGGATTATATATAATTACGGATTATATATAATTACGGATTATGATGGTGAAACATATATGTTTCACCATGAAACATATATGTTTCACCGTGAAACATATATGTTTCACCATGAATCATATATGTTTCATGTTGAAACATATATGTTTCACCGTGAATCATATATGTTTCATTATGAAACATATATGATTCATCATGAATCATATATGTTTCATTATGAAACATATATGAAACATATATGTTACACATGCATCTTTTTTTTAATATGTTTTTGTGTTTTTCTCTTTCTCGTTTTGTAGAAAAAGTTCTTTGCAAGGTATTTGGAGGATCATAATCATCCAAGTCACTCCAAAGTTTCAAAAATGAAAGGCTATGTTCCAAAGTTGAGATGGAGTACTAAAGACAATCATGAAGACTGCTGTGTATTTGCTATGATCCATTTGGAGAACTACACCGGTGACAGTAAGAGGAGCTGGGATGTTGGTCTTTGCGAAGAATCTGCTATGCCAAGAACTTTGTTGAAGCGTATGAGGTTCAAGATAGCTACAAAGATTCTTCTTCATAATTACAACAAAGAAAGAGCCAAAATGTTCAAGCTTGCCTATGATTTTGAGACAAAGGTTGACAAGGAAGAAAGAATCGCAATCATTGTTCATGCGCTAAACCATAGACATGAGCGTGATCTAGAGAAGGCTGATGATATGGCTGAGAAGGCTGATGATATGGCTGACAAAGGAGAGGGTGATATGGCTAAGAAAATTGAAGGGAAATGAAGAATGACTTTATTCTATGATTGTGAATGGTAGAAGGATAGGAAAAAACACTAATATGGGTCTCTTTTGGTAGATCTAGCTGTTGGGCCCCTGATGTATCTAATTGTTAGTAATCATTGTATTTTGAACATAGTCTAAACAATGTAGTCTGTACAAGGTAGTTTGAATTACATGTTTGTATTTTATATGTGTTCAAATCTTTGATAATTACAAGGTTTATCTGTGTACAAAGAATGATAGATGTGCCTTGATGAATCTTATATGGTTGATGATAAATCATACATGTTTTATCATGAATCATACATGATTCATGAAGACACATGTATGAATAATCACGCTTGCTTTTGAAATTTTTAGATTTAGAGTTCTTTTTAACAATTATAATGTATCACTCTTGAATGAATCCATCATGATTCATATATGATTCATTATGAATCATATATGTTTTATCATAAAACATATATGTTTCATGATGAATCATATATGTTTCATAATGAAACATATATGATTCATGATGAATCATATATGTTTCATAATGAAACATATATGATTCATGGTGAAACATATATGTTTCACCATGAAACATATATGATTCATGGTGAAACATATATGTTTCATCCCCAAACACTTTAAATTAAAATGATAATGCAGAAATAAACATATATGATTCATCCCCAAACACTTCAAATTAAAATGATAATGCAGAAATAATCAAGTATTAATTGAACTAAATATCAAAACAAAGTTGATTCAAAGTATAAAACTAAGTGTAAAACAAAGTGTTAATTGAAAACATATTGATAGTAAATATGACTTGAAAAAACATAGAATGATCAACAAGCTGTGTTTGATGTTTGTTATGTAGCAGCAACGTTTCCAGCTTCTGTAGCAGCAACGTTTCCAGCTTCTGTAGCAGCAACGTTTCTAGCTTCTGCTTGAGCAGCTTCCATAAGCGCCAACTTTGCAATATACTTTGGATTTAATGGACATGTGTTCTTGGTATGTTCATTTGTCACTTGTTTGCAACATAAAAATTTCCTAGCCTGCTTTTTCTTAGCTTTTATAGCCATTTCTCTTGCACTTTTTATACGTGCTCCTTTAGGTGCTGCTTTACGTTCTCCTTTAAGACCGGCTTTGTTTCGAGCCCCTTCTGGATTTCCTATGATCGGTTTATCAGCAGCCGGCTTTCCAATTGCATATAAATCTAGGATTACATCACTCGTTTTCTGGGAAGGTGGATTAGGAACTTGAACTTGTATTTCCTTCTTAATTTTTTCCAACGTTTGCACAAATTCTGCCAACTTTGCTTCATCTTTACTCAACCAAAACAAGCATTCATCGACCACGTTGTTGGCGTCGTTAGTTAACCTTTCAATGGTTTCGTTCTTTTCTCCGTATCTGTTTGTCTTTCTTCTCAATCCAAGTGGTATTAAATCCCTTCTCCAACGCCTTAGAATGTATTTTTCTGGAATCTTTCCAATATCACGGTTCTTAAAAACACAAAATACGTGTCGGCACAAAAAACCATACCGATCGAAATGTCTACAAGTACAACTAACTGAACCGTCTTCTGGATGATGCAAAACCTGATTATGAAACATTAAAAACAAAATTAATACTTGGGCATTTACCAAAACAATTAGGAAACATGTATGATTCATCATGAAACATGTATGTTTCATCAGGAAACATGTATGATTCATCAGGAAACATGTATGATTCATCATGAAACATATATGATTCATGATGAATCATACATCATTTTGGTAACAATAACAACAATTAATGATTCATTAACCATGAAACATATATGATTCATAATGAATCATGTATGTTTCTTCATGAATCATATATGTTTCAGGATGAATCATACATGTTTCATGATGAATCATATATGTTTCATCAAGAAACATGTATGATTCAACATGAATCATATATGTTTCATGGTGAATGAATCGTATACTATTTTGGAAACAGAAACAACATTTAATTGATTTCACTCACCAACCTTGTAGGTAGCAACCTTGTCTTCTTCTTGTATAACCATCTCTTTGCCTTCCTCGGTATATATTGTCCGGTACTCCCCTGCCCTTGTGTCTTTAACATGAACCGTCTCAACTCCCTCTTCCGTTCTAAGCTCTACTATTTGACAAGCCCAAATCGATTCCATTATTTCCTTTTGAACAATCAGAAATATTGTCCTAGTATATATCTTAGCCGCATGTGTTTCCATCTCTAACCTTGTATAAGGTTTTGAAGCTGCTTCATAAGTTTTGAAGTCTAAAAACTCTTGCCTGTGTCTTTGCCTTTCCATGGAAGCTTCATAGCACATCATGAAATTGAGTAATGTTGACCCATGATTCGTGAAACATTTGAAAAATGCATTTTCACTCTCGGATCTCGAAGTGGTTCTCATTAAGCCAAACAAAGGAGAGGTAATAAAGTATGCCGGTAACCACATTTCTCGAAGGGTAAACATCTTCTTCATCCACTTGTGGTCTTGCAATTTGAAGTCTTCGATTAATTTATTCCATCTTTCTTCAAAGTCCTTAGGCTCTATGAACATATTCCACACAAGTTTGTTGAAACGTTCTTTGAAATTTGTCTCTTCATATGTTTCTTTGCATATCTGTAAAAATAATCAAACGAGAATGATTAGATACATGGTTCATCATGAATCATACATGATTCATCATGAATCATACATGATTCATCATGAATCATACATGATTCATCATGAATCATACATGATTCATCATGAATCATATTTGTTTCATCATGAATCATGTATGTTTCATCATGAAACATATATGATTCATGATAAAACATACAGAATTCTACAAGAAAAATACAGACTTATGGTAAATGAAATTCACCTTTGATGGAACTTTTTGCATGATGTGCCACATGCATAATCTATGTTTAGACTGCGTAAACACTGCTTCAATTGCTCGCTTCATTGCCCCATCTTGATCTGTTACAACCATATCGGGTTGCTTTGGGTGAGCAGTCAAGAATGAAGTTAATAGCCATATATAAGCTTCTGTGTCTTCACATAACAACAATCCTGCGCCGACTGTCACCGACTTTCTGTGATTATCTATGGTGGTGAATGGAACAAAAACCATGTCGTACCTGCAAATTAAGTAAATCATAATCAGATGAGAATGATTAGATACATGGTTCATTAGATACATGTTTCATGATGAATGATATATGTTTTAGAATGAAACATATATGACTCATGATGAAACATATATGATTCATCATGAAACATATATGATTCATCATGAATCATGTATGTTTCATGATGAAACATACATGATCCATAATGAATCATATATGTTTCATCTTGAAACATATATTTTTCATAGTAAACCATACAGAATTCTACAAGAAAATGTTTTTATTCAACAACTTACTTATTGGTTCTGAATGTTGCGTCAAATGATATTACATCACCAAACTCATTGTAGTTGCATTTATCAACTTCATCTGCCCAAAAAAGTGCAACTAACACGCCGTTTTCAACCTTATACTGAAATGTGAGGTCTGGCGCAAACAACTTCCTATTTTCCATCTTCTCTATCAACATATGTGCATCACTTTCCCCTATAACCTCATTAACGTCTCTGATATGATTCTTAAAATCGTCAGTCGTGCCATGAACATACTGAGAACCCCCTTTCATCGTAGAAAACAAGTGGTGTGCCTTTGTTCCACCAAGTTTCATTGTTGAAGCTTTTATAACAAACATTTTTTCCGTCTGAGTCATCTTTCGTTGTTTCTTTGTAAGATGCTCAAATTCTTTCGGAATCATTCGGTGGTTGTGTCTCGGATCGAATGTAACTACTTCATACTTTCCGGTACGACTATCCAAAGCAATCTTAATTCTCGCACGGCAACCCGTTAGTCTATGCCTTGTATTTTTAACTTGCTTATCATTGTGTTGAGGATCCAATGTGTTAATATTTATCTCCTTTGGATTCCCTTCTCGATTACACATGACATACTTTGATTTCACCAAACCACTTTTTGTTTTCTTTTGGCATGTCATCTTAGCTTCAAACCCTACCTTTTCAGCGTAAGTGTTATAAAAATCGACACCTTGCTCTATTGTATCAAAAGTTTGCCGCACAAAAGGTAGGTACTGCGTTTCGACATATGGTTCGCAGTATATCGTTCCTCCAGGGGTCTCGCCTTCTGGGAACAAAGTTGGAGTGCTCATTGTAACTGTTAAACAATAACATTTAGGTTTTGTTTTAGTAAATTATTTTTACATTGAATCATGTACGTTTCATGTTGAATCATATATGTTTCATCATGAAACATATATGATTCATGATGAAACATACATGATTCATCCAACTTGTTTTTGAAGTTTTTACCAATTACAGTGTTTTAAAGAATAACTATTTTAATAGAATCATAGAATCATATATGATTCATTTTGGGTCAATTGTTTGTATATTGAATGAAACATATATGTTTCATGATGAATCATATATGTTTCATAATGAAACATATATGTTTCATGATGAAACATACATGATTCATTCAATATACAAACAATTGATTCAAAATGAAACATATATGATTCATTTTGGATCAATTGTTAATATATTGAATGAATAATATATGTTTCATGATGAATCATATATGTTTCATAATGAAACATATATGTTTCATGATGAAACATATATGATTCAACATGAAACATACATGATTCACTGTAAAAATAAACCTTAATTATATATGTTTGTATGTTGAATGAAACATATATGATTCATCATGAATCATATATGATTCATCATGAATCACTTGTTTTGTATATTGAATGAATCATATATGATTTACCTGGAGTTTGAATGATATTGGCTTCAACATTTGACTCTTCAATTTGATTCTGAGTCATAGGGTTTTCATCTTCTTCGTATTGAACTATACTTGAATCTGCATCAATCGCATCGTCATCAGCCATATTTGTGGTAGTTGTGATTAGGGAAGGTAGTTGTGGAGGTTGAGGTCGCCGGAAAAAATGGAATGGAGGTTGTTGTGGTGGTTAAGGTCGCCGGAAAAATTAAGGTTTATAGATCTGTGATTAAGGAGATCTGTGATTAGGGAGTTGTGGTGGTTGAGGTCGCAGGAAAAAAAACGGTTATAGAGGTTGTTGTGGTGGTTAAGGTCGCCGGAAAAAACAGTTAAGAAGGAGGTGGTGGTCGCGCGGTTTTGGTAACTGAAAAAACGGAAGAACCGTTCAGCTCAAAGAGAGCTGTGTGTTTTTTTAAAGAAAAAAATGAATTTTTAATTTCTAAAATTCTATTTATATTTTTTAATTAGTAAAAAGTGGTGTAATCTTGGTCATTGAATGCAAAATAAATGAATGACCCATATTATCTCATTTGGTCTATAATATATATATTGTGTTTAGGGGGATCGCAACTCAAATAATGGTTATGAAAAGTATAAATACTGGAATTAAATAGTGAGTAATATTCGCTACAAGATTGTAAAAAAGAAAAGAAGAAAAGGGGCATAAAAGAAACGCACACCCCTGAATGTGAAAGTGTAAGGGAAGGGAAGGGAAGGGAAGAAATATTGAAATTGAGTCAGTCTTACCAAATGAAATGAATCTAATAAACAAATAAATATTGTTTGTGTATAGATTTTATGAGATTAGATTGATCGGGCAAACACAACACACCTTATTTCAATTCGATCATCAGAATTATTATAATCTCCATTGTGTGTGTATGAAGTGAAATAATAATAATAATAATAAGAATAATAATAATAATAGTTTGGTTGGGGGAGGAGGATGCGTTTGGAAGAAGAAGAAAGATGATATTACTCCAGTCTCAGTCAAGATATCTCCTTCAGATCTTCACTAATCGCCTCAACAAGTAAACATATACTCTTTCTTTCTTTCAAACCCTAACTAACTAACTTTATTCATTCATTCATTTTTATTACTTTATTACCTCAACACAATACAAATCAGATAGACTCTTTAAGCGCCTTCATCACTTAATTTTTTTAATTTTTGCTTTCCGCTGTTTGGATCAACAACACCGTTTCGGTATCCTAAATAATACCTTCTTTCTTTTACAGGACTAAATTCATTCATTTTAATACAAATCAGATTTACTCATTCCTATTCAATTTAAGATCGATACCTATCAGATTTTTTTATTATTTTTTTATTTTTTGAATTTTAGTGAAGTAAATTTATTTTTTAAGTTAAGTTTCCTTTTTACATTTGTATATTTTTAAAGTTAAATTAATTTAGTATATTTTGTTTATTAATTTTTGGCAAATCGTGTCGAGGCGGGTATTTTTAAAGTTAACGTGGAAAACTATTTGTCGGGATAAACGTTATTGTGGCCGGATTTCAAGAAAAACGTGACGAGTCAAAGTGACGAGCTTCATTTATATCATCCATCGAGGAATTTTAAGTGTTATTTACGGGTCTTTCGTTTTTTTCACGAATTCTAAAATCCCGAAAACAACAACATCCACGTCATTTTTAATCGATATTTAATGGATTCGTTCGATTCGACATGTCAAAAGAGAGAATCGCATTTAATGCAAAACAAAGTTAGGAAAAGTGGCATCACTTCATTTCAAATGCTCCAGTCTCATCTTGTCACTCTTTCGGGGATTCAAGGAGGGAGCGAATTTGTGACAATCTTTGGACAAGATCGTCATATATTCATCGACTCAATATTCACCACTTTGACCCAACTCGCCGAGCAACTCAACAATGAAAACTTCAATCACTCTGCATCGGCACTTGCATATAAGACTCTTGTGACACAACTCACGCCTTTCCTCCAATACAATATCATCAAGTCTGAAAGTTCAGTGATTTGCCAATCTCTTCTTCGAGATACACATACCGAGCTTCGAGTTTTCCGTGATACAATATTGAAACTCATGACATCGGTCTCGTCTTCGATTTATCAAAGATCACAACTTCAGCAAGTGTATGATAATGGAGTGCAAGAATCAATGACGCAGATGCAAGAGGAGAATGGTCATACGGATGACAACTTGGAGCCTAACGATGGCACGAGCACGGAATCAGGAGGACAACATGATACCAGTGGCACGTCGGGTAATGTTCACAAGATCCCTCTTGATGACACCTTACCCGTTTATGACGAAGAGCCTACAAACATGGTACAATGTAATGTTGTTTATGATGTATATGCTGATGACATGCCGCATATTGAGCATTCTGAACCTAATTATGCCAAACATGGGATGGAAAAGAGTGATAGAAATACCACTTCTGATTCATCCGATGTGAGTCATAATGGGGGAGAAAGTGTTCAAAATGCTAAACATCATGATAATTATCCTATAACTGCTTCATTGAATGCTTCTGATTCCAAGATTAGAGAGCTCGAAACGATTGTAGCTCAACAATCAAAAGATCTTGAGGATGCCAAACTTGAATTTTCTAACAAAACGGACAAATTTGAAACATACTTTGAAAAACTTGAAAAGTCAAACGTTGTTCTTGAAAGAAAATTGGATCAAAAAGTTTTAGATTCGAAAGCTGAAATGGATAATTTTTTGAAACAAATTCGGTTACTAGAGTCTAAATTGGCATCCCAAGATAGATTGCTCAAAGAAAATGAAACGTTAAAAGCCCAAGTTCAGGAAAAGGTGTTTGCTATAGCTGCGTTGAAAAACGAGTTAAGGAAAAATAGAGGACCTAGTGTGGACACTAAGCTTGAAAAACCATCAATCTTGGGGAAACCGCCTACAAATCAGTTCGTCAGACAACCGATTGTCAGACAACCGATTGTCAGACAACCTACTGCATTTAGATCCGAGCGACCACAATCCTCGAGACCGCGGTTTGCCTCCCAAGTTGTTTTGGGTCAAATTTCTAGAACAGTCACTCCACCAACTAGGCCTAATGTGACTAAATCAGTTTCAGCAAGACCTCATCACATGATTGCCCCTAGTTTCTCTAAGAATAGTTCAATGAACACGTCTAGAACTAGTTCAACTGATGTGCGCCATGATTTTGGTCAAAGGGAAGCTATTCAAAAGACACATGTAAGAGATAGCAATGTCCAACCTAGTCAGATGCCTTCTAGATTACCCAACACTGCTAACCGTAGCATGACGTCTCCTAGGAGCATCGATCAATCATCTAGGAATTACTCGGACATTAAATACGCTACTTGTAAAACATGTAGAAAATGTGTCTTTACGGCAAATCATGACTCTTGTATCAAAAAATTGCTTAATAAGGTGAACTCCCGTGCTAGACTTAAATCCCAGTGGGTAGCTAAAATCAAACCCGTTGGCAAAATGTGGCGCCCCACTGGTAGAACTTTCACTCTTGTAGGAAACGAGTGCCCTTTAACTAGGATAGTCTTTGATTCTACGAAGACTACTAGGGAGGAAATTGCAAAGGATGATACATCACTTAAGCCAGAACTTAAGGTTTTCTATAAAAGGAAACGTTTGCCAACTAAGACAAGTGAATCATCCCCTCAGGCCACCTCTGACACAAGAAAATAAAACTGTGAACCCCCACGTGCTTCTAAAATAGATATCTCTAACCCATGCAAAAGTATACAAACTCCTAATGAGAATGCAGGTACCAAAGTTGATGTTCCAAAAGAACGAAGCGGTCCAATCATTGTATACCGTTCAACTAAGGACACTCTCAGAGTTTGGTTGTTGAAGAAGCAGATATCAGAGAAACTAGTATCTCCAGGGATTCATGGTTAAAGCTTACATAGGACTTATAGTCACATCACAGACTATAACTCGCTCTTCAAAGAAAGGAAAGTTTATCGCCGATGGTAAACTTATCCTAACAACGAGAAATTAATTTTTCTCGGGCATGAGCTTATATCAAAAACATTCCAAGTTTTTAAGCTCATGCACAATGGCTCCTCGTTAAATGACAGACGACGACCCGGACTTTAGAGACAGGGAAGTCTATCTACGCAACGATAACTTACCCTCTTAACAAGAAATTAAGTTTTCTTGGACACGAGCTTATCCTAAAACCATTCAAAGGTTTTAAGCTCGTGTATATGGTTTATCATTAAATATCAGATGGTAACCCGTTCTTCAAATAAAGGAAAGTTTATCACCGATGATAAACTTATCCTTACAACGAGAAATTAAATTTTCTCGGACACGAGCTTACATTAAAACCATTCAAAGGTTTTAAGCTCGTGTACATGACTTACAGTTAAATGTCATACTGTAACTCGAACTTAAAATAAAGGAAAGATTATCTTTTATGATAACTTATCCTCTTAACGAGAAATTCACCTTTCTCGGTCATGTGCTTGTATTAAAACATTCGAAGTTTTAAGCTCAGAAAGGAAAGTGTATCTTTTAAATAAGAGAACTTTTCCTCATAACGAGAAATTAACCTTTCTCGGTCATGAGCTTTCCGTTAAAACAGTCAAAGTTTTCAAGCTCATGAAAAACGACTTCTAAGTAAATGTCAGCTTAGGACTCGTTCTTCAGATAAAAGGAAAGTTTATCGCCGATGGTAACTTATCCTTAAAAACAGGAAGTTCACAACTTCTTGGACTTGATCTCGCTTTTAAGATATTCAACATCTTAAGCTCAAGTAATTGTTTTTCAAAACTTTGAACACAATCTTTCAAGAATTTCTCAAAAGGTTTTTCTAAATCTTTCAAAATTATGTGTTCATAAATGTTTTGATAAAAAGAGCATGTCTTCTGGAATCGATAATATTTACGAACCTAGAAATGTCCTTTAATAATGACACGGGGTTGTAAATAAAGTTCGAGCAGAAGTTTAAAAGATTTAAAACATGCTCCATTATGGTTTGCTATTATTTCCGATAGTAACCCGCTTTTCACGTTGAAGTCAAGCATTTCACCGGAAAGCTTTGACTTCAGAATCCGAAGTTATCATCTCCACCAACCGTAGCAACTTACAATTGATATCTACATACTCGACGATGCGACTACTCATACGGTGACTACAGCTCTTTCAATAGAACACGGGTCAACAATTGACGGGGAGCAATTGTCCAGCATTCAGAATCCTTGATGCCGAGAGTGCCAAGTTCACATATTGGTGTTAAGACAACGATATCAATCATACACATGGAGTCAAGAGATAACTTCAGAAGTTACGAGGAAGACCAACATTCGTGAACAAGAACCATGTGCTTCTTCCATATGATGTTCTCCATCATTCAGGTCCAACCTCGTAAATTGCTAATATGGTGAATTCATTATCATATATGATCTTTGCACGTGATAAATACCTTACACTTGTGTTTAAAAGGTATTTAATTTACGTTTCAAGTAGACCCTCATTAATTTGAGGGGGAGCTTGTGTAACTCATGAAGATAATTGGATTTGCATTTTTCTTCCCAAATTTTCTTAAAACGCTATTAAATCAATTGATATTAAAAACATTGATTGAGTTAATATTTTTAATATGGGGGAGAAAATGTGATTTAATATGAGAAATGATTAATCACAAATGGTTTGACTTAACGTGCTAGCTCATCCCGACATGTGCGAAATGTTTTCGGATATCGTGGCATATGTTAAGGGGGATCAAAATGGATTTGCACTTCAAAATGGATTTCATGGTGACATATACTTACCCAAAACATCCCTATTCACGATGATGAAGATTGTGGTGACATAAGGATGGTAGGATAGGTTGAAGTCTAATGATTCCTCTAGAACCGGAGGAATCTTCCCAAGGACATTCCATAGCTAGAAATAGTAGTCCTTAGGAAAGATGGAGAAAGATTGTGAACGTAGCTGAATGCCGACCAAGTACTTAAGTTAGCACTGGAACAATCACAACAAGGTGCTAGTGATGACGTATTGGTAAGCATTGAAGGGGTTGAAGAATGAAAAAGAATTGTAAAGATAAAGGGTGTAAAGAAAGAAGCCCTCCTTACAACCTTAGGCAGAAACCGGGTCAATTCATATGCTATTGAGATCATTTTTAATGATTCTTGATATTGAAGAAAGACATCATGGACCCAGTGATGCAATGCACAACCCTTCCCAGCTAACTCAAATATCTCTCAAAAGGTATTTGTTTTAATCACACGGAGATCAACACATTATCTATTGGTTTATTCACTCCGAATAAATTGGTATTGAAAAGGTGGCACTCCTCTCCAGCCTCCGATCACTAAAATCCAAAATGCACGATCGAGTCTAGAGCCATTTGAGATCATCAAATATCTCATTAGGACACACTTTCATATTTCCTTGCTTCTTCACACACTGTGAAAAGTAAGAAAGATCTTAAGAGTCCTACGCAAAATCTTCATGATCTTGCCTGAACATCCGAGTAATACGAAAGTATTTACAATGAAGATGGAAATCCGTCTTGAGCGAATATCAAAAAGCTCATGGTAGGTGACTTGTGCTATTCTTTATGAATCAAACTTGTGATAACTGGAAAGCAACAGTGGTTTAATTCTTAAATGAATTTAAACACGTTCCAGGCCTCTACGCAATATCTTCGTGATCTTGCCAGAACATTCAGAGTAATACTATTAAGTATTTACAGTGACGAATAGAAATCCTTCTAGTGTTAACATCAAACAGCACTTGGTAGGTAACTTGCAAGATTCTATATGAATCAAGCTAGTGACAACTGGAAAGCAACGACGGTGCGGTTCTTAATTGAACTTCACTTGTTCCAGGAACATGAATTGACGGCTTTAAATCATGCGGATAAGATTATCCAAATGATTCACTCTTTACGTTCGCAGTCAGCTTTGGACGGTCGAGTAAAGAGAACGGGTTTACCCGCGAAATCTTGTCAAGGAGGTTCTTTATTGAAACTACCTGCCACAAGTACGAGATTTAATATCTTCCAACGGTCGTCACTGACTGGAGGTAAAATGCTACCGAATTAGAATGAAATGTTCAAGGCCATTTCATCCGTGTATATTGTTTGTTGCTAACTGTCTTATGCAGCGTAACAAGAAGGTGGCATTGCGGTGTACAATCCAGAAGAAGTCGTCACCACACGCTTATACTACATACAATTAGTACTTCAACAAATTCAAGAAAGCCTGAAGGTCAAGTCTTCCGCTGTATCAAACTCTGAAGCTTTCAAGAATTTAAAAGTATAAGTATGTGGAACATGAAGTCACGAAGAGGCAAATATCACAAGTGAAGAATGCACAAGGTCAAGGCAAGGAAACATGCTCAAGACTAAAGTCAAAGATCACATCAAGCATATTCACAAGAGCAAGATCGAAGACTCAAGCATAGATGCTAGGTTTAAGATTTTGTAAAAAGATGTGACCTCCCTTAGGGGGAGATTGTTGAAAATACGTTTTTCCCAATAAAGTCTCGGTCACATCTTAGTTAGCATAGATCATGAGATATAGACTATTTAGAACTTTGTCTCTTGGAGCGACCTCCCTTAGGGGGAGATTGTTGGAAATACGGTTTACGTATTTATGAAGGATCGGTCGCTCCAACGATAATTATGTAATGGGCTCGTGATCCATTTAGTAAATGTATAGTCCATATAGCCCACATGTAGGGTGGGCTATATATATCCCCTCCTAGCATGTTAGGAGGGGTTGATCATTTTCATTAATTACATTTTATCTTTACTTTCTCTCTCTACTTTTCTCCCTTCTCTCCTTTCTCTCTCTACTCCATCATCTCCCTTCTTCATCTTCTTTATATAATTAAACAATCCAATCTATCAAATCCATCTAATTAATCATGTAGGATAGGCCAAAGATCACGTAGACCTTCAAACCCATGCTGCGATAAGCCATCATTCATACCAGATTATGTATAGCGATGCTCAGGCTCCTGAATACATTCAACATGGTTTTCCATCAGGGCAATCTATACAAGTCAAATATGTTTTACAAACATATGATCGTCATTCCATGGCTGCGAAGATTTTCTAGCTATCACTTATGACACGACTTCAAAAAATCCTCTTACCCAGAATCAGCCGAATATTTCTAAATTTCTAGATGTATTTACAGAAAAACCTCCGAATTTACTTCCTACCTGCAGGGTGGAACATAACATCACACATGTTAGGGAGCAGAACCAGTTTCCAAGACTCTTCATAGCATGGCTTTCTTGAGCTAAAGAGTTGGAGGTTTAGCTGCAGAGATGCATTAACCGGGCTCATCCATCAGATGCATCACCCTGAGGTGCACCGATCTTGTTTAGTAAAGAGAAGGACGGTAACATGAGATTATGTGTCGACTACCGTCGATTTAAACAAATCACCGTTCATGACCGTTACCTTCCTCCACGCATTGATGACGTATACGACCATCTGTAGGGTGCTAACGCACTTATACAAGAACAATTTACAATCATGCTGACAGCAGTGGCGAGTGAAAGAGCAAGACATTTCCATGACTGCTTTTCGCACACGATTTTGGTCATGCTAAATTCATG
The DNA here is from genome assembly GCA_025667525.1 of Glebionis coronaria. Taxonomy (NCBI): domain Eukaryota; kingdom Viridiplantae; phylum Streptophyta; class Magnoliopsida; order Asterales; family Asteraceae; genus Glebionis; species Glebionis coronaria. The sequence goes on along the minus strand of JANFOE010000956.1, from coordinate 254,567 downwards.
ATTTTGTTCTAGACTCTCAAATGTTTCAGCAGCATTATAGATTCCAAATGTAGTTCCCCATGAACTCATAAACGAATTCAGTATTGTTTTATCTTTTACAATCCAATTTTCTCTAAGCCTAGAGAAGGGTATGAAGACCATAGTCGCACTATGTTGCCGATTTTATGACCGTAGAAATTTCACCCGAAATTTCTGTAAGAATCCTGGTTGATTACAGTGACACGCTGAATCACATTGATTCTCACGGTTAATCTTACCATGAGTCAGCTTATGCGTAAAGGAGTGAATCATATACTAAGTTATGCGTTTCAAGGAATCCCACGCTAAGAGTACTCTAATCGCAGAGACTCATAGTTTTCTAAACTTCTAGGTATCTAGTTTCTACGAGGCAAGATGCAATTAAGTTCATATCTAAGTATCTGTCATACGGCCAGGCTAAGATAGAACACCAACAGACTAAGATACAGGATCTCCATGGGTTCTTTTCTTGGACCACCGCATGCAGATGAAACATGATGCTATCTGGGTCGTTTGCAACCATTTGATCAAGTCTGCAAGATTCTTCCATCCTTAAGGAGTTCACAGCTAGCATATTTTCAGACATTTCCATCTAGAGATCGTACGATCACTGGGCACTCTCTCAGCTATTAGTTCAAAATGAAGAATCGTGAACGTATTCATTCATCATTACGGTCACGTCCTTGTTAAATTTTATGTTTTGCTTTCGCATTTACGTCCACAACACTATTCACGTTCATGATCACATCCTAGCTTATGATTTAAGTTTCATTTTATTCTGGAAGTTTACAGCAAGCTTGGGAGACCAGACTTGAGCTTGATAAACTTGCCAACTTCAGATGGACGCTTCACGTCTTATTTCATGTCTTACCACATACCGTTGGCGTTACCACCTCAGTTATATCTATTCACGATATGTTTCACATGCCATGTTCATTCCATGTTCCTCATATCACGTCTACGATATGTGGAACGCATTACGTCCACCATATGCTACAGTTACCATATCTCCACGTATCACGTTTAAAATTGCTCACGTATCACGTTCACAATTGTTCATGTACTATGTTTCAATATGTCTCGTATATCATTACTAAGACGTTTCTCATACATACATTATTTCAGATTATTTCACATCGTAACATTTTGTTATCCTTCCATGTATTCTTCTTAGCCACTCGATCAAATTCGTGAGAACCCATCTCACGTGGTGAACCAGAAATTTCTGTATCATCATGACAGAGTCATAAAGATCAAGGTTATTACTTCTCGTCAAGACTAGTTAGAAGATCGTTCCGAGAGGGAAGCCACTTGGAAACGAAGGATTCCATCTGGATCCTTATCTTCTTTTCGATCCATGAGTTAGATATTCTTTAAAATTACGTCACGTTCCATGTACCATTCTATCATGTCACGTTCCATTGTCTTTTCCAGTCAGGTTGCGTTCCACGTTCTTTTCAGATTGCATGTCCTTAGCTTTTATGAACCTTCAGTCTTTATAACCCTTTTAGTTTATCACGACTCTAATTCGAGGAAGAAGTATTCTTTTAGAGGGGAATAGTTGTAAAACCCGCTTTAAAATCCTATGAACAGTACACGTGAACAGTAAATACATGAAAACATGAAAAAAAATAAAACTTTCCATTTATAATATTAATACACATGAGTTACATGTAATAACGAACAATCATGAAAATTATAAATATGACACGACCATGATAATTAATTCACGACAATAAATTCACGAACGTACACGACATATTTATTTAACAAGAAAACCTTCGGGTTTTGCTCTTGGGGCCTCACATGTCGCGGCAAAAAATGAAAAGGAAAAGGATTTGGGCCTTTTGGCCCATGAACCATTGTAATACATGTTTTAATAAAACTCCAGGGAACTAATTCTTTTTTATTAAAAACCAAAACCCTAATCCTTGTTTCTCTCTCTCTCTGCCGTCGACTAACAAAGAACACCAAGGGGAGATTTTTGAGTTTTGATTTCCAAGAAGTACGTGTTTAAGCTCGCGATTAAAAACCTTTTACAACCACGTTAGTGGTATGATCATTAGTCCTTTTCTTTTAATTCTTTAATTAAATCCATGTTATGATCATAAAAACAAATCAAGAACCATGTTAGTAAATTAAACTATGAAGTTAAGGGTGTTTTGGTTGTGTTTGGTTTAGCCGAGGCACCACCGAGAGTCAAAAGACTCTCGGTGTGGGTTGTGTGCACCACCGAGACCCCAAAGGGGCTCGGTTTGGTTTGTTGTTTAGACCCGAGACCAAAGGGACCCTGAGCAAGGGTCGGGGTATATGTTTAGGTTGTTGTATAGTTGGATTTAGTTTCAACCAATCCCTCCAAGGCTCGGTGGGACTTATGTATGGACCGAGACCCAAAATAGTGGCAACTGGCCCAAACCGGTGCGATTGTTGGCTTAACAGTGGGAACCCTGGCTCAGGCCGGGGTGTGTTTGGCTTGACAGTGGGAACCACCGGCTAGAGCCGGTGGTGATTTATTGAAGACAGTGGCAACCGGCTAGGCCGGGTTAGCCACTGTCAAAGGGGGTGTTTGGCTCGGCTTAAGTAGGAACGCAGGGTACGGGCTCGGGTTAAATTTTAAAAGCACGGACTCGTGTTTAGGAACATATTAAAAATAAGAAAAATGTGTTAATTAAATTAATTACTGAACTTTTAATTTAATTAATTTCATGACTTAGGTTTAATATTAAAATTAATATTACATGTATAACCTAAAGTATTTAACTTAGCTTAATTTAATTAAACATGTATTTTTGATTAAATTCTATATAACGTATAGTTTAATTAATTAACCAGTTATTTAATTAATGAACGATAACCATGACTTGTATTGTACTAATTAAACTTTAATTATTATTTATAATCCAGCTTATTTCTAATTATGGAAACTTACTATTTTTGGAAACTTTCTATTTTTTTTAGAAACTTACTATTTATGGAAACTTGCTATTATTAGACAGTTACTTAGTATTAAAATACAAGTATTATAATACACTAATACATGAATAAAACACAACAGAACATCAGAATAACTACAGTGAACACATTAAACAGTAAAACATGACAGAATACGTATAACAAGCTAATAACACACGGAACCGGTAAAACACATATAACTCAGACAACTCATACACGTCCATATTTCTTATGTTGTGTTATCCGTCGAGGCGGATTAGCCTTCATGTTTTCCTTAGCTTCTACTGGACATAAGGTACGGATTTCCCGTCCTTCAGTAAGGACAATCTCTTCCTTCATTAGGATTTCCGGTATGCAGCCAACTGTTTTCCCCAGTAGTTACAGATTAAATGCTTATGTTTATTAGTTACCTTAGCCATATACATGCATTACCAGTTTCACCTAGTTATGGAGGTACCATAACCATAACACTAGAGGCACTAGTGTTATGACTCCACCACGACGGAGTGATAGCTCGTGGCGTCTCTTTTCAGTTATTTGGACATTTTATTATTATATTATCATGTGGTGCGTATGGGTGCATCCTAGTTACATGTTTCAGTCAGGATTTCATGGTGAATGTGGTGTGTGCCTTGCATCCTTCACAAGGAGCTGATCCCTCCTACCCACTTACCAGTTAATTAGAGGCATCCCCTCTAATTTGCATGACGAGGTCACCCCTCCAAGTATTCATGCACGTTGTTGACCTCATGACCTATATTAGCTATTTTGGTACATTAATTAATACAGATTTTCATAAGTAACATAATCTATGTTTCAGAACTAAAACCAGTTAACATGACAGACAACTAGTTTTTCCAGGACTCATTCATTTCTGCTGCTATTCATTCTTTATAGTTCTTTATTATGTTATGTCATATATCCGTGCACTGAGCGTATTGCTCAGCCGTTACTTTCTTTCCATGTCTCAAAACGGCAGGTACCTAAAGTTAGACTGGAGCATTTGGAGGACACGCATAGGATGGGGGCTACCTTAGACTTCTTCTCCTCGTGCCTTCATATATTTATGCTTATTTAGTCTTCCTTTAGTTCATTTATTTTATTTATGTTTTGGGCTTATGTTAGGGAACCGATGTTTGATTCCGGTTACCCTTTGGTCATGTATGTTTATGACGTATTACCTTGCATGCTTTGATGACACGCCATAATTATCCTGTGATATTCCATTTATCAAAATGAGGTGTTACATTCCCCATGGGGAAAAGTATTGTTGTTGAAAATCATTCCAATTCATATGGCCATTTTGTTGTCCATAGTTTCTCCTAGGTGTCTTTGATCTCGATCTAGTAAATATTATTATTCCTCCTAGGTGTTGGGGTTCTACTCCTAGGTCGTGGTTTAGCTTGATCATCTCTTTTTGGCGTAGGTGTTCTACTTCTAGGTTTAGATTCATTTCGTACTCTTGGAGGAGTAGATGTTTGTCTAGATAAGTTTCTAGTTCACATTAGAGGTTTACTCAAGGGCTTGTAGAATTTATCTAGAGTATGCTTTTGAATTATAGGAACTTTGACCTTGTTAATAAGAATATGTTTTGGTCCTTCACCTAAAATTGACTTTTCAGAGAGTTCAGGATTTTCACAAAAATCATCTTCTGGACGCGGTTCCATAGCTCCATCGGTGGTTACATAGCGATAAGGAACCACCCCATATATTAGAGCACCACGTGCAGGGGACTGTTTTTCTGAAAACCTAACTTGTTTTGGTTCACTAGTTGATGCTTCATTAGTGTTTGTTAATGCAATAATGACTAAAAACTCTACTTGCATTTTTCGGTCTCGCTTAGTTTTGATTACGACAATATGTAAAAACAAGCATTTACGAAAACAACGAAAAACGAATTCTTGAGTTCAAGTATTTTTCATTTTACCCATTTTCACTTAAGGTATGGATAAACAAGTACTAACCTTAATCAAGTGATCAAGTGATTTAATCTTTTCTTAAAACTCACTTTTTATTAAATGTGACAAGTTTTTATTAAACTTTATTTTTAAGAAAATGTTTTATTAAATTAATTATTTGAAATTTGAAAATGGCATATTCTTATTCTGTTAAGAATATCCTTTCAGGATATTTTTTATACCCAGATAAGACCTCCACCACTAAAGGACAAAAAGGAGCGGAGTCTAGTCCGGCGGTACCTTAGCGCCTAGGGGGTACCTTATTGATAAGGTACTGCGGGCTGTGATAAGGTACCGCGGGCAGATATAGCCGTTGGCTCCTTTATCCTTTAAATAGTGGACCATTCTCAGCTTTTCACCTTACCTCTTTTGCACATTCATTTCCAGATTCAAACCCCTTCTTTAATCACTCAAATCTTTGATCATTTGTTTGATTATTACTTGTTTAAGAAGTGAATCTTGTTCTTCCATCCCTCTCTCTCCAAGTGCAAAGAGAAGAACACTATCCTAGTGAAGTGTTGAGTCCACCACCAAAGATCCATTGAGGATCAAATTTTATATACTTGTAGTTGTGTTATAGTTGTGAAGATCCAAGTAGTTGTGTCTATTTGGAAGTTGTGTATGTACTAAGTATAGTTGTGTAGATTGGTCCTAGCTACGATTAGGGCTCGACTTTTAGCTTAGAGTCGGAAATTGGTTAAGCGACGCGTACGGTTTTCTCCACCATAAGGAGCTTGTTGTGTAGTGAACTCTCGAGTAAGGAGTACTCGAGGAGTGGAGTAGGAACGAGGAGTGAGCTTCGTTGCCGAACCACTATAAATCCTTGGTGTTCGGTTTGATCTTTCTTTACCCTTAACTCTTTACATTCTTTATTCTTTTTGCATATACATGTGTTAGTATTAGATTAGCTACACTATCATTCTTTATTCTTTGTGGATATATTTTTGTTAGTATTAGTTTATCTACACTATCATTGTTCATATTGTGCATAGAAGATTTCACATATTTCCTCAAGCCTAAGTTTTTGAAAAAGGATTTTTTTGGAAACCATATTTTAACAAGTAAATATAAGAAACTATTCAAACCCCCCCCCCCCCCCCCCCTTCTAGTTTCTATAATTGGTATCAGAGCGGGTTGCTCAAGAATTTTTAAAGTATATTGTATTTTAAAACTTGAATCGATCTATGGATTCCAACAAGTACCTAGAAGGGCAATCTATGCAAAGACCACCACTTTTTGAAACCGATAGTTTTATTTATTGGAAAAATAGATTTGAAACTTATGTAAAATCAAAAGATTTAGATCTTTGGCATGTTATTATCAATGGTGATTTTTTACCCTTTGAATTTAATGAAGTTTCTAAAACAAAAGAATTAGTCACTTTTGACAAAGCTAATGTGATACTAAAAAGAAACTTTCAAAAAATAATGAGGCTAAAATGGTGATTTATAATGCTTTGCCTAAGAAAGAGTATGAAAGAATTTTTATGTGTGAAACCGCTAAAGATATTTGGAACACTCTTTTAGTAACCCACCAAGGTAATAGCCAAGTCAAAGAAAGTAAAATCGATCTTCTTGTCCAACAATATGAACAATTTGTCATCTTAGAAGATGAAACTATTGATAGTGCATTTGCTAGGTTTAACACCATTATTACTAGTCTAAAAGCACTTGATGAAGGTTTTTCTAGAAAGAACAATGTTAGGAAGTTTCTAAGGGCCTTACATCCAAAGTGGAGAGCAAAAGTCACGGCTATTGAAGAGTCGAAAGATCTCTCAACTTTATCACTCGATGAACTCATAGGAAACTTGAAGGTTCATGGGATGATAATTTTGAAGGACTCGAAATTAGTAAAAACCAAGAGTGAAAGGAAATCTCTTGCACTTAAAGCCAAGAAGGCACAAAGTGACCATGATAGTTCCTCGGAAAGTGATGACGAGGAGTATTCATTGGCGGTGAGAGATTTCAAGAAGTTCTTCAAGAGACGAGGTCAACACGTTAGGCAACCAAACTATGACAAGAAACCATTGTCAAAGAATCGGTTTGTCAAGAACGAAAAAGGTGATAGGAGTTGCTTTAGATGTGGTGATCCAAATCACTTCATTGGTGATTGTCCAAAGCCCGCTCGTGATAAGAACCACACGGCATTCGTTAGTGGCGCTTGGAGCGATAGCGGTGAAGATGATGACGACAACCCCAAAGAGGAGAAATGTCTTATGTCTCACACTTCTAAAGAGGTACATTCCGAAACCGAATATTATAGCAATGATAGTTCCACTTTAGATGATATTGAATTTGAAGGCAAATATGATAGCTTACACAAACTTAGTCTTAAATTCATAGAAAATAATAAAACCTTAAAATCAACCAAAACTAAGCTTGAAAATGAGATCAATGAACTTAGGGAGAAATTGGCTAAACTTGAGAAAAACAAAGAGGTTGATTTAGGTTGCTTAAGTTTTGAGAAACTTAGATTAGAGAATGATGATCTCAAGAGCACCTCCATTAAATTGGAAAAGTTCATGAAAGGTACTAGTGCTCTTGATGATTTGTTAAACAAACAAGTTCATTCTAAGGAAAAACTTGGTCTAGGTTTTAACTCAAATGAAGCTTCAACTAGTGAACCAAAACAAGTCAGGTTTTCACAGAAAACACCCTCTGGACGCGGTTCCACATCGTATGGCGCGGTTCCTTATCACTATGGAACCGTGGCCATAGATAAGGTATCGCGGCCAGAAGTTGAGTTTTGTGAAAATTCTGAACTTTCTGAAAAATATAAGTTAAATGAAAAACCAAAGCATCTTACTGTTAATAAGGTTCAATTACCCATACTTGACGATAATGCTATTGGTAAGTTCTACAAGCCGTTAAGTAAACCTCTCATGGGAAATAGAAGTTTATATAGACTATCTTCTACTCCACCTAGAGTACGGAATGAGTCCAAGCCTAGAAGTAGAACGACATCGCCTACAAGAGATAATCAAAACAACTCACGACCTAAAAGTAAAACTCCAACACCTAGAAGGAATAATAATAACTCTAAATCTAGATCAAACACACCTAGGAGAAGTAATGAACAGCAAAATGGTTACATGAATTACTACCCTCCTCCATTTTGTTCTCCATGGGGAATCCCCTCCTCATTCATGCATCCCAACCAAATGCAATGGATGTTTGGAACTAACAATTTTGGACCCATGAGATATTGGGGACCAAATGTTTGATCTTGTGTGTTGTTACCTAGATATGCTTGGGAATTGATTTGGAGCCCGATGAGTGGATTAAGGATAGTGGATGTTTTAAACACATGACGGGTAATCGAAGTTTGTTCTCGCATTACAAAGCATATGATGGAGGTAACGTCACATTCGCTAGTAATCTACGTGTTAATATCATTAGCAAAGGTACGGTTTCTCTTGATTCCATGACCATTGAAAATGTTGAGCACGTAGATAACTTAGGTTTTAACCTTTTAAGTATAGGTCAGATTTGTGATAATAAGTGTAAGGTCATCTTTTTGGAATATGACAATGAAATCGTAAAAGATGGAAAAGTCATTGGAAAAGGTGTTAGAAAGCATGGGCTTTATGTCATGAAGGTTAATAAGAAGTCAAAAGACAACATATGTCTTGCGACTATAGATGATAGTTCTACTCTTTGGCATAGGAGATTAGGTCACGCTAATATGCGTTTAATTCAATCTTTAGTCTCTAAGGAGTTGGTAAGACACCTCCCCAAGATTAAGTTTGATAGTCACTTTTGTGATGCTTGCAAAGTTGGAAAGCAAGTTCACTCAAGTCACAAAGCCAAGAATTTGGTTTCGACCTCTCGGTGCTTAGAGCTCCTACATATGGATCTCTTTGGACCTTCCGCCATACGGAGTTATGGAGGTAACCTTTATACCCTAGTTATAGTTGATGACTATTCTAGATTCACTTGGACTAGATTTTTGGCATCTAAGAATGAAGCTTTCGATCACTTCGAAATCTTTAGTCGAAGAATTCAAAATCAACTAGGATGTTCAATTGTTTCTATTAGGACGGATCATGGTAGGGAATTTGATAATGAAGTGCAATTTGGTGCCTTTTGTGAAGCTCATGGTATTACCCATAACTTCCCGGCTCCTCGCACTCCACAATCAAATAGGGTAGTTGAAAGGAAGAATAGGACTCTCCAAGAGATGAGTAGGACGATGTTAAACGAGCAATCTTTGCCTCAAAAGTTTTGGTGCAATGTCGTGGATACATCGACTTATATTCTCAACCGAATTCTTATTCGACCTTTCCTAGGAAAAACCCCCTATGAGATTCTTAAAGGTAAGAAACCCTCATTAGAATACTTTAGGGTGTTTGGAAGCAAGTGCTTTATCCTCAACACCAAAGACTACCTTACCAAGTTTGACCCAAAGTCTTACGAAGGTATCCTTTTAGGTTATTCCCAAACTAGTAAGGCCTACATAGTCCTAAATAGAACCTCAGGGGTTATTGAAGAATCACTCAACGTAACCTTTGATGAAACCCCTCCTTCACCCAAGACACCACCATTGGTTGATGATGACTTGGATGAATTAGAAGTAGTTAAAGCCAAAGAGGTTAGAAAAATAGGAGTTGAAGACCTTAGTGTTGAAAAGGAAGTAAACATTAAGGAGTCTAGGGATCATACTCTCAATAATGTCATTGGTGACTTAAATCAAAGGACCCTAAGATCGCAAGTCCAAAACCAAAGCAACTTCTTTTGTTTTGTCTCCTTGATTGAACCAAAGAATGTTAAAGAAGCTTTGACGGATGAGAGTTGGGTCATTGCGATGCAAGAAGAATTGAATCAATTCGTTGCCAATGATGTTTGGGAACTTGTTCCTCCACCTAGAAGTTCTACCATTATAGGAACCAAATGGGTATTTAGGAATAAGCTAGATGAGAATGGTGTTGTGTCTCGTAACAAGGCTAGACTTGTAGCTCAAGGCTATAATCAACAAGAAGGGATTGATTATGACGAGACATATGCACCGGTAGCTAGATTAGAATCAATTAGAATCCTTTTAGCCTACGCTTGTGCCTTAGATATTAAGCTTCAACAAATGGATGTAAAGAGTGCATTTCTTAACGGTTTGATCAATGAGGAGGTATATATGGCTCAACCTCCCGGCTTCATTGATTTTGAGAAACCAGACCATGTTTACAAGCTTAAGAAAGCACTTTATGGACTCAAACAAGCACCCAAAGCTTGGTATGATAGACTTAAAGCGTTTTTTGTTAAACATGAGTATACCATGGGTATGGTAGACAATACACTCTTTACAAAGAAGAAAGGTCCTCACCTCATAATCGTACAAATATATGTTGATGACATTATATTTGGCTCAACTTGTCAAGAATTGTGTGATGACTTTGCCAAAATCATGCATGATGAGTTTGAAATGAGTATGATGGGAGAACTTAACTTCTTTTTAGGACTCCAAATTAAACAAATGGTCGATGGTATTTTCTTTAGTCAATCTAAGTACGCTAAAGAAATGCTAAAGAAGTTTGGATTAGAAAAATCTAGACCAATGAAGACCCCTATGGCCTCGGATACTAAACTCACCGTAGATGATGATTGTGAGTCGGTAGACAACACCAAATATAGAGTTATGATTGGTAGTTTGTTGTACCTAACGGCAAGTCGACCTGATATCATGTTTAGTGTTTGCCTTTGTGCTCGCTTCCAAGAGGCTCCCAAAACCTCTCACCTTAAAGCGGTTAAGCGTATCTTCCGATACATTAAAGGCACTATACATTTAGGATTATGGTATCCTAAAGGGACCGGTGTAGAAACCATTGTCTACGCGGACTCGGATCATGCGGGAGACTATGTGGACCGGAAAAGCACTAGTGGAGTTTGTACCTTCATGGGTTGTTGTTTAACTTCTTGGTTCTCCAAGAAACAAACCGCTCTTGCGATATCCACCACGGAAGCCGAGTATGTGAGTGCCGGAAAAGCATGCCAACAAGCTCTATGGATGAAGCAAGCGCTTGTTGATTACGGGATTTCTCTTGATGATGTTCCCATCATGTGCGATAATAAAGGCGCTATAGACCTAAGCAAGAATCCCGTGCAACATTCGCGAACCAAACACATAGAAATTAGACACCATTTCCTTAGGGATAATGTTCAAAAGGGGAACATTACTATTGAAAAGGTGCCCTCCAAGGACAACTTAGCCGATATCTTCACTAAGCCACTTAAGAGGGAACCTTTTAATTACTTGCGTCTAGGTCTAGGATTAATGGAACATCTTCCTTAAATTCTTTTCTTCTTGTGTGTTTTCTATTACCACTTTGAGTCCTTGAGTCTTTTAAAATTCTTTTGAAAAATCTTATCATCTCCTTTTCAAAACTCTCAAAGTCTCCTTCGAAAATGGTTGAGAAATTCGTTTGACATTGTTAATTCAATCTAAAAACGATTTTTTCATAGATTCTCGCTATTAATATAGAGCTTACATAACTCATATGTATGATTCTCTCAAACATAGCAAGAACAAGATTGAATCATGGAGGATCATTGTGTCATGACTTAAGGTCTTGTCTTACACACCTCCTACATTGATTTTTTAATCCATGTATTTTGGTCAAATCTCTATTTGGTAAGTTTGCATATATTTTCTTTGTCTATCTTTGCTTTTAAGCACATCCCTATGATAAGTTAGACTATAAAAATAAGATTTGCTGAAAAATCTTTCTCCAAACACCAAACCCTGCTTCTACAGGCGGTTCCATAAGTGAGCCGCGGTATCTTATTGATAAGGTACCGCCACCATAGATAAGGAACCGCCTACAGTGGCCTTCCTTTTTGGGTTATTGTCTGAAACTCCAGATTTGCTCCAACCTTTTTGAGAATCTTTGTTTCAAACCCTTTGACCACCCCAAAAATACCCTAAGCCTTCTCTATTTAAACCATAAGCAGTTTGCATTACTTCACATCCAAAATGTCTTATTCTCCCAATGAAAGCCTTGAATCTCCTCCATTTTCTCCAATTGCTTTCAATCCAAACCCACCCAAGAACACTCTTAATCACATTTCTCCTACCAAGAATGTTGATTGTGGAACTTCCTTTCTTCCACCACCACCCTTTAGTGTTCTTCCTCCTTCTCATGATAATGTCATGCACCATGGAACATATTGTCATTGTTGTCAATATCAACATCTTGCTATGGCACACATCTATGAGGAGTTGAGCTACATCAAGAGTCTCTTAATCAAGCCTCCTCTTCACTTTGATTATGAGATCTCCAACAAGCCACCACCACCACCCTCCGCTATTACCTTGTCTTTCATATAAGCATTGATTGCTTATCCTCAAGACACCAAACTCAAGCAAATCTTAGAATTCTAGAATAACTAGGATTAGATTTATGCTTTTGGCTTGTTTCATTCCTTTTTTTTTCATACTTCTTTGTATGATGTTCCTTTAGTAACCTATCTTGGATCTTTGTCCTTGTGTTTTCTTCTCTTTTAATTTTCTTTTTGTGACCTATTGTTATATATTGTTGGTTGTTTCTTTTGTTCAACTAACCCTTCTATGTAGCTTGTCACCATATCTCGATTCCTCGGTGCCCCAAGCTAGGGGGAGTAAGCACCAAGGGGGAGTCTTTGCAAAGTCCGTTTCTTCAACACCGGCTTACGCAACCTTTTTGCTTCGACAAAGGGGGAGAAATGAATAAACTCGTCTTCGAAAATCTTGTTTTTGTGTGATTGAGTTTATGTATTGTCGGAATCAAAAAGGGGGAGATTGTTAATGCAATAATGACTAAAAACGTTACTTGCATTTTTCGGTCTCGCTTAGTTTTGATTACGACAATATGTAAAAACAAGCATTTACGAAAACAACGAAAAACGAATTCTTGAGTTCAAGTATTTTTCATTTTACCCATTTTCACTTAAGGTATGGATAAACAAGTACTAACCTTAATCAAGTGATCAAGTGATTTAATCTTTTCTTAAAACTCACTTTTTATTAAATGTGACAAGTTTTATTAAACTTTATTTTTAAGAAAATGTTTTATTAAATTAATTATTTGAAATTTGAAAATGGCATATTCTTATTCTGTTAAGAATATCCTTTCAGGATATTTTTTATACCCAGATAAGACCTCCACCACTAAAGGACAAAAAGGAGCGGAGTCTAGTCCAGCGGTACCTTATCGATAAGGTACCGCGGGCTGTGATAAGGTACCGCGGGCAGATATAGTCGTTGGCTCCTTTATCCTTTAAATAGTGGACCATTCTCAGCTTTTCACCTCACCTCTTTTGCACATTCATTTCCAGATTCAAACCCCTTCTTTAATCACTCAAATCTTTGATCATTTGTTTGATTATTACTTGTTTAAGAAGTGAATCTTGTTCTTCCATCCCTTCCTCTCCAAGTGCAAAGAGAAGAACACTATCCTAGTGAAGTGTTGAGTCCACCACCAAAGATCCATTGAAGATCAAATTTTATATACTTGTAGTTGTGTTATAGTTGTGAAGATCCAAGTAGTTGTGTCTATTTGGAAGTTGTGTATGTACTAAGTATAGTTGTGTAGATTGGTCCTAGCTACGATTAGGGCTCGACTTTTAGCTTAGAGTCGGAAATTGGTTAAGCGACGTGTACGGTTTTCTCCACCATAAGGAGCTTGTTGTGTAGTGAACTCTCGAGTAAGGAGTACTCGAGGAGTGGAGTAGGAACGAGGAGTGAGCTTCGTTGCCGAACCATTATAAATCCTTGGTGTTCGGTTTGATCTTTCTTTACCCTTAACTCTTTACATTCTTTATTCTTTTTGCATATACATGTGTTAGTATTAGATTAGCTACACTATCATTCTTTATTCTTTGTGGATATATTTTTGTTAGTATTAGTTTAGCTACACTATCATTGTCCATATTGTGCATAAGAAGATTTCACATATTTCCTCAAGCCTAAGTTTTTGAAAAAGGATTTTTTAGAAACCATATTTTAACAAGTAAATATAAGAAACTATTCAACCCCCCCCCTTCTAGTTTCTACAGTGTTATATCCTAACCCAAGTTTTTCCTTAGAATGAATTTGTTTGTTTAACATATCATCAAGAGCATTAGTAAGTCTAATGGAGGTGCTCTTAAGGTTTTCATTTTCTTGCCTAAGGTTTTCACATTTTAAGCATCCTAGGTCTATTTCTTTATTTTTCTCAAGCTTAGCTAATTTTTATTTTAGCTCACTAATCTCGCTTTCAAGCTTAGTTTTAGTTGATTTTAGCACTTTGTTCTTTTTAATAAATTTTAGACTAAGCTTATGCAAGTTATTGTATTGGACTTCTAATTCACTATCATCTTGAGAAGAACTATTATTGCTATAATACTCGGTTTCGGAAAGTACCTCTTCAGAAGTGTGAGCCATGAGACACTTCTCATCTTTGGGGTTGTCATCAACATCTTTACCGCTATCGCTCCATGAACCTCCAACGAACGCCATGTGGTTCTTGTCGCGTGAAGGCTTAGGATAATTACCAATGAAATGATTTGGATCACCACATCTAAAGCATTTCCTATCACCTTTGTCATCTTTGGCAAATCGGTTTTTGGAGAAGGGTTTCTTGTCGTTGTTTGGTTGCCTCACGTATTGACCTCGTCTTTTGAAGAACTTCTTAAAGTCTCTAACCGCCAAGGCATATTCCTCATCATCACTATCCGAGGAACTTTCATGATCACTTTGTGCCTTCTTGGCTTTAAGTGCAAGAGACTTTCTTTCACTCTTAGTTTTCACCATTTCCGAGTCCTTAAAAATTATCATCTCATGAACCTTCAAGTTACCAATGAGTTCATCGAGTGATAATTTGGCGAGATCCTTTGATTCTTCAATCGCCGTGACTTTAGCTCTCCATTTTGGATGCAACGCCCTAAGAAACTTCCTAACATTGTTCTTGCTAGAAAAACCTTCATCAAGTGCTTTTAGACTAGTAATAATAGTGTTAAATCTAGTAATGGCACTATCTATGGTTTCATCTTCTAAGATGACAAACTGTTCATATTGTTGAACAAGAAGATCGATTTTACTTTCTTTGACTTGGCTATTACCTTGATGAGTTACTAAAAGAGTATTCTAAATGTCTTTAGCGGTTTCACACATAAAAATCCTTTTGTACTCTTTCTTTGGTATATCACCATTTTAGCCTCATTATTTTTAGCAAGTTTTCTTTTAGTATCATCATTAGCTTTATCAAAAGTAACTATCTCCTTACTTTTAGAAACTTCATTATATTGAAATGGAAAAAAGTCACCATTGGTAATAACATGCCAAAGATCTAAATCTTTTGATTTCACATAAGTCTCAAACCTATTTTTCCAATAAATAAAACTATCGGTTTCAAAAAGAGGTGGTCTTTGCATGGATTGCCCTTCTAGATACTTGTTGGAATCCATAGATCGATTCAAGTTTTAAAATACTATATATTTTAAAAAGTCTTGAGCAACCACGCTCTGATACCAATTGTAGAAACTAGATGGGGTGGGGGGGTTGAATTGTTTCTTAATTTTGCTTGTTAAAGTTTGGCTTTAAAATCCTTTTTCAAAAACTTAAGCTTGAGTATTTATGTGAAACCTTCTTATACACAGTATGAACAAGGTATAGTGCAACTAACTAATAATCACAAGTATAAAGAATAATGAATGTAACTAAACTAATAATCACAAGTATAAAGAATAAAGAATGTAAAGAGATAAGGGAAGGAAGGATCAAACCAAACACCAAGGATTTATAGTGGTTCAGCAAAGAAGCTCACTCCTCGTTCCTACTCCACTCCTCGAGTACTACTTACCCGAGAGTTCACTAATCAACAAGCTCCTTAAGGTGGAGAAACCGTACACAACGTCGCTTAACCAATTTCCGACTCTAAGCTAAAAGTCGAGCCCTAATCTTAGCTAGGACCAATCTACACCAATATACTTTGAGGACTAAGTATTAACCCTAATACATACACAACTTCCAAATAGACACAACTACTTGGATCTTCACAACAATGACACAATAATGAATAAATAAGTTTGGACCTTCAATGGATCTTTGAGGTAGACACAACACTTCAACAATGATAGTGTTCTTCTCTTTTCACTTTGAGAGGAAAGATGAGAGGAGAAAGATTCACTTCTAAACAAGTAGTAATCAAACAAATGATCAAGGATTTGAGTGATTTAAGAAGTATGTAAGAATCTGAAAGTTTATGTGCAAAAGAGGTAGATTGAAAGTCTGGGAATGGTCCACTATTTATAAGACAAATGTCCAACGGCTATATCTGCCCGCGGTTCTTTATTGCAGCCCGCTCCCTTTTGTCTTTTAGTGGGTTGGATCGAATCTGGGGACTAAAATATCCTGAGAGGATATTCCAAACCAAGATAGAATATGCCATTTTCAAATTTCAAATTTTCAAATAATTAATTTAATAAAACATTTTCTTAAAAAGAAAGTTTAATAATAAAACTTTGTCACACTTAATAAAAAGTGAGTGTTAAGAAAAGATTAAATCCTTGATCACTTAATTAGTATAATTACTTGTTTGTTCATACCTTAAGTGGTAATGGTTGAAATGAAAAATACCTGAACTTAAAAATTCGTTTTTCATTGTTTTCGTAAATGCTTGTTTTTACATATTGTCGTAATCAAAACTAAGCGAGACCGAAAAATGCAAGTAACGTTTTTAGGCATCATTGCATTAACATTTTTTTTAGAACAAAAAATGTTAGTGGTTAGTATGT
Organism: Glebionis coronaria; assembly: GCA_025667525.1. Taxonomy (NCBI): domain Eukaryota; kingdom Viridiplantae; phylum Streptophyta; class Magnoliopsida; order Asterales; family Asteraceae; genus Glebionis; species Glebionis coronaria. The sequence goes on along the minus strand of JANFOE010000956.1, from coordinate 237,898 downwards.
CGAGTCGTGCAATGACATTCAAGCGAAAGAACGTCTTCTTTAAACCCTCGCATAGTTATGTTAGACTCCTTATCCGCTTCGCTTGAAAGGCTCTTGGCATGTCTTGAACTTAGGACCTCCAGGAAACCTTCCCCAAAGAAACCACTTAGTGGAACCTTGGTGGCAACTGAGGTAAGCCAGTTGGTTCTTCCTATCGTCTAACTACGTAACACACAATTGTTTTATAACGTCTTTTTAACATACTTGTGAATTTCAGAGGTCATTTAGCTAGTCTCTGTTATATAATAAAGGAATTAGATTATTTGAGAATTTTAGTGAAAGTGGAGGTTGTAGAAAAAATAACTGGACCAATCAAATGACTTGATTTTGACATATAAGCAAAATTGAACAATGTGATTGGTGAAAAAAAGAAGTAAAAATTGAATTCAATTTAGTTAAATTAAAAACTTTGGTGGAAAAATTTGATAAAAACAAACAAAAATATATGTGTCAAATTTATGAAATTAGAACTTAAAAAAAGGAAGAGATTAATAAGACTTTATTTGTTGAATTTTAAATAAGTTAGATAGAGTTAAGTGAAAACTTATAATTTTCCATATTTTTAGTAACTTTACAAAATAAACAAAATAACCCTTTGAACTTTATACTATGTGGACTTTATATTTTAGAAATACAACATATATTTTATATTAAAAATATAACAAATCACATGATTATAAATATTCAAATAAAAAACAAATTATTGTCTATTTCTATTTTGACACTTAGCAAAGTCTAACAATGCAGTTTACGTAAATTATTATTGGCATGAATATATATATCAAAATGAATGTAGGACATGGACATCGATGTGAGATGAAAATAAATACACGAGATTTTACATATGACAACAACGTATATTTTTTCAAGGTCGTTATGTGTTATTAAATACACAATGTTTAGAAAAGAATAGATAACATTTTAGTTAAAAAAAGTCGAATCACTTGTGCAACAAGTATTTATACAAAATATCAATTAATATTATCAACATAATAAAAAAATCATGTAAAACTCGTGGGTCCATGAGCATCGTAACTTTTTAATTACTAAAAATTTAATACTTTTTTATAGAATAATGTTAAGCATTACAAAATTATGAATTTATAAATCGTGTACGTGTAAGGTTGATGTAAATGATTTTTTGATTAATAATTAAGATATAACTATTTAGAAAAAAAATATCGAAAGTAAAAAAAGTATGAAATTCGGAAAAAAAATTTGTGGGTGCACGGTAAAACGAAAACATAATCGAACATATAAACATTAGATATTTTTTAAAAAAATATATAATATACATAAAATCGTAATAAACAAATTATTAATTAATTTATTTTTTATGTCCAAGTCCTGAAATGTTGAAAATATTATAAATAAAAATATGATTTGATGAAAATTAAAATTTTGAATAAAAATAATGGTGGAAAAAGTTCCCCATAGACCCCAACTTTATCATAGACCAAGTGGGATAATCCTGGCCCTCCATTTTTATACATTTCAATGGTTGAGATTTGTTAATTTTTTAAACCAAAATTAAATAAACAAACCGAAATTAAATAAAACAGTTATTTTACTTTCCATTTTTATACTTTCCTTTTTTTTACACACATTATCCTCTCTTCTCTACACACGCAACACCCCAACCACCACCGGAACCACCCCAACCACCATCCCAACCACCTCTGTTATAGATCCGATCTATTCGGAATCATCTAATCGTCTCATTTGTACATATATTCGTAACCCTAACCCTAATTTTTACATCTATATGGATATACGAGATGAGTATGCTGCTGTTAACGCGACGAAGCTTAAATCATCATCTAACCCGTCTGGAGAAGCTGGTAATGGTCTTTTTTTTTTTAATTTTTATGCTTTTAATTTATGCTTATTATGCTTATCTGGTAACTTATCTGGGTTTTATGCTTATTACACTTATCTGGTAACTTATATTTGATTTATTAAAGGGAAATGCTTATTAACACTTATCTTGTAACTTATTATGCTTATATTTGATTGTTTTATTTTGAATCTGACGAATCATGTATGTTTCATGGTGAAACATACATGATTCTGCGTGATTTAGTGTTCATTTGACCTAACTGATATGTTTTGATTGATTGAGAGTTGATTTCTTGGAATCACTAGAAACTTATTTTGAATCTGACGAATCATGTATGTTTCATGGTGAAACATACATGATTCTACATGATTTAGTGTTCATTTGACCTAACTGATATGTTTTGATTGATTGAGAGTTGATTTCTTGGCTTTTGATTCAGTTAGACTTGTTAATATTTGGCCTTACATTTGTTTAACTGTCATAGTGAGTCATATATGTTTCATCATGAAACATATATGATTCATCATGAATCATATATGCTTCATGGTGAAACATATATGATTCACTATGAATCATATATGTTTCATGGTAAAACATACATGAAAGGGAAATAGCTTTAGCTTTTGTTTTTTAAGATTATGATGGTAGCCATTTGTATTCTGCAAGTGTATTCTGCAAGTGTTTTATTCATGGTGAAACATACATGATTCTGCATGATTTAGTGTTCATTTGACCTAACTGATATGTTTTGATTGATTGAGAGTTGATTTCTTGGCTTTTGATTCAGTTAGACTTGTTAATATTTGGCCTTGCATTGCTTAACTATCATAGTAAATCATATATGTTTCACCATGAAACATATATGATTCATGATGAATCATATATGTTTCATGGTGAAACATATATGATTCACTATGAATCATATATGTTTCATGGTAAAACATACATGACAGGGAAATAGCTTTAGCTTTTGTTATTTAATATTATGATGGTAGCCATACGTATTCTGCAAGTGTTTTATTCTGAATCCTGACGAATCATGTATCTTTTGCAGTTACTACAACTAAAGCTGGTATAAAAAGTACGCCTCCTAAACCCGAAGCTCCTAAGACAACCTTGCGTCCTAAATTTAGAGCTGGTAAAACAATCCTACTTCCTAAATCTGTAGCTCCTAGCACTGATAATCCTGAACCGCCTCTTAAACCTAAAGCTGTCAAAACATCCCCGCCCCCTAAAACCACTATGCGAACTAGGCAAACTGATCCTGAACCACCTCCACCTCCTCCTTTAAACACTGACAAACCCCCATTTGCTCAAAAAGTTAATATTGTATTTTCTCGAAAAGGTAAAGACGATAAGAAGGGTAGTAAACCTGATGTAGAGGCTAAAGAGGATAAGAAGGGTAGTAAACCTGATGTAGAGGCTAAAGAGGATAAGAAGGGTAGTAAACCTGATGTAGAGGCTAAAGAGGATAAGAAGGGTAGTGAGCCTGATGTAGAGGCTAAAGAGGATAAGAATAACTTGGCTGATGTAGAGGCTAAAGAGCATAAGAATAGTAGTGAGGCGGGTGGTGATGATGGGAGTGGGGAATCTGATGAGCCTGGGAGTGATGAGCCTGGGAGTGAGGAGACTGCTGAAACATATGTGAGTGAGAGTGAAGAAACTGATTATGTGGTAGTTGCAAAGAGTGGGAATAAGGAGCCGTCCTCAAGTGATAGTGATTATGTGGCGAAGAGTGAGAGTGAAGAAACTGATGAGATTGTTAACACAGATGAAGAAGAATTGGAAGTTGCAAAGGCGAGTTAGAAAGTGCCTAGTAAACGTGTTGGGAATGTAGCTGCCAAAGAGGGTGTTGTGAAAAAAGCAAAGGTTGAGAAAAAAGAGGGCGTTGTGAAAAAAGCAAAGGTTGAGAAAAAAGAGGGCGTTGTGAAAAAAGATGTGGATGTGAAAAAAGCGGGTGCTGTGAAAAAACAGGTTGATAGGAAACCCAAGGTGGATATGAAACAGGAGTCAGAATCTACCATGGTTGTTTATGAATCACCATCTAAGAAGCAGAGGGTGAACAAGAAGAAACCTCTTACTGAGGAACAGGCTAAGAAAGTTGCGTACTCGAATGAGTTTCCGCCTCTTTTTTCTAGAACTGTACCAAAGTCACTTTTGGATGTCATGAAAGATGCTTCTCTTGTTGACATGGAACAGTTTTTGAATGAGATTGGTTTTTCTAACTGGTGGGGTCTTAAGGTTGATCAGTTACCAAATCGTTTAGCGAGGGTTGCTGTGAAAGCTTTTAATAAGTCGACTTATGAATTTAAGCTTGCTACAGGCAGCTTTCTAGTCACGCCCGAGAAAATCCATGAAATCCTAGGACTTCCTATTGGTGGAATTTCCTTGTTTGATTTGCCCGAGAGACCTTCAAACGACATTGTTGTTAAGTCATGGCTACAACAGTTTGCGCCAAAGGCTCGGAAAAAAATCACGGCTAAGGACATCAGTGACAAGTTGATGCAGGCGACGGAAGTTGATTTTATGTTTAAACTCAACTTCCTGACACTTTTCGCAACTGTGATGGGTGACGCGGACTTCATGAAAGCAGCACCAAGGCTTAATGTGGTTAACCACATTTATGAAGATACAGATATTTCTAAGGTGGATTGGTGCCGTTTCGTTCACTATTGTTGTCTTCAAGAAGGTGTATTACCTAACACTCTTGACGGCTTTTACACAGGTCCCTTGTATTTTCTAGTTGTAAGTCCTCTATCTTTTTTATTAACTTTTATTTGTTTTACATTTTTAACTAATTTTAACATTTTGTAACACTAAACATATATGTTTTTTCTCTATTGTGTGCAGCTCCTTTATCTTGATTCAACGAAGTATGACCGATATACAGTTGTTCGTTCAAGACCAGCCATCAGGGACTGGAGTTCTGCTGACATGCATAAGCGGCAAGAACTTGAGCTTCAAGATCAAGTATTTGGTAAATTGGAGCTTCGTGGAGCATGGAGTCCGGATGAGGCACGACAAACTGAGTTTCTTTGGTGCCACTGATCTTAAAAAGAAATTGAAAGCTTCAGGTGTACCACCTAAGGAGAAAAAGGTATGAATCAACATTTTTAAATGTTTATAATATTACGTATAATTCACCATTGATCATATTTTGATTCTAACTTTCAGTGTATTTTATATTTATTTGTAGAGTATATGCAAAGTTCATACGATTCACCATGAATCATATATGTTTCATGGTGAAACATATATGTTTCACCATGAATCATATATGTTTCACCATGAATCATATATGTTTCATGGTGAAACATATATGTTTCATGATGAATCATATATGTTTCATGGTGAAACATATATGTTTCACCATGAATCATATATGTTTCACTATGAAACATATATGTTTCACCATGAAACATATATGATTCACCATGAAACATATATGTTTCACCATGAAACATATATGCAAAGTTCATCATGAATCATATTTGATTCTAACTTTCAGTGTATTTTACATTTATTTGTAGAGTATATGCAAAGTTATTGAAGATAAGCTGTCAAGAGTATCAAAGGAGAAGTCTGAGATAGAAGCTCTCTTGAAAAGGGCTAGCAACGACTTCCCAAATGATGAACAAGTTGATGCTTTGTACCACATATATATTGGATTGTTTAAAGATACTATGTGGTTGCAAGATAAGTCACCCCATATTGACGATTTTGACGATGAGAAGAGAGATGATGATAAGAAAGACGATGAGAAGAGAGACAAGCCGGCTGATGACCCGACTGAGAAGAGAGACGAGCCGACTGGTGTTCCGGCTGAGAAGAGAGATAAGGCGGAGAATGTTGCTGATGCTGAAAAAGGAGACAAAGGCAAGGAGACGTCTCATGCTGAGGATGTTGTTGTTGAGAAGGAGGGGTGTGTTGATGAATTAAATGTGGAAACTTATACTCAGTGGATTAATGCGAACATATGGTGGTATGGACCATATGTGGTTGATGTGACTGTCGAATCTTTTGGCCATGAGGTAATTTGTTAACCTTTTATTTTTTATTTTTTATTTTTTATTTTTTTTAATTATTTATTCATATTTTTTACGTTATGTTATTATGAATTGTTTAATTAAAAAAAGGTTCAATGTTTCAGGAGGAGTATTGGGCTTGGCCTACGGATCTTCCTGGTGCTGCTGTGACTGCTCCACCGCTGCCTGGTGCTGAGCCTGCTGGGACTGCTCCACCGCTGCCTGGTGCTGAGCCTGTTGGGACTCCTACACAACAGACTCCTCCACAACAGACTCCTCCAATGGGTATTAAGAAATGGTCCAACCAGATTCTCCGATAACTTCTGTTTATCAGTATAAGAGAATCAATGTTGAGTCATTGATTAACAAAGTTGAGTTTATCATGGGAAACAACTTGTTTTCTATGCAAGGCGAAAAATAGTAAGCTCTCTTTGTCATGTCTTTTAGAATTTTTTTGTTAACTGTGTATGAAAAAATACATGATCCATGATGAAACATACATGATGCATGATGAATCATGTATGTTTCATCATGGATCATGTATGTTTCATCCATAACTTTTTGTGTAAATTACTGGATAACACTATTTATTTTCTTATTTTTGTAGTGAAATTGTTTTTCAAACTGTATCTGGATATCCTCTATCAGTCGTACGTGTCAATTTGGAAACTTTGGCACCAAGGATATGGATAGATGCTAGTGTCATAGATTGTTTTGTCGCCATTCTTAATGCTGAGTATGATACCAAACTTCCAGAGACGAAATATCACTATTTTTCTACTGGTTGTATTGTAAGTTGTCATTTGACTATTCTTCGAGTGGTTCTATTAGTTTCATGTTTTCTCTTATGACTTTTTTTTCTTATACAGACACCAGATATGATTAGCAGAGTTCTTGGTGAGGAACCATCATACAAACTGTTTAAGGCAGCAATATTGGCTTAGTTTGAAGGTGATGAAGCTTCCGCGTCTCTCTCACGCGTTGAGTTGGCTTTTTTTCCTATATGCGCTTCAAATCATTTTTATGTGGTTGTTTTCAACCTCAAAATGCCAACTACAATGTTGATTCTTGATAACGCTTCTGGATTTACCTATTCAGCAAAATACAAGGGAGCTTGCGGTATTTTGGTAAGTTTATTATGGGGATTATATATAATTACGGATTATATATAATTACGGATTATGATGGTGAAACATATATGTTTCACCATGAAACATATATGTTTCACCGTGAAACATATATGTTTCACCATGAATCATATATGTTTCATGTTGAAACATATATGTTTCACCGTGAATCATATATGTTTCATTATGAAACATATATGATTCATCATGAATCATATATGTTTCATTATGAAACATATATGAAACATATATGTTACACATGCATCTTTTTTTTAATATGTTTTTGTGTTTTTCTCTTTCTCATTTTGTAGAAAAAGTTCTTTGCAAGGTATTTGGAGGATCATAATCATCCAAGTCACTCCAAAGTTTCAAAAATGAAAGGCTATGTTCCAAAGTTGAGATGGAGTACTAAAGACAATCATGAAGACTGCGGTGTATTTGCTATGATCCATTTGGAGAACTACACCGGTGACAGTAAGAGGAGCTGGGATGTTGGTCTTTGCGAAGAATCTGCTATGCCAAGAACTTTGTTGAAGCGTATGAGGTTCAAGATAGCTACAAAGATTCTTCTTCATAATTACAACAAAGAAAGAGCCAAAATGTTCAAGCTTGCCTATGATTTTGAGACAAAGGTTGACAAGGAAGAAAGAATCGCAATCATTGTTCATGCGCTAAACCATAGACATGAGCGTGATCTAGAGAAGGCTGATGATATGGCTGATGATATGGCTGACAAAGGAGAGGGTGATATGGCTAAGAAAATTGAAGGGAAATGAAGAATGACTTTATTCTATGATTGTGAATGGTAGAAGGATAGGAAAAAACACTAATATGGGTCTCTTTTGGTAGATCTAGCTGTTGGGCCCCTGATGTATCTAATTGTTAGTAATCATTGTATTTTGAACATAGTCTAAACAATGTAGTCTGTACAAGGTAGTTTGAATTACATGTTTGTATTTTATATGTGTTCAAATCTTTGATAATTACAAGGTTTATCTGTGTACAAAGAATGATAGATGTGCCTTGATGAATCTTATATGGTTGATGATAAATCATACATGTTTTATCATGAATCATACATGATTCATGAAGACACATGTATGAATAATCACACTTACTTTTGAAATTTTTAGATTTAGAGTTCTTTTTAACAATTATAATGTATCACTCTTGAATGAATCCATCATGATTCATATATGATTCATTATGAATCATATATGTTTTATCATAAAACATATATGTTTCATGATGAATCATATATGTTTCATAATGAAACATATATGATTCATGATGAATCATATATGTTTCATAATGAAACATATATGATTCATGGTGAAACATATATGTTTCACCATGAAACATATATGATTCATGGTGAAACATATATGTTTCATCCCCAAACACTTTAAATTAAAATGATAATGCAGAAATAAACATATATGATTCATCCCCAAACACTTCAAATTAAAATGATAATGCAGAAATAATCAAGTATTAATTGAACTAAATATCAAAACAAAGTTGATTCAAAGTATAAAACTAAGTGTAAAACAAAGTGTTAATTGAAAACATATTGATAGTAAATATGACTTGAAAAAACATAGAATGATCAACAAGCTGTGTTTGATGTTTGTTATGTAGCAGCAACGTTTCCAGCTTCTGTAGCAGCAACGTTTCCAGCTTCTGTAGCAGCAACGTTTCTAGCTTCTGCTTGAGCAGCTTCCATAAGCGCCAACTTTGCAATATACTTTGGATTTAATGGACATGTGTTCTTGGTATGTTCATTTGTCACTTGTTTGCAACATAAACATTTCCTAGCCTGCTTTTTCTTAGCTTTTATAGCCATTTCTCTTGCACTTTTTATACGTGCTCCTTTAGGTGCTGCTTTACGTTCTCCTTTAAGACCGGCTTTGTTTCGAGCCCCTTCTGGATTTCCTATGATCGGTTTATCAGCAGCCGGCTTTCCAATTGCATATAAATCTAGGATTACATCACTCGTTTTCTGGGAAGGTGGCTTAGGAACTTGAACTTGTATTTCCTTCTTAATTTTTTCCAACGTTTGCACAAATTCTGCCAACTTTGCTTCATCTTTACTCAACCAAAACAAGCATTCATCGACCACGTTGTTGGCGTCGTTAGTTAACCTTTCAATGGTTTCGTTCTTTTCTCCGTATCTGTTTGTCTTTCTTCTCAATCCAAGTGGTATTAAATCCCTTCTCCAACGCCTTAGAATGTATTTTTCTGGAATCTTTCCAATATCACGGTTCTTAAAAACACAAAATACGTGTCGACACAAAAAACCATACCGATCGAAATGTCTACAAGTACAACTAACTGAACCGTCTTCTGGATGATGCAAAACCTGATTATGAAACATTAAAAACAAAATTAATACTTGGGCATTTACCAAAACAATTAGGAAACATGTATGATTCATCATGAAACATGTATGTTTCATCAGGAAACATGTATGATTCATCAGGAAACATGTATGATTCATCATGAAACATATATGATTCATGATGAATCATACATCATTTTGGTAACAATAACAACAATTAATGATTCATTAACCATGAAACATATATGATTCATAATGAATCATGTATGTTTCTTCATGAATCATATATGTTTCAGGATGAATCATACATATTTCATGATGAATCATATATGTTTCATCAAGAAACATGTATGATTCAACATGAATCATATATGTTTCATGGTGAATGAATCGTATACTGTTTTGGAAACAGAAACAACATTTAATTGATTTCACTCACTAACCTTGTAGGTAGCAACCTTGTCTTCTTCTTGTATAACCATCTCTTTGCCTTCCTCGGTATATATTGTCCGGTACTCCCCTGCCCTTGTGTCTTTAACATGAACCGTCTCAACTCCCTCTTCCGTTCTAAGCTCTACTATTTGACAAGCCCAAATCGATTCCATTATTTCCTTTTGAACAATCAGAAATATTGTCCTAGTATATATCTTAGCCGCATGTGTTTCCATCTCTAACCTTGTATAAGGTTTTGAAGCTGCTTCATAAGTTTTGAAGTCTAAAAACTCTTGCCTGTGTCTTTGCCTTTCCATGGAAGCTTCATAGCACATCATGAAATTGAGTAATGTTGACCCATGATTCGTGAAACATTTGAAAAATGCATTTTCACTCTCGGATCTCGAAGTGGTTCTCATTAAGCCAAACAAAGGAGAGGTAATAAAGTATGCCGGTAACCACATTTCTCGAAGGGTAAACATCTTCTTCATCCACTTGTGGTCTTGCAATTTGAAGTCTTCGATTAATTTATTCCATCTTTCTTCAAAGTCCTTAGGCTCTATGAACATATTCCACACAAGTTTGTTGAAACGTTCTTTGAAATTTGTCTCTTCATATGTTTCTTTGCATATCTGTAAAAATAATCAAACGAGAATGATTAGATACATGGTTCATCATGAATCATACATGATTCATCATGAATCATACATGATTCATCATGAATCATACATGATTCATCATGAATCATACATGATTCATCATGAATCATATTTGTTTCATCATGAATCATGTATGTTTCATCATGAAACATATATGATTCATGATAAAACATACAGAATTCTACAAGAAAAATACAGACTTATGGTAAATGAAATTCACCTTTGATGGAACTTTTTGCATGATGTGCCACATGCATAATCTATGTTTAGACTGCGTAAACACTGCTTCAATTGCTCGCTTCATTGCCCCATCTTGATCTGTTACAACCATATCGGGTTGCTTTGGGTGAGCAGTCAAGAATGAAGTTAATAGCCATATATAAGCTTCTGTGTCTTCACATAACAACAATCCTGCGCCGACTGTCACCGACTTTCTGTGATTATCTATGGTGGTGAATGGAACAAAAACTATGTCGTACCTGCAAATTAAGTAAATCATAATCAGATGAGAATGATTAGATACATGGTTCATTAGATACATGTTTCATGATGAATGATATATGTTTTAGAATGAAACATATATGACTCATGATGAAACATATATGATTCATCATGAAACATATATGATTCATCATGAATCATGTATGTTTCATGATGAAACATACATGATCCATAATGAATCATATATGTTTCATCTTGAAACATATATTTTTCATAGTAAACCATACAGAATTCTACAAGAAAATGTTTTTATTCAACAACTTACTTATTGGTTCTGAATGTTGCGTCAAATGATATTACATCACCAAACTCATTGTAGTTGCATTTATCAACTTCATCTGCCCAAAAAAGTGCAACTAACACGCCGTTTTCAACCTTATACTGAAATGTGAGGTCTGGCGCAAACAACTTCCTATTTTCCATCTTCTCTATCAACATATGTGCATCACTTTCTCCTATAACCTCATTAACGTCTCTGATATGATTCTTAAAATCGTCAGTCGTGCCATGAACATACTGAGAACCCCCTTTCATCGTAGAAAACAAGTGGTGTGCCTTTGTTCCACCAAGTTTCATTGTTGAAGCTTTTATAACAAACATTTTTTCCGTCTGAGTCATCTTTCGTTGTTTCTTTGTAAGATGCTCAAATTCTTTCGGAATCATTCGGTGGTTGTGTCTCGGATCGAATGTAACTACTTCATACTTTCCGGTACGACTATCCAAAGCAATCTTAATTCTCGCACGGCAACCCGTTAGTCTATGCCTTGTATTTCTAACTTGCTTATCATTGTGTTGAGGATCCAATGTGTTAATATTTATCTCCTTTGGATTCCCTTCTCGATTACACATGACATACTTTGATTTCACCAAACCACTTTTTGTTTTCTTTTGGCATGTCATCTTAGCTTCAAACCCTACCTTTTCAGCGTAAGTGTTATAAAAATCGACACCTTGCTCTATTGTATCAAAAGTTTGCCGCACAAAAGGTAGGTACTGCGTTTCGACATATGGTTCGCAGTATATCGTTCCTCCAGGGGTCTCGCCTTCTGGGAACAAAGTTGGAGTGCTCATTGTAACTGTTAAACAATAACATTTAGGTTTTGTTTTAGTAAATTATTTTTACATTGAATCATGTACGTTTCATGTTGAATCATATATGTTTCATCATGAAACATATATGATTCATGATGAAACATACATGATTCATCCAACTTGTTTTTGAAGTTTTTACCAATTACAGTGTTTTAAAGAATAACTATTTTAATAGAATCATAGAATCATATATGATTCATTTTGGGTCAATTGTTTGTATATTGAATGAAACATATATGTTTCATGATGAATCATATATGTTTCATAATGAAACATATATGTTTCATGATGAAACATACATGATTCATTCAATATACAAACAATTGATTCAAAATGAAACATATATGATTCATTTTGGATCAATTGTTAATATATTGAATGAATAATATATGTTTCATGATGAATCATATATGTTTCATAATGAAACATATATGTTTCATGATGAAACATATATGATTCAACATGAAACATACATGATTCACTGTAAAAATAAACCTTAATTATATATGTTTGTATGTTGAATGAAACATATATGATTCATCATGAATCATATATGATTCATCATGAATCACTTGTTTTGTATATTGAATGAATCATATATGATTTACCTGGAGTTTGAATGATATTGGCTTCAACATTTGACTCTTCAATTTGATTCTGAGTCATAGGGTTTTCATCTTCTTCGTATTGAACTATACTTGAATCTGCATCAATCGCATCGTCATCAGCCATATTTGTGGTAGTTGTGATTAGGGAAGGTAGTTGTGGAGGTTGAGGTCGCCGGAAAAAATGGAATGGAGGTTGTTGTGGTGGTTAAGGTCGCCGGAAAAATTAAGGTTTATAGATCTGTGATTAAGGAGATCTGTGATTAGGGAGTTGTGGTGGTTGAGGTCGCAGGAAAAAAAACGGTTATAGAGGTTGTTGTGGTGGTTAAGGTCGCCGGAAAAAACAGTTAAGAAGGAGGTGGTGGTCGCGCGGTTTTGGTAACTGAAAAAACGGAAGAACCGTTTAGCTCAAAGAGAGCTGTGTGTTTTTTTAAAGAAAAAAATGAATTTTTAATTTCTAAAATTCTATTTATATTTTTTAATTAGTAAAAAGTGGTGTAATCTTGGTCATTGAATGCAAAATAAATGAATGACCCATATTATCTCATTTGGTCTATAATATATATATTGTGTTTAGGGGGATCGCAACTCAAATAATGGTTATGAAAAGTATAAATACTGGAATTAAATAGTGAGTAATATTCGCTACAAGATTGTAAAAAAGAAAAGAAGAAAAGGGGCATAAAAGAAACGCACACCCCTGAATGTGAAAGTGTAAGGGAAGGGAAGGGAAGGGAAGAAATATTGAAATTGAGTCAGTCTTACCAAATGAAATGAATCTAATAAACAAATAAATATTGTTTGTGTATAGATTTTATGAGATTAGATTGATCGGGCAAACACAACACACCTTATTTCAATTCGATCATCAGAATTATTATAATCTCCATTGTGTGTGTATGAAGTGAAATAATAATAATAATAATAAGAATAATAATAATAATAGTTTGGTTGGGGGAGGAGGATGCGTTTGGAAGAAGAAGAAAGATGATATTACTCCAGTCTCAGTCAAGATATCTCCTTCAGATCTTCACTAATCGCCTCAACAAGTAAACATATACTCTTTCTTTCTTTCAAACCCTAACTAACTAACTTTATTCATTCATTCATTTTTATTACTTTATTACCTCAACACAATACAAATCAGATAGACTCTTTAAGCGCCTTCATCACTTAATTTTTTTAATTTTTGCTTTCCGCTGTTTGGATCAACAACACCGTTTCGGTATCCTAAATAATACCTTCTTTCTTTTACAGGACTAAATTCATTCATTTTAATACAAATCAGATTTACTCATTCCTATTCATACTGCAAATTTTAATATTCAAACATTTAGTTGAAAACAAACTCCATAAAATGATATGGACAAGGCTCTGTACGTCATCCATACCATACACTCTTATGGATTCAATTGCTTAACGCTTTATTGCCTATAACTTGTTCATATTTCCCCCCGATTTAATACTTTGTTGCTGTCCAGTTTTGCTTTGCGCTAGTTTGGATCAACATTTCTGGTATTAGAGGTTTTTGCCTTCCCATCGAGTTCTGAGAGATGTCTGTGTGTCACATTTACAGGGCGTTTGGAACCAGCTTATCTACTTATCGTGATTTGTAAATGCAATAATTTAGCTTTTAGTTTGGCAAAGTAAAGTAGAAAATTGTCTTTTTAGTTTTTACGACTGAAGACCCTCAAAACACAATTCTGGTGGTGAAATGTTTTTTTAAAAACACAATCTTGTTATTACTGAAGCATCCTTTTAATCACTTTTTAAATAGTAGAAAATGACTTCTAAAGTTGGGCTATTATTGTGATACCAGTAGTTATGCTAGAATTTCTGTGCTACTGCTTTTTGATTCTTCTGTTTTTTATATACAGTACAATATTGTAGATAAAATATAAGGAAATGTATGCCTCCTGTTCATTTATCTTGCACCAGATATCATCGTTTAAAGCTCTTATATTATGAGTTTTGTCCTAAGTTGTGATAAGTCGTTGCTGATTAGTATCTTTCTTTTCTGCTCTATTATTAATAGCAATGCGGTTTTGTAATCTAATGTTTCTTGAGATATGGCCTATTGTCTGTAGTAGCTACTGATATCAGCTTTCTTGGTTTCACAGTATTGAAAAAGGGGTCGAGTTGGATTGCCACTGGGTTGAATTTGATGATGTCCGCTACCACATTCAGGTTAGCCAATCAAAGTTTCTCGTAAACATGAAAGAATATGGGAAACATAGTACGTAAACTGGAATGGTAACTGTTGCAGGCATCGATAAAGAATCCACATCTGCTACATCTATCAGTATCACTTCCCACTCCACCTCCAGAGACTGCTTTTTCAAGTGGCCTTCCACTTGGAGCCATTGAAGCCATTAAAGCGGCATATGGCACCGTTGTTCATATTCTTGACCCTCCAAGAGATGGCTTTAATCTCACAGTTAAACTTAACTTGTCCAAACTACCTCCAAATGAAGGTTTGACGAGCTCCCTTTTCTATATAGACAATTTACCACTATTTTTCTAGATTTATTATGATTATAAATCTTGCAGAACTCGTGTTGTTATATAATTTATATTACTTTTCTTCCTTTGTATGCGTTCCCAGTTCCCTAGCGATAGTGCTCTGTCCGTGTGCAGGGTTCCTTAAGTAAACTTGTCAACCAAATATATATAGTAGTCAAAAGTGAGAAAAGCGAGCGCTTAAGCGAAGAAGCAAGGCATCTTTCCCTAAAGCGCTTTGATTCCAAAGAAGCGAGGCTTTTTACTAGAGCGATAAAAAGCTTTGAGAAGCGACTAAAAAGCGAGCGCTTTTTTTATAACCGCTAGTTTTTAAACTTTTAGCTAATGAAGTTTTATACCTGGTCCTAATCTTCTAAATTAGGTTTAATAATTACAAAAATACTACACTTACTAACAAGTATTAATTACAAAACCCTCTCTCCCTATGTTGCTTTATGTAATTTCTCTTCTTTGGTCTTTTATTTATTTATTAAAAATGAAGTTTTTAAGATAATTATGTTTTAGCCACTATCATATGCACAAAGGGTAAAAAGTACACTCAAGTGCTCACTTTTTGTCGCTTCTCGCTCTAGGGAAGGCATGTCGCATTGAGGTTGCTTTCGCCTTTAAATACCTTGCCCAATATGTATAGTTTAAAAGTATACGAGGATCGTATATGTTTAGGGAGATGTCATTACTTATTTTAAGTTCTTTACAATGGTGCGTGAGCCACAAATTTTAATAAATGAGCGTAGTCATGGGTGTTTGTTTTTCTTAAAAACACTGAATGGCTCTGAAATCTCAAATCTGATTCGGTCAGAGCTTTTCAGATTTCAAAGTGTTTAGTTTTCTTTTACTTTTCAGAAGTTCAAAGTCTGAAAAACCGCTTAACTATTTATACTATAGAACATCCCTGAACAAATCTGATCTATGTATAACTTGCTATAACCTATTCCCCCTTTCCCCCATCAACCTTCGTTCGTTCCAGCTTCTGACAACAACAAAATTTTCGTCAACCATACATGCCACCGGCGCCAGCCGTGTGGTCAGTTGACTGGCCACTTGGTTGTGTGGCGTTTCTTAAACACTCACATTGATGCCCTCAATTTTCAAAATTTTCTAAGATTTAATATTAAATGAAGGAGAAGATTGTACAGGAGGTCGGATAGGATTATGTTGGTGATATGACTTCTTATCTTATATGTTTTTTTTACCTATGTGGTATACTGATAAAAACTGGAAAATTAAGTAGTCAATTGACTTGGATTAAGGCCAAGCCAAATTCGAGATGACAAGTCTCCTTTACAAAGGGAGTTACAATAACTTTATTCTTCACTGACTACCCCTAAAACAAAGACTGCTAATATATTAAAAACTAAGAAACTGATGTTAACTGCTCCTGAAATGAAGGATCTAAACTGCTCCTTTTACCAGCTGCTTTGTTGACCCAGTGGGTCCACCCATGACCCGAAAATAGCATTAAATTGAACCTGGTCAACTGCCTTGACCCGTGTCTTTTTCCTTGTGTACACCCTCATGTTCGTATCGTTACTTCCCCCTCGGTAAAACGCCTTGTCCTCGAGGCGAAAATGAGGGAACTGCTCAGCTAGCAGGTCGTAATTCTCCCATGTAGCTTCTTCTAGAGGTCGTTTATTCCAAGATACCAATAATTCCAACACCTGTTGACCTGCTTCTAGAACCCAGCGATGGTCTACAATAGTGGCAGGTTGAACATCAAATTCCCAATCCTTTGTCATCGGCAATGGAGCAATGGAATCTGGAGAGAAGGAGCCATGAACTGGTTTGAGCATGGAGACATGGAAAACCGGATGAATTTTAGCATCAGCCGGTAATTCAAGCTCATAGGCCACAGGACCAATGGCACGTTTAACACGGTAAGGACCAAAGAATCTAGGGGAAAGCTTTTCATAACGACGTTTGGCTAAGCTTTTCTGCCGATAAGGTTGAATTTTCAAGAAGGCATAATCCCCGACCTGGAACGTTACCTCTCGGCGTTTAGAGTTAGCTTGATTGCGCATACGATCCTGAGCTTTAGTAAGATTGAAGCGAAGAAGCTTTAGCATGTCATCACGATCGAGCAATTGTTGTTCAAGTTCAGCATTTTTTGTTTCCCCCATTACATATGGCAAAAGAGACGGAGGATCCCGGCCATAAACAGCCGAAAATGGTGTGGTGCCCGTAGATGTATGATACCCGGTATTGTAAGAATACTCTGCCCACGCTAAATAAGAACTCCATTTGGTTGGCTGTTCATGAGCGAAACAACGTAGGTAGGCTTCCAGACATCTATTGAGTACTTCGGTCTGACCATCCGTTTGAGGGTGGTAGCTAGTGCTTAATTGCAACTTGGTTTGGCTCAGACGGAAGAGTTCATGCCAAAAGGTGCTCAGAAAAATGACATCACGGTCTGAAACTATGGATCGAGGAAATCCATGTAGACGGACAATTTCCTTACAAAATATGCCAGCCACGCTCTTAGCTGTAAAAGGGTGAGATAAACATAGGAAATGGGCATATTTACTTAGGCGATCCACCACTACTAATATGGTATCAAACCTGTTGGATGATGGCAGGCCCACAATAAAATCCATGGAGATATCCTCCCATATTCTAACCGGAATTGGCAAAGGTTGGAGCAGACCCGCGGGAGATAACGTTTGGTATTTTTGTTGCTGACAAATTAAACACTCCTGCACAAATACCCTAACCTGCTCTTTCATTTTTGGCCAATAAAATTGAAGAGACAAGCGTTTAAGTGTCTTCAAAAACCCGCCATGTCCACCAGCTGGAGAAGTGTGGCATTCTTCGAGCAATTTGAGCTTAAGATTAGGTATATCAGGAATAACCATTCTGCCCTTGAAAAATAGAAGCTCATCATGTGAGGAAAAATCCGGAACCGAGGATGGATCAGTTTGGAGCTGTTGGAGTATATGTGTTGTATAAGAATCTTGTTGAAGTCCAATTTTGATTTCGGCAATTTCAACACAATACGGGACCGATAAAGTCAACAGCTCGCCCGAATGGGGTTTCCGAGAAAGTGCATCCGCCCCCCTATTCTCTTTTCCAGCCCTATGGCTTATAGAAAAATCATATGGCATCAGCTTGAGTAATAGCCGTTGTTGTTCAGTTGTGGTAATGCGCTGCTCCAATAAGAATTTTAAAGTATAATGATCGGTACGAATGAGAAAATGGCGCCCCAATAAATAATGACTCCATTTCTGAACGGCGAGAACCAAGGCTAACAATTCCCGATCATATGCCGATTTAAACCGATTAGATGGAGAGAACCCTTTACTGAAATATGCTACCGGATGCTCCTCTTGAGACAAAATAGCTCCAACTCCCACTGACGATGCGTCACATTCTACCACAAATGTTTTTGAAAAATCAGGCAAACGTAGGACAGGCGCCGAAAGTAATGCTTGTTTCAATGCAGTGAACGCGATAAATGCCTCATCAGACCAAATAAACCCGTCTTTCTTTGTAAGAGCTGTCAGGGGACGTGCGATTAGCCCATAATTTCGCACAAAACGTCGATAGTAACCTGTGAGTCCAAGAAATCCTCTGACTTCTTTAACATTAGAAGGAATAGGCCATGATTGTACAGCCGCTACTTTCTCTTGTTCAACCTGTACCCCTTCCCCATTTATGACATGCCAAGAAAGGAGACTTTGGATTGCCCGAAACAACACTTTGAAAGCTTGGCGAGGAACTGATGTTCGTGAAGTAATTTCAGTGCTTGTTCAAGATGTGAAATGTGTTGTTCCATGCTGGAGCTGTATACTAGTATGTCATCAAAAAATACTAGTATAAAACGACGTAAATAAGGGCGAAATAAGTCATTCATGACAGCCTGGAATGTAGAAGGAGCGTTAGTTAGGCCAAATGGCATAACCTTGAATTCATAATGCCCTGAATGAGTTCTGAAAGCTGTTTTTGGAATGTCCGCCTCGTGTACTCTGATTTGATGGTAACCTGAACGTAAATCCAGCTTAGAAAATACCGTCGCGCCATATAACTCATCCAATAATTCATCAATATTTGGGATCGGGTATTTGTCGGCTATAGTTATTTTGTTGAGAGCTCGGTAATCGACACACATCCTCCATGTGTTATCCTTTTTCTTGACCAACAAAATCGGGCTTGAAAATGGACTATTGCTAGGTCGGATAAAACCCGCTGCTAACAATTCTCCAACTTGTTTTTCTATTTCAGCTTTTTGAGAATGGGGATATCGGTATGGCCGGATGTTAGGTGGTGTTGAGTTTGGAAGTAGGGGAATGGAATGATTTTGTGAGCGGTTTGGAGGAAGGGTTTTGGGTTCTTCAAAGACCAGATTGTAGCGGTTTATAATAGGTTGTAGAATGTTAGGAATTTCTGGGTTAGTGACCGGTTCAACAGCCAAATGTTGAAAACTGGACGATATTTGAGATCCCGTTGAAATACCCTGCCATTTATAACGTTTACCTTCTACATTAAAAATCATAAACATATCCTTCCAATTTGCTTGTACCGTATTTAGTGTTTCCAACCATTGAATTCCTAACACGAGATCCGCTCCACCAATTGAAAAAGGATAGAAATCCTGAACAATTTTAAGGTCGTTGACCTGTAATGTGAGGTTCTTACATATGTGGCCACATCTGATAAAATCGCCATTCCCTATTTGAACACCAAAAGGTGCCACTGATTGGGTATTTAGCTTCAAGTCCCTTACCAACACCTCTGATATAAAATTGTGTGTAGACCCCCCATCAATTAAAATAATTACATCAGTAGATTGGAGCATACCTTGAACCTTCATGGTTCTAGGGTGAAGTTTACCAAGAATAGCATGTAGGCTGATCTCGGCAACATCATTAGCATCGTCTGTGATGTGGTCGGCTTCATTAATTGGTTGTTCATCGGGTTCTTCCTCCGCTTCCAACACCTTAAGAGCGCCCCGTTTTGCACCGATGACCTGGTCCGTATTTTTCCCCACACCGGTAACATTCACCTTTGAGATAGCGGGACTGTCTGTCAGAATCTGAAATTCGTAGGGGTGGTTTGGAGTTGCTGTTGGACGAGGTTGCTGTATAGGTTGAACCCCTGGATTCGAGTTGGGTTGACTTAGAAGGTGTTGTCCAAGTTGGCCCTCTCCCGGAACGGGTATGGCTGATCTTTGACTCGAATTCCAAAGCGATACTCACTGCTTTGTACACCGTTCTCGGTTTCTGAATTCTCACATCCGCTTTCAATTCTTCTTTGAGCCCATTAAGGAACACACCCAAGAGACAATGTTCCGGCCAATTGGAGACTCGTGAGGAGCGTTTGGCAAATTCTTGTCGATACTCTTGCACGGTTCCTGTTTGTTTAACACTACACAAATGTTCATCCGGATTCTGGAATTCAGTAGGCCCAAAATTTCTTTGCAGGGCTCGTACTAAGTCCTCCCAGTCTTCTATCGTTTGATTGGTCGATATCCAAGAATAAAAGTCTAGTGCGTCTCCCTCCAAGTGCATCGATGCAACATCGACCTTTTCTTCTTCTGGAATGTTGTAGTAACGAAAATATTTCTCTGCCTTAAGAATCCAACCCCGTGGATCTCCATCACTAAAGGTGGGAAAAGCAATTTTATTATGTGGGCGATATCTCTGATAATGCCAGGATGAGTCTCCTTCATCCTGCTTTCCAGAACCATTACCCGATCTGTCCCTGTAGTGCGATTGAGATTTAAGGGCTGCCACATCTTTCTGCAATGCATCTATGGACTCTAATTTTTTTGCTATAGCGGCTAACTGTACTGCTACAGGATCTGGTGGTTGATTGTTTGTGTCTGAGTTACTCCGGGTTTGAACCATGCTGTCGTTTCCCGGCAACGGAACCAATGATAAAAACTGGAAAATTAAGTAGTCAATTGACTTGGATTAAGGCCAAGCCAAATTCGAGATGACAAGTCTCCTTTACAAAGGGAGTTACAATAACTTTATTCTTCACTGACTACCCCTAAAACAAAGACTGCTAATATATTAAAAACTAAGAAACTGATGTTAACTGCTCCTGAAATGAAGGATCTAAACTGCTCCTTTTACCAGCTGCTTTGTTGACCCAGTGGGTCCACCCATGACCCGAAAATAGCATTAAATTGAACCTGGTCAACTGCCTTGACCCGTGTCTTTTTCCTTGTGTACACCCTCATGTTCGTATCATATACTCTTGTCCACGTATCACATACATACAAAATACGTGTATATCTATGCATAAACTAGTTTTAATATAATGTGAAAGTTGAAATATAATTTTAATAAGCATAAAACAATAAAGTGAGGTTGTTAATTCGTATATAAAATACTTAAAATAATTACTTTAAATGTCCAGACAATTTTAACAAAAAGAAACAGTCATACATGATTCAGATTCAGATATTTTAGCCAACTATTATAATTCAGAAGTGGTATTCAGATTCAAACTTAAAATCTATGAAAATACAAACACATTAGTTTTGCTTCAAACATTTATTTTATCACTCAGTTATGATTTATCGGTTAAAACACTAGAGAAACGTTGTCATATCAACGCAACCCTTTACTTTTAAGTGTTGATGGCTTTTTACCAGGCATGCTCTTTTTGAAAGTCATCATTGTTACTTTTTGTTTGTTTCCTTTATAGTCAAAAGTATCATTCAGTCCACTATATCTTAGCTCACCCCCGGTTGATAAAACCATTTTTGCTATATTGTTCAATTGATGCAGTCATGCAGGGTCACATTCTGATAGTAGATCCGCCTTTTGAGTCTTTTATTCAATATCTTGTTCGCTAAGTCATGTTTTGGACCTTAAACATGTTTAGTCATCCACGAAGTTGCAAAACCCAGGAGTTCAGTTTCAGATATTTTTTCCCCGGTTAGGCACTGTTTAGCGATTCTTAAACTTTTGTATTCTGGGTGTAAGAGGTCTTCCATGCCTCATTATTTGAAGTGTTATTCACAGTGCGAACAAAGGCATTCTAGAATTAGAGAATATGTAAATTGCTTTTAAATAAATGTACTATAAGTTTAAAAGAGAAATAGTCCCTCACATCAGTTAGGTTCTTATCTAGATGTATCCCCTTCTGGAGATGCTTTCATCTTAGGTGAAACCATATCCCTGACTTCAAATAGGCCTGTCAATGTATCTGGAAGCCTTTGTACTAGGTGGATGGAAGCCTTTGTATTAAGTGATATTAATGGGTTTTCTGACTTCAAGTTAGACTTGAAAAACGACTTAGGAGGTCCCAGATATATTCATATTTGACGCTTAGGCAACCCAATAATATCACTTAGACTTGAAAAATGACATAGGAGGTCCCAGATATATTGATATTTAACGCATAGGCAACCCATTAATATCACTTAATACAAAGGCTTCCACATATACTGCCTGCCATTTAGACCTGTCAATGGTTCGGATCAGATCTCGATCCATTAGTGATTTGGCTATATGGATCATGATCCGATCCATAATCCAAATAGGGATCTGATCCACGATCCAACTAATCTAAACAGTTGGATATGATCGGATCGATCCATTTAGATCAAACTTTTTTTAATCTTGATGTCTTCTCTTTAAACTACGGCTAGCTTTGCATATATAAACTTATGTTAACTTAAATACGTCTACTACTGTATATATAAAAGACAACAATAAAATTTAGACAATTTCTACATCCTATATTAATTTCCCATATATTATAATGTGTTAATCAGGGTTTGATAATGAACAATACTTTGATTCCTATACATTTAGTAC
Source organism: Glebionis coronaria (assembly GCA_025667525.1). Classification (NCBI taxonomy): domain Eukaryota; kingdom Viridiplantae; phylum Streptophyta; class Magnoliopsida; order Asterales; family Asteraceae; genus Glebionis; species Glebionis coronaria. Next base: position 214,951 of record JANFOE010000956.1, on the reverse strand, counting down.
TAAAACATTCTTACACTCAAAGACAACTTATGTTAATTTAACTATGTCTACTACGGTATATACAGAATTATAGACAATTTCTACGGTCTCAAGTTCAATTCCCACTAGGTGCAAACAACCTTGAAGTGGCCACGCCAACCTCCTGAAAAGGGAGGGCTTTACCTGGTTTGAGTCTGTGTGGCGGTGGGCTCAAACCCCGTGGATTAGTCGGCCGATGAGTCGGAAGTCACAGTTACCAAAAAAAAAAAAAAAAAAAAAAATTAAAAAAAAATTACATCCCATGTTAATTTCTCATGTATTATTATGTGTTAATTACTTGGTTTTAAAAAGCGAGAAGCGGTCCGTTGCGCTAAGGGTGCAAAGCGAGAAGCGCAGGGAGATGAGGCAAAAGCGCGCGCCTCTCGTAGGCGAGGCGCATGCTTTTTACACAAAGATTGTAACTTTGTTAAAATACATAATTCAAAGTCTTGGAGTTTAAATGTCGTTTTTAGACTAATAAAAGTCCAAATGCCAACTGGAAAAGACTAATAATAAAATCCTTCGAGTTTAAATGTCATTTTTAGAACAAATAACACTTGAGGTGGTAAAAAGCGTTCCCTTTAAGGCGTCAAAAAGGACCGCCTCCAATCGCTTTATGTAACGGCTGCGCATCAAGGGTCCCGATGCGATGACCCCATTGCCTCGCCTTGCCTCACGAGTCACGCCTGGCGTAAAAAGGCACGCTTTTTTAAACCAAGACTCAATTAGGATTGATAATGAACAATACTTTGACATTTAGTACTAAAACTTTTTTTACAATTGTCTACATCATCAGGGTATACAAAATGAACTAATGACAATATGATTATCATCTACGTCTCATCAACATATAGAGCCATCTTGAGCATTCTAACATGCTTCCTCACGATGTTTGTACGCTAGTAGTTGCTATAGAGTGACACATAACTGGATCCATCGAGGCTCTAGAGCAATCTGAACATCAGGTTGAGGCACTCAATGGCAGTACGCCTGTCAGTAGATCGGATCATGACCCGGATCTGATCCGATGGTCCGATCTTTTATATGTACCAACAGATTAAAAAATGATCCATTGATCCAATAATACATCCGATAGATTCATCCAGTTATGCGGCTCATTACTTGGATCGATCCATCATGGAACGATCTGTTTAAACCTCCCCTATCAACTTCACCTACTAACATCGCCGTCACCCGTCACCAACCACCCGTAAACAATCACACATACATAAATACGCACTAAAAAGAATAAATTGTCTGTTTCACGAAGTTTCTATTGTTATGATATTGATGTTGAGGCTTACAGTTATAGTTTTATTTATTAATATGTAAGCTTTAAGATGAAAATTTAATTAATAGGACCAAAATATACTGATTTAGTAATTTAGATATGAAACTAAAATATATGATAACCATCACTCATTTGCTTTAGTATAACTTCTAGTTGCTGTCGTGTATACAATTTGTCACAACCACTTATTTAATTGCTTTATTTTTCCTTGTATATTTAAGCATTCGTTATTTTCCTTCTGCTTATCTACTTTAAGTGTAAGTTCAAGGTGATATAAACATATGATATACCTACTGTAAGCTCACATGACTTTATAAACATTAGACGTTTCAAGTCATGATTTTGTTTAGTAATTTTTAGTCTACAATCAGTTCATCTGTCAGGGTTTAAATCTGCTCATGTCAATTTATGTACAATAATGGTGCTGATGTACTTTATATGCTGTGTTATTGTTTCCAGTTTCAATTTTTATATGATTTACATTGTGCTGGCAATAAAATAGTAAAGCATACATTGTACTTGTAGTTATACGACACCTTCTTGACACTAGTGGTAATATGGCACCTTTTTGTATGGCGCAGAAAATAGACAGGCTCTCTTGATAAAGATTGCATCTGTGAGGGAGGTTGTAATGGGTGCTCCATTACGAGTGATCTTGAAGCGCCTTGCATCCAGGTCCGCGCCTTCTAATGCTGGAGTGCTTGTTCCTCTTGTGCACCGACCAAATGAATCATTCTTCCTTGTTCCTCAGGTGCACAGCTATTTATCAATATATTAGTTCATTGCTTTATGTAACATGCTTATGGGAGCTGCATATCTTAGATAGTTTATCTGATGAATGAGGTTAAACTATATAGTTATCTGATGAATGAGAATAAACTATTATTTCTTGTCTGCGGTCAGGCAGTTGTCAGTCATCAGGTGGAATTAAAATTGAGGGGAACATGATGGATACATATTTATTTCCAGATATCAGATTTTTAATAATGCCAAACCAAACAATTCATGTCACCAAGATGTATTATTAACGAGGGAAGATGGACATAGCATGTGGGACAACCCCTTTTTTTTTGGAACAGACATACTCATCTCTTTATGAGGTTCGTCAATCAAACATAACTACATAAGAATCCCAGCTACTACAAGACGGTTAAAACTTAAACCAACCATTCAGAGCTTAGAGATGTTAGGTAATTTTGGGTTCAGTCTAATACTTGAATAACATGTAAGGTAATTTCAGGTTCAGTCTAATACTTGAATCGATATTCTTCTCTAGGAAAGTTCCTTTGGTTAGGTGAGTCAAATTTTGGATTAGGATTTGGATTTGGATTTGGATTTGGATTTGGATTTGGATTTATCTTCCATAGCCTAATGAATGTTATATTACTATGCCTAATGAAAGTAGTGTTTGGCAAATAGAGGATTATCTGTGGTTCCCTAGAGTGAACGCAGTTTTGGAAGAGTAGCTTGAGACCTGCTTTCTGGAAACACGTTTTGCAAACGCATTATCTGTTTTGCCACAACTCCAAACAAACCTGCTTTCTAAGAATGCGTTTCACAAGTGCATGATCTTTTTCTGAAACGCGATTCCAAACATGACCGCATGGAAGTGCCAATGTGATAGCAACAATCTACTAATTTCCCACATTGCAGTTATAATACTGAAACATTAGACCATTGTTTTATTCATTGCTCTCGCGTCTTTAATAATTAAGAAAGACTGTTTAAATAGTGGAAGTTGGGGGTTTTTTTGATGTTGATTCAGTGACGGCGTTCTAACTCAAGGATAGAAATACTTCTAGCAAAAAACAAATTATTTCGCAAGAGGTGTGTTGGGCGATGCTCTATCTTGTGTGGTGCGCATGAAACAACAGAGTTCATGAAATGAAGTTTCAAATCTTACTACTTAACTACTCTTTGCGACGAACTTCAAGTGGTATCTAAATTGGTTGTCGACGAGATTAAAATGTTCAATTGCGTCGGGGTTGGATTGGTGCTAGGACCCAATTAGTGCTTGCAAATTCTAAGATGGGTTGGGTCAGGATAGTGGTTTGTTATCATTAAATGGTTCTTATTTTTCTAGAGGTGTTGTAATTTTTGAAGCCGGATCTGTTGAATTTTAGTTTCTGTTGTTTAAGTTTGTTTCTGGTCTCCTTTGGTTCCTTGTAGACTAATAAAATTTATTCTTCCTTACAAAAAAGTTGATGGGAGTTAGGAGGAGAAAAGAGAAATGTGGGAAACAAGCCTGATGAATCGGCTTTTCTCTTCTATCAATTGTTGGTAGTCAAAACTTTGAATACTCTTGCAACAGTATTTGCGCCTATGTTTAAGATGAGTAATAATTTTAACTCAGCTCTTCCTGTGGAGTGTGGACTATGGGGTTCTACCTGAAACACGGCAATTTATAGAAGCATGGAAGTCAACATTCTATATTATTCTGTAATGGCCTGCCTAGTTTCTTTAAAAAGTACTGTATGGCAACTGTAAGAGTTATGGTGTTCTGATATTTCTTCACAATGGAGTTCATATATTTGTTGTACAGATCCTGATTTTATTCATATTGCTGTTATTTGACAATCATTATGTCAGTGTATTGTTTTATGGTAAAATATATAAATGGCCGCATGAAATTCTACTAATTACTTCATAATTATTGTGGCAGGTAGACAAGGCGACAGTGATATTTCCTATGAGATTCAATGATTCTGTTGATACTGTTCTTGCAACATCATTTCTACAGGTAATAGCCACACAGTTTTCTGATTCTTCATCGCTCTATCTGAACGAAATACATTGCGTATATCTAGAGGGTGTTTGGAGTTGCTCATTTCCTCTTCTTGTGCTTCTGCTAAAATTGAGCACTTGCAAATTAAGTACTTTGGAAACTAGTGTTTGGATTTGCTTATTTTACAAAAAGTGCATTAATATTTGCAAGATAATAATATTAATCGAAAAATTTCAATCAATGATTCTATTAAACACCCTCTAATAGAAAATCAGAAAAAATAAGCAATTTTAAACACCCTCTAATATCAAATGAACAATATCTTTTATGCTTCCTGGCTGGTTTACAGACCAGTGGCATTACACATTAAACATATCTTGGCACTATAGAAGTTTTAATAAATCGGAGAGTAAAACCACTCTTTTATTGATAGGATTCTGAATCAGGTCTAGTAAGCCACATGTCAATATATGACCTTTATTCAAGGAACAAAAGTTAAATGTAACTACCTAGTTAAATTCGGACATAGCTTGTTGCTGAAGTGATGAGCCGCATAGCAAACGTTTTTACAGCTGAATATGTTATCCAGAGACCCTAACTTTCTATTATGCGTCTTGGCTTCCACACTCCCCACTGTAGCTGGGTTATGTAATATTGATATTAATCTTTGGACCTTAATGCTCTGAATCCTGTCTTGTGTAATGTCTTTGTAACTGCTGTCACACTCCACCCGAGATGTCACATCTTCTAACTTTTCTTTGACAAAGTGTTGTATGTAATGTAACTCTATTGCTTATTGGTTCCTCATTTATCACTCTTATCTCGGCTAGGATCCTCTTCACCTTCATGATACTATGAAAAAGTATGGTTAAAGGAGCTTACAAAGTTTATGAATTATTGTCCTCTTGTTCATAAACTTTACACCTTAACGAAGTTGCTAATCAAAATAATGAAAGCATATATTCATACCATGAAATATATTTTATATTGTGCGTTTCATCCTTAATGTATCACATGGCCACATCTTGGCTCTTCAAGCAAACACAGAGTTGATATGGCCTTATCATAAATGTGTCTGAAAGGTTTACGCCTGTCCATAAATCATATGATTGTAGATGCTTTTGATCTAGTTAAATCATTGTAAATGCCAGTTAAACAAGTATATATGTTTTGAAGGAGTTCGTGGAAGCAAGACGTACTGCTGGACTTAATAATGCTCCTGCTTGTTTGTGGTCTTCTTCCCCTCCCAATGAACTGAAGGAAGCTCCTGAACAAGCTCTATCTGCAAATGCTGGTTTTGTTTCATTTGGTAATGATAGGAATTTTGAGGGTCTTTTATATTTATATGTTAACTGTGGAAACATTTTATAATGGCTGTGCCGCTTCATATACGCAGTTATCTCTCCACGCCATGTAGAAGGAAAGAAGCTGGACAAAACTGTATGGAGTTTATCAACATTTCATGCATATGTGAACTATCATGTGAAGGTGAGATTTTTTCTCTTTTATTAAACTTTTAACTCTTCCATATTTGCCAATATTCATAAATCAGTATAGTAACATGCTATAAGTATGAACCCTAAGGCATTTATTAATAAATACCTTCATATTTTCTTCTTCATTTGGTATCAGTGCTCTGAAGGTTTTATGCATACTCGGATGCGGCGTCGAGTGGAATCATTAATTCAGGCAAAGCATCTTCACCATCCATATGTTTTATCATTTTCTTGTCCATTGTTAGATGAAGTATTATGTGTCTTTTAATTTCTTTTAGGATCTAGTTAAATGCTATTACGCCATTAGAAAAACAAATCTTCATGCTATTGTCTTGTTAATTTATGCACGTGGTTTCTTATAATGGATGTAAATTAGTGTGCTGAAACATGTATGCATTTTTCCATTTTTCTTCAGGCCCTTGATCGTGCCAAGCCAGATGAGAGTGCAAATATAGCAGCCCATAGCAAATCTTTTAAAAGACTGGTCTGTTATTCTTTTCAACCATTGTTGGTTACTATGTTTGATTAAATCTTACCTAATTTCATACATCTTTTTTGAACTGGTATATTGCAGAGTATTGACGAGTCACGAGGAAATTCACATTCGTAAATGCTAGCTTTTTCATCCTCTGTGTTACACTTTGCATATGCAGCTGTTGTGCTTATTCAAAAATTGATTCCAGCAAGGCACTTGTGGCGCATGAAAAGTAGTTTTTCTTCTTTTTTTATCCAAGTATATTCTTCGCTCGTTTTTTAAAGTGATCCATTGATTCTTTTAGTGAATTTTCAATACTTGTAATGCTGCTGCCTTTTTTGTCTTCCAAGTATCATATCCACAAAATATCCGAAAGACCAAATATTCCAAACGAACAACATATGAAAAGCATTTTATTTGACCCATCCCGTATCTTTTGTTATTGCTAGAAATATGATGAATCTGATGATGATGTATGTGCACATGCAAGAGTTTATGATGGAAAATGGAAGTTTCGAATTATGATAATTGGTTATGTTTCTTCCCACCGAATATACTAGTGATTATTTCATCTTATATGCATGCATCTCTTTACCAACATTTTTATTCCGCATCTATCATGATTTTTATGATCCCTTTTTCAGTTGAAGGGGCTTTTGATTATGTCACTGGTTGATGGTATTACTACAATTTGTCTTTTTGCAGCATGTTAACAAAATAAATGGATGATATGAACAATTGGTACAAAAGGTAAATGGTGCTTGTGGGTTTGTCCAAAGTGAAAAAGACCCCAATGGGACCAAAACTGATTTTGTACATGAATTATTATTATGCTCTGCAGTTGGTGCTTCTGTCTTGACAAACCACCCTTGACCACATCATAATATTAGTTTCCCTAACAACATAGGGCCATCCCATTCCCAACCCAAGAATGAATCCCAACAAAGTGTTGTAGAGTAAAAGCATTCATTCACTTTTGCTTTTGCTTTTTCTTTTTCTCTTTTACTTATTACTGGCCAAAACTAATAGTAAGAGGGAACGGTGTGGCGGCGAAGGAGGCTCGCCGTGCCTAGGTGGCAGGCTCGCCGCCGCTCGCCGCCCTTCGCCGCTACACCGACCCCCTCTCGCCGGTATGCAAATGTCACTTTGTGACATTGCTCGTTGGAAAATAAAGGTGGGGCCCACAATTTTTTATTATCGTTTTCTAACGGCTATTTTCAATAAAAAAAAAAAAAAAAAAAAAAAAAAAATTTAAAACTTTTTATTCTTATAAATCCACCCAAACTTCTTTAAAAACCACACACAACAAAACATTCAATTAAACTTTCACAAAAAACTTCAATATGAGCACCTCGTCAGATTCGTACCAGTCAGATATCGAAGAAATGGAAGAAGTAGAAATGGTGTGGAAGATTAACGAAGAGGAAGAAGATGAAGAAGATGAAGTTCATTCACATCGCAGATACATTTGGCGTGAACGTGACGTCGCCGAACAACGTTTAATGGAAGATTATTTTGGTCCACATCCAAAATACCCGGCAGAAAAATTCAGATTACGATATCGGATGAGACGGGAGCTGTTTCTGGAAATTGTTGAAGGTATTGAAACTTATTGTGCAACAAATAATCCTTTACCCAAGCATTTTTATTTTTTTACTATTCGATATGATGCTACGGGTATGAAAAGTATGAGTGTCATCATGAAATGCACATCCGCTCTTCGCCAATTGGCAAACGCCACGGTGGCGGATGGGGTAGATGAATACTTGCAAATGGGTGAACATTGTGCCCGTGATTGTCTAGACTATTTTTGTATGTGCGTTATAGATTTGTATAAGCCCGAATTTTTAAGAAAGCCTACACCAAATGACGTTCAAAACATATATAACGCACATAATACGATTCACGGGTTACCGGGTATGCTAGGTAGCCTTGATTGTATGCATTGGGAATGGATTAATTGTCCTAAAGCGTGGCACGGGCAATTTGGGAGAGGTGATAAACAACACCCAACCCTCATTCTAGAAGCCGTTGCATCATACGATTTGTGGATTTGGCATGCATTTTTCGGGGTTGCAGGTTCGAATAATGATATTACTGTGCTGCATCATTCACCATTGTTCGACGACCTTTTGGCTGACAACGAACCAGTGGCACCATATCTTGTAAACGGGCAGCTATTCGAAAGAGGGTACTACCTTACAGATGGTATTTACCCTCGATGGTCATGTTTTGTTAAGTCGTTCAGCCAAGCACGTGATGACAAAATCGCTGCGTTTAAACGGCGTCAGGAAAGTGCCCGGAAAGATATTGAAAGGGCATTTGGTGTCCTACAAGGACGATGGCGTATAATTGCTCAACCGGCGCGTGCTTGGACTGTGAACAAGCTACGCAGGGTCATGTACACGTGCATCATTTTGCATAATATGATTTTGAAGAATCAAGGGTATGCGATTTCCGAAGCAGTTGAAATGTACATCCCTCCTGGGAACCATTTGTTAAGGTCATGGGTCGAGCGATGTGAAATACGTCGCAGGAGACAAAGAGAACTCCGAGATAGAGACGTACATTCAAGGCTTCAACGGAACCTCATTGAGCATGTTTGGGCACAAGATCAACCATGAATAATCGACCATATTGTATTTTTTTTTAAGTAGTTGTATTTTTATTTGAAGTATTTTGTAATTTTTAATTTTATGAAATTAATTTTTATTTTGTGTGAAAATTGAAAAATTAAATAAAATGGTGAGTGGTGGGACCCAAGTGAAGAGGAGAGAGACTAGTTGTGATAAAGGGGGTGTTTTTAGAGAAGAGGAGAGAGATTAGTTGGTATGACGTGGCGCTGATGTGGCGCAGTGAAGAGGTAAACACCTCTTTGTGATACCTGATGCTCTAAGACTCATTCAAAATTGTAAGACTCATGCTTACTAGTATAAGAGGCTCAAACACATGAAGTGAAGATTAGTGATTAAAAAATTGACAAGCCAAAATGTGAATTCTGGTGCCCCTGAGATGGTTTGCTTGTGCCTAACCAGAAAAGAACATATTCTGCATTTTAAGTACAGCTTGAAAGTATTATATATTGTCGAATAACATTAGATTTACAATCAAAGGTTCGAATGTTACCCGTTAAACTGTTGAAAATAAGACTCAACGTTATCAACTTGCTGTATCGGTCAAGATTGCCACCTGTAGTAACATGTGTTCTTTGAGTGTGCGCTTAAATATACAGAATAATCTAGGATGAAAAGTTTAATTAATTTAAGGGCTAATGACTAAAAAATGCATCTAACACACTTTTTACCGTTCTGTGTAGCCATCTTTTTTTTTTCTTCCTATATTATCATTAAACTTTGTGATTTCGTACATTGTGTGTATCCGGTGACCTACTTGACTGGTTAGCAGGTTGCCTTAACGACCGTTAAACTTTTTATTACAACGTTAGTCCTTTATATTAACGACCATTAACATACACACTTAAAATTTGATTTTTTTTAAAATAAAGCGTAAAACCTTAAAAAAAAAGTATATAACTTCATATACAAATTTTCTTTAGAAAACAAATTTACGCACGTTTAAATAAAAAAAATTTAGTATTATTTTTCTAAACATGTTTTAGTTTATTTTTTAAATTTATATAAAACGTGTATTATATTACATAACTTCTTCGTACATAATAAATCTTAATTTTTTTGCAGAAAATCAAACAATTTTTTTTTAAAAAAAAATGTATAACTTTAAAAAAATCAAGTATGTAACTCCAAATATTTACGTTTTCGTCAGATATTTTACGTTTTTCTCAGTAATTTTACGTTTTCGCCTGTAAATTACGTTTTCGTCAGTAAATTTACGTTTTTGTTTGTAAATTTACGTTTTCGTCAGTATTTTTACGTTTTCGTCAGAAAATTTACGTTTTCATCTGTAAATTTATGTTTTCGTCTGTAAATATACGTTTTCGTTTGTAAATTTACGTTTTCATCAATAACATCACATTTTCGTCAATAAATTTATGTTTTCGTCAGTAAATTTACGTTTTCGTCTATAAATTTACCTTTTCGTCATTAAAATTACCTTTTCGTCAGTAAATTATGTTTTCGTCTGTAAATTTACGTTCTCGTCGGATATTTTACGTTCTCGTCATTAGTTTTTTGTTTCGTCAAAAAATTTATGTTTTCGACCAAAAATTACGTTTTCTTCTGTAAGTTTTGGTTTGTAAATTCATGTTTTTGTCAGTATTAATATGTTTTCGTAAGTATTTTTATGTTTTCATAAGTAACTTTACCGACGAGAACATAAATTTACTGACGAAAACGAAAACGTAAATGTACAGACCAAAACGTAAATTTACAGACGAAAACGTAAAGTTATTGGCAAAAAGGTAAAAATACTAACGAAAACATAAAAGTATTGACGAAAAAGTAAATTTACAGACGAAAACGTAAATTTGTATACGAAAATGTAAAGATACAGACGAAAACGTAAATTTACTGACGAAAACGTAAATTTACCAACGAAAACATAAATTTAATGACGAAAACGTAAATATTGACGAAATTAAATATTGACGAAGACGTAAATTTACTGACGAAAACGTAAATTTTTTGACGAAAACGTAAATTTACAGACGAAGACAAAAACGTAAAAATACTAACGAAAACGTAAAAATACTGACGAAAACGTAAAATTGCTGACGAAAACGTAAAGTTGCTGATGAAAACGTAAAAATTCTGATGAAAACGTAAAAAACTGACGAAAACGTAACAATACTTATGCTAACGTAAAAATACTGATGCGAGCGTAAAGTTACTGACGAAAATGTAAAAATACTGATGAAAACGTAATATTATTAATGAAAACGTAAAATTATTAATGAAACGCAAAATTATTGATTAAAACGTATAAGCTCTAATGAAAATAAAAAAGAACTGATGAAAACGTAAAAAAAAGGTTAAAATATAAATCAAACGAATACTGATAAAAACGTTCGAAAATGTAAATTTATGTAAAAAAGGTATTATTTTTGTAAAAAATTTCCAAAATATTTTTGTGCAAAAAAACCGTAAAAACATTTTTTTAAGCTATACGTTTTTGTAAAAAAAATGTAAAAAAACTATTACAAAAATTTACTGTAATTTTTTTTTAAATTATACGTTTTATGAAAAATATTATTTTTTTAGAAAATCAAAGTTTAAGTGTTTATTTGAACAACCGTTAATATAAGGACTAACATTGTAATAAAAACTAAACTACTGTTAAGTTAACCTGCTAGAGCAAGTCAAACAAGTCACCGGTACACACAATATACGAAATCACACAGTTTAATGATAATATAGGAAAAAAAAAGATGGTTACATAGAAAGGTAAAAAATGTCAAGTTAGATGCATTTTTAAATCATTAGCGCCTTAATTTAACAATAACTTTAAATTGTAATAGTTGGTCTTTTACCTTTATGTATTAGTATTACCTACAGACAGGTGAGTTACTGAAAAAATGTAGGTGTGGGTTCCATAGAGTGTGAATAAAGAAAAGTGAGGGAATTTTGGTGGATATTGGCAGTGGAAGTGCATCTTCTTTTGCTTTTACTTTAGCTCATAAAGTTAAAGATGATCCTAAAATCAATAAGTACCCACAAAAAATTAAAAAAATATGTAGGTATATCTACGTACTGTAGTATTTTGTTTACTCTTACATTACTACTGACAAGAATCAAAACTTTAAAAACATGAAACCAAATGTTGCAATCATGACTAGACACCATCCAAAATTTGTCATGGATATATGCCTTAACAAACACATATAGCTACTGAAAAATACTTCATGCATCACAATACTCACTGCTTAGTTCCAAAATGAAGCTACCATTCTTAACTTTTGTCTTGTTTCTCTTGTTCATTTGTTGTCATTCAGTTTCACATAATTCACTCACAAAACAAGCTTCCATTCTTGTTTCTTTGAAACAATCTTTCGGTTTTCCCGATCACCCGTCTTTAGTTACTTGGAACCTCTCACATTACGCCTCGTTATGTTCAAATTGGACCGGAATCACTTGTGACAACACCACTTTCTTTATATCCTCTCTTGACATATCCAGTTTAAACCTTTCGGGTACTCTTTCACCCGTTATAACTCAACTCCGTTCGCTAGAAAACATTTCAGTCGATGGAAATGGTTTCTCGGGTGCGTTCCCTAGAACCATTCACGAGCTAAAAAAGCTTCGGTTCCTAAACATATCCAACAATATGTTCAGTGGAGGTCTTGAGTTTGAGTTCACAATGCTGACAAAACTTCAACTTCTTGATGCTTACAACAACAATTTCACGGGTTCACTTCCTTTGGGCGTCTCTCGGTTACCAAGTCTAACCTACTTAAATCTTGGCGGAAATTATTTTTCAGGTGAAATTCCGCCATCTTATGGTGATTTGAAGCTACTAAACTTCCTCCATTTGGGTGGTAATGACTTAAAGGGTGTGTTACCTAGCCATCTTGGGAACCTTACTAATCTAACACATCTTCTTTTGGGTTATTTTAATCAATTTGATAGTGGGATACCACTTGAGTTTGGTAATTTAGTTAACTTGATTCATCTTGATCTATCAAACTGTGGATTGCACGGTGAAGTTCCAAAAGAGCTAGGTAACTTGACCAAGTTAGATACACTTTTCTTGCAGACTAATCGGTTAACGGGTTCAATTCCTACCGAGCTTAGCAATTTGGTTAACTTGAAGTATCTCGATCTTTCAAATAATCAGCTTGTTGGTGAGGTTCCAGCAGAATTTTCGGCTCTCACAGAACTCACAATAGTGAACCTTTTCATCAACAGATTGCATGGAGATGTGTCAATTTTTGTTGCAGACCTACCAAAGTTGGAAAGTCTAAGTCTTTGGGATAATAACTTCACTGGAACCATTCCTCCGATGTTGGGACGAAATGGTAATCTTAAACACCTCGATCTTTCAACTAATAAGCTCACAGGAACCATCCCAAAGTTTCTATGCTTCGGACGAAAGCTTGAAACTTTGATTTTATTTGATAATTTTCTTTTCGGGCCTTTACCAGATGACCTTGGTAAGTGTAAGTCGCTTAGTAGAGTTCGAATGGGACAGAATTATCTAAGCGGTTCACTACCAAATGGGTTCCTGTACTTGCCATTGTTGTCACTTGTTGAGTTACAGAATAACTATTTGGCTGGAAAGTTACAAGGGTCAAATGCAATTCCTTCAAAGTTTCTAGCTCAGTTAAATCTTTCCAACAACCGATTTTTTGGTTCCCTTCCATCTTCTATTGGGAACTTCTCGGGGCTCAAAGTTCTTCTTTTAAATGGTAATAAGCTCTCAGGCGAAGTTCCATCAGAGATAGGTGATTTGAAGAGTGTTTTAAAGTTGGATTATAATAGTAACAATTTTTCTGGAGAAATCCCACTTGAGATCTCACAATGTTCCTCACTTACTTACTTGGATCTCAGTCGAAACGAACTCACAGGTTCAATTCCTTCTCAATTGTCACAACTTCATATACTAAATTATCTCAATGTCTCATGGAACCACCTCAACCAAACCCTGCCTATCGAATTTGGTTCCATGAAAAGCCTAACATCTGCTGACTTTTCCTACAATAACTTGTCTGGTTCGATACCTGAGACCGGACAATACTCCCTCTATAAGTCCATTTCCTTCCAGGGTAATCCTAACCTCTGTGGGCCGTTCTTGAAGCGCCCATGTAATGATTCATCTTCCACATTACCTTCACAAACCCCCAATCATCAAGTTGATAGCAAAACTTCAAAGGTCCCTGCAAAATATAAACTTGTTTTTGCTTTGGGACTTTTGGTTTGTTCTCTTGCATTTGTGATCTTAGCCGTCATCAAGACTCGAAAGATGAGAACACATTCAAAACCAAAGTGGAAGCTAACTGCCTTTCAAAAGCTAGAGTTTGGGAGTGAGGATATCTTGGAATGTTTAAAGGACAATAACATTATCGGGCAAGGTGGTGCGGGGGTTGTTTTTGGAGGAACAATGCCAAATGGAGAGCAAGTTGCAATCAAGAAACTGGGAACAAGCAAACATGGTGGTTCACACGATAGTGGTTTATCTGCAGAGATACAAACGTTGGGAAGAATTAGGCATCGGTATATTGTGAGGCTAATGGCACTTTGTTCAAATAAGGAGACGAATTTGTTGGTTTACGAGTACATGCCAAATGGTAGTTTAGGTGAATTGCTTCATGGAAAGAAAGGTGGCTGTGTTCTTAAGTGGGGTACAAGGCTTAAAATAGCTATAGAAGCTGCAAAGGGTCTTTGTTACTTGCACCATGATTGTTCACCACTTATCATTCATCGAGACGTTAAGTCTAACAACATTTTACTAAGTTCGGATTTTGAAGCGCATGTAGCTGATTTTGGTCTTGCAAAGTTCATGCAAGATGGTGGTGCATCGGAGTGTATGTCTGCTATTGCAGGTTCATATGGTTATATTGCTCCAGGTACTTGTTCACTTTTATCTTGTAGTATATAATCATATGTGATCTTCTATTATATGTTGAAATATAAGTCAATCAATAATAACTAGATTAGAGGTGATGAACCGGGGAGTTTAGGTTTGGATCAAAATGGGCGAAATAGGCAAGTAGGTAATGGGGTGAAAACCGGTTATTTGTTAGTGAAGTTTGATCCAAATCAATCCATTAATAAGCAAAGTCGCCCAAAACCATCGCCTTCAAAATTATCATCTTGATTTGCATTTGTCAACTAAGTTTAGTGATATAACTCGCCGTTAAAAAAAAAAAAAAACCCCTTGAGGCCTTGACCACTGCAAGTAATGAAACTACGTAGGATGTGTTTACAAATTATATTAGGGAATGATAACATGAAGTCTTGCAAGCAAGTCTCAACCTGCTATATAAAAACTCTTTTGGTCTCAAAGAACGGTACGTAATCATAAAAAATTTCAAATGGTTTTTGGAACACTATTTAATCATTCCAAAACACAATCCTAAATACCTCTTTTTTCTCGATAACCACTTGGAAAGTTGACTTGATTTAAACGAGATTAGCAGCGAAAACATGAAGTTAACATACTTGTTAGTAGCAGTATATATGCATGTGAAAGCATCAATGTTGGAATCCAAAGCTTCACTTTCTCTTAACTCTATAAAGATTATGTTAAACACTTCACTTTCTCTTAAACTTTAATGAACATAATAAACTGATGTTAGCTTATACTTTACATTAACGGGTTTATTTGGTGGTAACAGAATATGCCTACACATTAAAGATTGACGAGAAGAGTGATGTTTATAGTTATGGGGTGGTACTATTGGAGTTGATCACGGGACGAAGGCCTGTCGGGGACTTTGGGGAGGATGGATTGGACATTGTTCGATGGACTAAAATGCAAACTAACGGGTCAAAAGAAGAAGTAGGGAAAATCTTGGATGAGCGGCTTAAAAAGGTTCCTCTTGATGAAGCAAAGCAGGTGTTCTTCGTGGCAATGTTGTGCGTTCAGGAGCATAATATCGAGAGACCGACCATGCAAGAGGTAGTGCAGATGCTTGCACAAGCTAAGCAACCAAATACGTTCCAAATGCATTGATGATTTTGTACGTGTAGCTATGAAATATTTGTGGTTGAGTATGAAAGTTTTGATGTTAAGTACTGAAACAAATAACTAGGTGTAATATCAATGCATGTCAATATAATCAAATTCGTAGCTACTCGGGCCAAAGAACTACGAAGTATTGTTTATGATCATCGTAAATGGACTAGCGTACAAAACCATGTTAACAAAATGTCTCAAAGTGCAGGATTCCCGAAAAACAATAATGTAATTCATAAAAGAAGTCTTGCCAAACAAATGAATGCGTTTTTTTATTTGATAACAAGATAGAAAAAGATGGGATAATTAGCTTTAACTTACTTCATCAGCTCAGCTATATTGGGATATTAATACCAATTAAACCATTAATTATGAATACGCAACATAATCTATTTTATATAATAAAACAAAATATATTACAAATCTATAAAACACAATATTAAATGCAAAAATTAGATTGCTTATCATAAATATTCCTATTGTACAAGTCATCTAAGCCAAAAACAATTTAAAACATTACCATATATATTTTCCTGAAAGGAAGTGTTTTTGTTCCAACTGTAGGAGGTGTTTTTATTACAAAGCTTTAACACAAATATATTCGGATTCTAAATTCGTTTATAAATATAAATAAAATATTTTTGTTGTAAATTTTAAAAGTTGATAACGGATGGTAAGTAAAAAATTAAAAAAATTAAACCAAGTTATTTTTATAATTTTTATGTTTATTATAAAAAAGCTTACGGTATAAAAATAAAACACGATTTTTATTATTAAATAATTGTTATTATTAAAAACACAACTGAAAACGGTTTTTAAAAAAACAAACTATTTAATGAATCATTAAATAAAATAAAACGACTTACAAACAATTTAAAAAAAAGCAAATTATTTCAATCATTAGATAAAGTAAAAACAATTGTTTAGATAAAAAAATTCTTTAAACAAATTAAAAATAACAGCTATTTATAATAATTAAACAAAGTAAAAATAAAAATTATTTAATTATAGAAAGTCATAACAAAAACTTTGATAAAAATTAACGTGTTAGCTTTAAAAAGATAATAAAAACATTACCTTAATTAAAATTATTTTAAATGTTTTATTCTATCTTGCTGTGAAAGTTTTAGAAATCAAATTTTATACACCCAAATTCTTTCTTTATACGTTTCTTTCTCTTCAATTATATTAAATGTCCTTAAACCATCCAAAATCATTGAATACTTATAAAACCAAAAATTCCTCTACATGATTTGGAAGTTGTTTTTTGTTACTTTTATTTTGTTGATTGTAATCCTTAAAAAGTTATTTCATGAAAAATGTTTTATGAATTGATGATAAACTATGATTATGTTTATTGTAACCAGGTTTACAGGTTGGATAGTCGCTTAATGACCGAAAATCAAAATTAGAGGATGTGTAAATCTGGTTTGTCTCAATATTTTATGCTTTTGTTAATATTAATTTAATTATGTATCACATGTTTATGTATACAATTGGGTGTTATGCTTGTGTAGGATTTCAAGAATTGAGAATCGTGAGTTGATTTCAAGAATTGGAAATTTTAATTAGAGGTATTATGTAGAATGCTTATCAGGCCAAATAAACATGATTATCTATTTTTTAAATTTTTTTATCCCACTATTGTATGCATTTAGAAGGCTTAAATATATTAAAATAAAAGAAAATAGAACCATGAAAAAAAACAAATTACAGTAACATTTTTAAAATAAATACACATTAACATCCTAATTTATAAAACATACGATTCAAAATTTTCTGTATATAAAAAACGTTTTTGTAGGTTTGTTTTTTATGGAAATTTATTTTGTGTGTATAAAAAAATAATGTAAACAACTCATGATAAACTCATTACTTTTTTGTATTCAATATTTTATGTAAATTTATTGTGTATGTAAAAAAAATAAAAATTTTATATGCGTATTTTATGTAAATTTATTTTTTGTATATAAAAAAAGTATTTGTAGCTTTTTTATGTAAATTTATTTTTTGTATATAAAAAAAATAAAATAGTACAATTTGGCTTAGTTGTACATGGGATGCTCCTTAAAAAATAATAAAAATAAAACATCCATTGTACATGAGACGCTCCCTAAAAAATAAAACATCCGTTGTACATGGGACGCTCCTTAAAAAATACGGAGTAGTAAAAACAAAACACATATATATTTTTAGTAATGTATTTATGGCCATTAAAAGGAAAAACGTGTATCACATTAAATATGGACGCTTCCTTAAAATCAAACGAGGTATTGTTCTATATAAACTGGAACAATTTGGCTCAGTTGCTGCACAATTCTCTCTTCTTATCTTCGTTCTATGAAAAAATTGTGCAAACGTTTAAATCAAACAGGTTGCATCCTAAGCACATATGACGTCTCTCCCTTTCATCTCCATCTCATTGGAAAGCGCTAAGATCTAAGGTAATCGTCAATCAATATTTTCTTGATTCAGCCATTAACATCAACCCCAACGTCAAGTACTAAAACTATTTTGACATTTTTGTTTTGTTTAAGGTTTTGATTCAATTTATAAAATGCTAACTTCTTTTTTGATTTTTTGATTATGCAGGTTAAGTGAAATCGCGCCATCTAAACATATATATTTATTGAATCAGAAGTTTGAAATTTTGTAAGGCTATCAAATACTCATTGGTAAGTCTTTTTTATGTTAAATCAAAATTTTGGAATTGAACTTCATTCGTTTTTGCGTGTGTCGTATTAAGAGTTTTTAATTTTCTTGAAGGGGCTTTTGACGATGATAGTAATGATGGGTAGGACTGGTAGTAGAGATGGTGGTGCGCAGGTTTGATGATGGGAATGATGATTGATGGTGGTATTAGTGGCGGTGGACTTGGAACGTAAAAAAGTTAATGGATGATGGTTAATTATTTAACAAAAATAATCAAATTGGCCAAAACAATAACTTGGATGCCTTTTTATGTAAGAAAAAAAGTGTGATATTTTTATTAGAATTTACCTTTAAATTGGATACTTTTTTGTATAATTTGTCATTTTTTTAATAATTAATTTACTAATGTGTAAATGTAACCGGTCATAATGGTAATATTATTATAAAACAAACAAGTAGAATGGTAAAGTCACGAGATTAAATAGTAAGTGTTTAAAGTCGACACAAATCAATAAGTAAGATGGTATTTTATAGCTTTTACCCAACTTTAGAACCCTTATATAGCTATTTTTAACCATGGGTTATATGAGTGTAGGCAATTTATTTTTGTGAAGTTAAATATACGCTACTAATATGATCTTAAGTACTTATGACCTACTAATAGTTTTAGGTAAAGTTAGATTATTGGCGGTTAGGTATGACCATACGAGCTTACATCTGATTTAGATTGTGACGAGCTCTTTTTTTGAGTAAGTTAGAACTAAATAAATAGGTAATTTTGTGCGACAACTAATATGAAAGAATTATACACAGCTTCTAATATGGTTATGCAATGCCTCCTAATCAGGTGTTGATGGAATGGAATGGACTTTGGCAACTATCAAAAGTGGAAAAGATCGATGATAGATTAACGTTGGTTATTTTTATAGTTAAAAAATCAGATTGTGTATCTTATAATTGGAAGATTTATTATTATTCCTTTCAATGATAATGTAACTTATTATGGATCTATGTTATCCGTTCATTTCTTTACGAACGTATCTCTTAAATGAACTACGGATGGAATGCGAGTTACTTTTCCTATTCAAGACTATATATGTGTTCAACAAGAGGAGGATACATGCACATTCTTACTTATTCTCTTTATGAAACTATCTCAACGTTCTTTGTTGTTTTTCGCTTTATTTCTCCATGTAACAATAATCCCCTTCTAGTATCCCGCAATTCCGCGGGTCTTTAAGCTAGTGATGTAATATACCATACATGATTAAAACACATAATAATAAACAATTAAATACCAACTTTATTAATTGAATAAATCAATTAATAAGCTTGATCTTTATGTATAAATTTAACGGTTAAATTACCGTCTCTATCATTTGCTCACACAACACGTCAAACAAACAATCAACGATGCTAGTAGTAACTTCACTTTTCGAACAAACAAGTGTAGATCTTGTAACTAGAAATCCTAGATCCAAAACCTAGATAGGGATTGCCCAAGGATAAGTTTGCGAACGTTACAAGATTAATTCCCAAAATTACACGAAACCCTAATTGGGGTTTGGGTAATTGTCGAACAACAAGTGAGACCAAAACGAAGCTAAAACCTTGATAAGAGTATCAAGGGTTTAGTAAATGCTTAGTACTTCACAAGGGAGTATCAAAAGACAGTCGATCTTGCAAAGATTTACACTTTAGGTGATTTAGGGTTTTGAGGAGGAGGTTGAACCGAAAATACGGTTAGGGGGAGAGAGATGAGACGAAAATAATGAGGATGTGGGGGTCTATATAGCCTTCATACATCCTTAGTTTTCTTAATCACTACTCCAAGTTAAGCTAATTATATTAATTATTTAGCTTAATAATAAATCAAAACATCATTCTATAACCCCCATGGGATTCGGCCGACTATAGGGCTCATTAGCATTTCTTGTTTTAACTTTTTACCCCCTCTATTTTAATTACACACATGGGTTTAGTTTATTAAACAAGTGACGAACTTAATGACCGTTAATTAGATATTTAGTGAAGTTTTATTAAACTTTAATATTAATAATAAATATTAAACATTAATAAAGTGAGTTCTTCGTGTTTGAGTATGTGCACCCGATAGGCTCACTCGTTTCCGATAACTAAATGATCGCATATCCTGACAGCTCCCATTTGTGAGAAAATAGACAATACATTCACAATAAAGTATTTAGCAACACTTTATTGTAACCGAACATGATTGAGGTATAGTTTTAAGAAATGTCTCAAAAGTAAAATGATGTATGATTACGTGACTTGATAATAATCATCCTGTTAATGAAATGATATCTAAAAACGTTACTTGCATTTTTTGGTCTCACTTGGTTTGATTACGATAATATATAAAAACAATCATTTACGAAAATAACAAAAATCGAATTCTTGAGTTCAAGTATTTTTCATTTCATCCATTATCACTTAAGGTATGAATAAACAAGTTCTCAACCTAAGTGATCAAGGATTTAGTTTTTGCTAAAACTCACTTTTAATTTTAAGTGACAAAAGTTTTTAATAAACTTTATTTTTAAGAAAATGTTTTATTAAATTAGAAATTTGAACTTTGAAAATGGCAGATTCCATATGGTTTAGGAATATCCTTTGAGGATAAAACTTCACCAAATGTGACTAACCCACTAAAAGACAAAAAAGGAGCGGAGTCTAGTATGAACAGTTCCTTAAATGCCTATGCGGTTCTTTAGCGATATCGAACTGTAGGTCATTTATTGAACTACGGCCAGATAGATCCGTTGGAGGCTTGTCTTATAAATAGTGGACCAGTTCCAAATTTTCTTTTCACCTCTTTTGCACACAAATTTCCAAATTCAATCCACCTTCTTAAATCACTCAAATCCTTGGTTATTTGGTTGATTACTACTTGTTTAGAGGTGAATCTTTCTCATCCCCTCTCATTCTCTGAATTGCAAAGAGAAGAAAACTTTCATCCTTGAAGTGTTGTGTCTACCTCAAGATCCATTGAAGATCAAACTTTTTTTTTCATTCTTGTGTTGTTGTGAAGATCCAAGTTATTGTGTAAATTTGGAAGTTGTGTATGTATTATGGTTAATACTTACGCCTTAATGTATATTGGTGTAGATTGGTCCTAGCTAAGATTAGGGCTCGCCTTTTAGCTTAGAGTCGGAAATTGGTTAAGCGACGTGTACGGTTTCTCCACCTTAAGGAGCTTGTTGATTAGTGAACTCTCGAGTAAGGAGTACTCGAGGAGTGGAGTAGGAACGAGGAGTGAGCTTTGTTGCCGAACCACTATAAATCTTTGGTGTTTGGTTTGATCTTTCTTTTCCTTATCTCTTTACATTCATTATTATTTTCTTACATATACTTGTGATTATTAGTTTAAATCCACTATCTATTGTTCATACTGTGCATAAGAAGATTTTACATAAATCACTCAAGTCTAAGTTTTTGAAAAAGGATTTTTGAAGACCGATCTATAAACAAGTAAATTTAAGAAACTATTCAACCTCCCCTTTCTAGTTTCTACAATTTGTATCAGAGCGTGGTTTCTCAAGCCTTTTTAAAATATATTGTATTTTAAAACTTGAATCGACCTATGGTTTCCAACAAGTACCTAGAAGGGCAATCTATGCAAAGACCACCTCTTTTTGAAACCGATAGTTTTATTTATTGGAAAAATAGATTTTAGACTTATGTGAAATCAAAAGATTTATATCTTTGGCATGTTATTACCGCTGGAGACTTTTTGCCTTATCAATATAATGAAGTTTCTAAAAAGAAAGAACTAGTAACTTTTGAAAATTCTGACACTAAGAAGAAACTTGTTAAAAATAATGAGGCTAAAATGGTTATTTATAATGCTTTACCTAAGAAAGAGTATGAAAGAATTTTTATGTGTAAAACCGCTAAAGATATTTGGAACATTCTTTTAGTAACCCGTCAAGGTAATAGCCAAGTCAAAGAAAGCGAAATCGATCTTCTTGTTCAACAATATGAACAATTTGTCATCTTAAAATATGAAACTATTGATAATGCATTTGCTAGGTTTAATACTATTATTACTAGTCTAAAAGCACTTAATGAAGGTTTTTCTAGCAAGAACAATGTTAGGAAGTTTCTTCGGGCGTTGCATCCAAAATAGAGAGCTAAAGTCACGACAACTGAAGAATCAAAGGATCTCACTACACTGTCACTTGATGAACTTATTGGTAACTTGAAGGTTCATGAATGATAATTTTGAAGGACTCGGAAATGGTGAAAACCAAGAGTGAAAGAAAGTCTCTAGCACTAAAGGCCAAGAAAGTGCAAAGTGACCACAAAAGCTCCTCCTCGGAAAGTGATGATGAGGAACATGCTATGGCGGTTAGAGACTTCAAGAAGTTCTTCAAAAGGCGAGGTCAATACGTGAGACAACCAAGCAACGACAAGAAAGCCTTTTCCAATAACCGATTTATCATGAATGAAAAAGGTGATAGGAAATGCTTTAGATGTGGTGATCTAAATCATTTTATCGGTGAATGTCCCAAACCATCTCGTGACAAGAACCAAATGGCGTTTGTTGGTGGTTCATGGAGCAATAGTGGTGAAGAATGTGAGGACAACGCAGAAGACGAGAAATGTCTCACTGTTGGAAATACGTTTTACGTATTAGAAAGGATCGGTCACTCCAACAATAGATTAAGTAGCAGCTCGTAGTCTAGTTAACTTAACATTAATCAAACAAGGAAAAGCCCGGTTCATGTCATGTATGGTCGGCCCATTTTGTAAGCCCAAGCCCGTCTTGTGGGCTTGTATATAAACCCTTTCCTTAGTTGGAGAGGGTGTGGTTCACATAACTTTTCACATAGTAAAAGTGTGCTTTCATATTTTTATCTCTCAAGTGTATGTGTGACCTACCATCTATTTCTATCTCTACTCTCTATTTAGTATAATCAAGATTTACAATATCCTATAAATGGTATCAAGAGCCATGGGATGATTGTCTTGTTTATGTGTTTGTTTTGGTATTGATTCGTGTGATTTGGATCCATTATTGCTCGAGTTCAATTTTTTTTGTGTTTTTTTGTGGCTTAATCTTTTCTAAACTCATCTACTTAGTTGTGGTAGTGATTTGGGATCTTTGTTTGGGTTAAAAACACAAATTTTTTTGACGTTTGGATCGATTTTGGTGAAAATATTCGAAAAGTTGCGTCTTTTATCCGGTATCCATTTTTTAGTTATTCCGAAATCTTGCATAATTTCGGAACAATTTGTGATATTCTGAAATCTTTGGTCAAGAAGGATTCCGAAATCTTTGAAGGGTAGATCCCGAAATCTTTGAAGGGTAGATTCTGAAATCTTTGAAGTCTATATTCCGAAATCTGTCACATAATTATTATGAATTCTTTGTTTGGATTTCGAAATATTTGAAGGGTAGATGTAAAACCCGCTTTAAAATCCATGAAAAATTAATTACATGAAGTCACAGATTTAATTAAGACGTTACGTAAATTAATACTCGTCATGTACCCAGATAATTAACTTACATATCCAAGTATTTTGTATTTATTTATTGATTCAGAAATATAAATAATACGAGTCAGAATAATTACAAAAATAAAACACGAACTCACGAAACTAATAATAACACAAGGGTTTCGTTTTAGAAATAAAAAAGAAAAGCATGTGTGTGTGTGTTGTTGGGCCGCGGCTTCAAAGCAAAAGAGAAACAAAAATGGGCTTTAGGCCCAACCCACTTAAAAAGTAAACAACCAGGAGGTTACACAAATTTCATTTTACCAAAATAAGACAAAATATTAGGGTTGGTGTTCTTGTGTGAGCCGCCAGCAGAAAATCAAAAAAGGGAGACGGGGTGTGAGTTTTGACTGTTGATTCGGGTGTTTGTTAGTTTGGTTTTCCTAATCACATATAACCGGTAATCCACCTTCTTCTCTTTCTTTTTAATAATCACGAATTCATTATGTTGTGATCAAGAACACATTATTTTTATAAAAATTAAGCATGTATTAATCATAACGAGATTGGGTGTTGGTTTGATCTCAGGGAAACCGAGAGCCGGGGGACTCTCGATGTGGTTTGTGTGAGACCAGTCGCAACCCAAAAGGGTGCGGTGGCTGGTTTTATTTGTTGGCCGCAACCCTCAAGACCCGACAACGGGCGTTGGTTTGATTTCAGTGGCAACCAAGACTCCTAAAGTCTCGGTGGGTCTTAGATTAGCCCAACAAGGGCAACAGTTGGCTAGACATGAGAAATGATGACTAAGCAGTGGGAACCGAGAGTCAAAGGACTCTTGGTGGGACTTATGGTGGCGACAGTGGCAACCGGTATGTACCGGTGGCTGCTGATGGTTGACGCCAACAAGGACCACAATAAGGCTGTGGTCAACTTTTGGTTCGGGGCTGACCGAGACAAGGGTGTCTCGGGGAGGTCTCAACTCGGGTTTTAGGGTACACGTATGAAATGAAAATACAAGGGATGTTTAGTTAATATTAAATCAATTGTTAATTAAGTTTTATATCTTAAAATTTACCATGTTATAAATGTTTTATTAATTTAATTAGTATATTAAATTAATGATGATTTAAATAGTCTAATTAATTAAAACATAAGATACTATTTAAATGATTTATTTTCTTATGGAAATTATTTAAGGAAGCTTACTATTTTCAGAAACGTTATATTTTTGAAAACCTGGTATTTTTAGAAAGTTACTTATTTTGATACAACAATATAATGATACAAGAGATACATGAGATACACTAATCAGAAATACACAGAACAGTCAGAATTATGAGATTATACACGAAACAGTAAAATAATACAAGAACATGTAAAACAAGTTAAAAACAACAGGAACCAGTAAAAGTATGCAGTAATCAGACAACTCATTCACGTCCTTTATTCATGTAGCTCACGTGAAGTCAGAATAGGTGTTTCCGTCTATTCATCTTCTGTCAGTTACTGGACACAAGGTACGAATATTCCGTCCTTCAGTATGGACTTTCCTTTCTATGCATGATTAGGATTCCCCGTCTGCAGCCATCTGTTTTCCCCAGTATATATCATAAAACTTTACATGATTTGCCATGATAACTAAGTTAACTGCCTAAGCTTTATATACGTGCATGACCAGTTTCATCTAGTTGCAGAGGTACCGTAACCATGACACTTGAGGCACCGGTGTCATGACTCCTCAACGAGGGAGTAATTTCTCGTAGCGTCCCTTTTATTTTAGTTGGTCATTTATCAGTATTTATCAGTGGGCGTATGGGTGCATCCTAGTTTATCAGCTTACAGTTTAGCAGGTGAATGTGGTGTGTGCTCTACATCCTTCGCATTAGAGCTGATCCCTCTACCCAGTTTATCAGTTAGAGGTCACCCCTCTGACAACATGACGAGGTCACCCCTCTAAGTATTCATGCTTACGTTGTTATATTACATGACCTATATAAGCTCTTGGCACTTAAAATATAGTACATGCATGTTTTCAGATTTAACAGTTAATAGTTCAATTTTACAAGTTATAAACCAGGTTTTCCAGGACATATACAGTTTTCCGCTGCATTTTACATATCAATCTTCGAGCTTCAGTATTTGCTATCTGTTTCACTTCAGTACTTCTTATCATGCTTTTACATCCATTCACTGGGCGTTATGCTCAACCGTAGTTTATTTTCATGTTCCAAACGACAGGTACACACCGACGCTCTTAGGATTATGAGAGTATGTGCATTTGGATGGAAGATATCCAGGTTGTATTACTTTATGCACTTCATACATTACTTTGCTTGTTTGGACATTGTTTAGTCATTCCTTTCAGTATTTACTTTTACATGTGTGAGCTTATGTTTAAATTACCGATGTTTCATTTTGGTATTTCCTTTGTGGTCATTTAATGTTTTTAAAACATTTACCTTGCATGCTTTGATGACACGCCATACACGCAACAGTCCACTTATCCAAGTGGGGTGTTACAGTAGATTCCGAAATCTTTGAAGGGTAGATTCCAAAATCTTTGAAGGGTAGATTCTGAAATCTTTGAAGGCTATATTCCGAAATCTGTCACAGAATTATTCCGAATCCTTTGTTGGATTTCGAAATCTTTGAAGGGTAGATCCGAAATCTTTGAAGGGTAGATTCCGAAATCTTTGAAGGTCATATTCCTAAATCTTCAAGGTCATATTCCGAAATCTTCAAGGTCATATTCCGAAATCTTCAAGGAAATATTCCGAGATCTTTGATATTCCAAAATTTTAAAAAACGTGATTTTGAAATTTTTTTACATAGTTATTTGGTCTTGGAATTTTTGGTTTTTCAAGAAGACACTGTTAAGGGATTTCAACAACGTTTCTCGGCTTCAACACACGAACTTTGGATTATTATGGTTTACTCGGTGGTTTGTAAAATCCCGCGAATTTATTTCTCGGTTTCTCCACGATTAGTAAAACTCCGTATTTTCAACAACAAGCACATTTACTTTCTCTCATTGTTCGATCAAATTTTATAAATCTTCACTTATCGAAATGGAGTATACTTCTCTTACGGATAAGTCCATCCTCTCGGGTATGGATAATCGTCCACCAATGTTGGTGAAGGCAATGTACGAGGATTGGGCATCTATAATGGAACTTTATATGTTGAATAAAGAAAACGGACATCTCATTTGGGCATCGATTCTAAATGGACCATTAGTTTATGGTACAGTGACGGAAGGTGCAATTACTCGTCCTCGCACAATGGGTGAATTGACTAGAGATGCTAAGATACAAGATAAGTGTGATAAACAAGCTACAAACATCGTTCTCCAAGCCCTTCCTCCAGATGTATACAAACTCGTGAGTAAACATAAAGTTGGCAAAGAGTTATGGGATAGAATTCGTGTTTTAATGCAAGGCACCTCGTTAACTAAAAAAGAACGAGAGTGTAAGCTATATGATACGTTTGATAAGTTTGTCTATGTCCCCGAGGAGGCTCTAAATGATTACTACTTGAGATTCACTCTATTGATGAATGAGCTCAACATTTATGGCATGGAAATTCCGACATTTCAGTTAAACACCAAGTATTTGAACACTCTTCCTTTGAATGGAGCAAGTACGTGACGGCTGTTAAATTGGCTAAGGATTTGCATCAAACCAACGTGGATCAACTTCAAGCTTTTCTTCAACAACACGAATGCCATGTGATCGAGGCTCGGTTGTCAACACGTCAAGTCCGTGATCCACTTGCCATGATTGCTTCTCATCAAATGACTCCTCCATACAACTTGACATACTCTTATCAACAACCGTCATATATGCAGCAACCACAACACACATATCAGCAACCACAACAACCATCTTATCCACCACTAATGATGCCACAGCAAGCATTTCAACAACAAAGTGTTCTTCAACAACCTTATCTACATCAATCATCACATCAGGCATCACCATCACAAGCTATCACTTCTCCAATGGGCTATACTCCTCAACAACGATATTTTCCAATTGAAGCACAACAAAGCACCAATATTTACTCAAAATGATACACCAATAGATGTCTTGAACCATCTCACTGCCTACTTGTCAAAACTTGTTGCAACTAGAGGATTTCCAACAACGAACAATCAGTTCCGCACTTCTTCAAATCCTTGACAACAAGCCACTATTCAAGACAGTCAAGTGGCGGTGCTATCCATTCAAGGAAGGCAAAATTCATATGGACCAACTACAAGGACTATGAATGATCAAACCATGAACGCTCAAGCTGTGAATTCTCAAGTTAGGGGAAATGGAAGTCTTATTGGTCCTCAAAAGGTTGTGACTTGCTATAACTTTCGAGGACAAGGTCATATGGCTAGGCAATGCACTTAGTTGAAAAAGAGAAGGGATGCAACATGGTTTTAGGTAAATATGTATTTGGTCGACGCTCAATCTAAGGGAAAGATTTTGGATTCAGAGAAATTAGCATTTCTTGCAGACCTAGGGCAGCTGATAATGAAGGCATTGCAATCGTGTCTACTTCTAATGCAATATATCAAGCGAATGATCTTGATGCATATGATTAGGATTGTGATGAAATTCACTCGGCCAAAGCTGCTCTTGTTGCTAATCTTTCTTACTACATTTTTGATGTCGTCAGTGAGGTACCAACCACAACCAATCATATTCATGATAATCCACATCAAGTTGGGCATGAAAATAACAACCCCGAACAACCCTCGGTAAATAGTAATTCAAATGCTGGGGTATCTAATCCTTCACATATGAGTGAACCTTAACCAAATACTACGACGGGTATGGAATCATATGCTCAACATGATTTGGTAATGGTGCCTAAACATATTATTGATAACATGAATGTGGCTGTCCGACAAACCATAGATATGAATGCCAATATAACCACTGAGCTTGCGTTGTATAAGGAAAAGGTCAAAACTTTTGAAATGGTCCCTCAAGAAGAGAAAATAACTTATTCTGAATTTGACCAATTTTGTTTTGAAAGGGTAGGATACTTAAAAGAAATAGAAACATTAAGGGCTAATGTTTCTAATGAATTGGAGGAAAAAGAGTCGGTTGTCAATAATTTTCAAAAACTTAAAACGGATTTCAAAACTCTCGAGTCTAAAAAGTTTGAATCAGAAATTAATGATACCAAAATTCTTAAATTTAAGGAACAACAGCTTTTAAAACAATATGCTTCCACATAAAAAGTTCATTTATTAACCAACTCATATCAAGAACTAGAACTCAAGCGTCTTCATGATTTAGCACCTAATCTGGGTTATGCAAAACAAGCTCAGCAACATATTCCTAGTCTTTATGATGTCACCCAAATTGATAAATCGAAAGAGGCTCCCTATGTTCGTGATAATGCGGAGTCGGTGTCATTTATGACAGAAAATCGATAAAAAATGCTTTTAAAATCCCCTAAGTTTGATTATGTAAAGAATAATAAAGATCAATTTGATTCTAAGACCTGCTTTAGAATACAAAAGGAATTAGCTCAGTTATCAGCATGTGTGCCTCAAAGTTTGTCAAACGAAAACCTTTCTAGTACGTCTCCTATACTTATCAAAAAGGATTTAACTAAGTTAATTCCATCGGTAAGTAAGGTGTCTAATAGCTTAAATGCATTGCACCAACACTTTGCCAATTTCGACAAGGTTATTAAGGAACGTACGACGGCTTCGGTCATAATGGAAGGTGAATGGAATTTGAACACATTAGAGTTGCGTTTCAAGATGAAATTATTCCTTTTGTGGAAAATATTAAAGCGTGTTTTAGCAATATTGATCAAGATTTGGTTTTGGAATTAAATGAAGTTAAACGTATTTTCAATGAAATGGATGATGCTTATGAAAACGAATGAATTTTACGCCAAAGTGATCAACTTCTGAAGCAAGTGATGTCACATGATATTGTATCCGTCTGTGTGAATAATAGTGTTGATAATGATTCTATTGTGCATAATGTTGAATCTGTGGATAATGTGGTAGATAGTAATTGTCACAAATTTGACGCTGAATTTTTAAAACTTAAAGATTCCTATAATTCGCTTTCAAAACATTTTGATGAGATTCAAAAACATTGTATTTCGCTTGAATGTAAACAACAATTTATTCAAGATATTTTGAAACGTCATTCGAAGGTGTTAATATAGATGATCCAAATTTTCAAAAGATTTGAAGACTGAATTTACAATCAAAATAATGTCAGCCAAGTGACAAGGTTGCTAAATCTTTGCCAATATACATAGAGAAATCTAAGGAGATAAACCGTGTGAACGTACTTGAGGCCGCTGAGAATTTTAAACTTGATCTAGATAATCAAGTTTCCAATATTTTGTCCAAAGTTGGTAAACATAAAAATACACAACTCTTCGATTCAATAAAGCCCGCATGTGCTAATACCAATGCACCGACTCAATCATTGATTAAACGATTGAATCAAAAGTCTATGGAAATATCTGATTTGAGGGAAAAAATTTGTGATAAAAATTTGGCTTTGGCTGTGTAACACCCCACTTGGATAAGTAGACCGTTACATAATAATCATAGCGTGTCATCAAAGCATGCAAGGTAAATGTCTAAAAAACATTAAACGACCATAAAGGAAAACCGGAATCAAACATCGACTTCCAAATGTAAACTCAAACCATGCAGAAAGTTAACGAAGTGTAAAGGACTAAACAATGTCCAAGAAGTATAAGTAAATGAAATGCAGTAAAGGAAGACAAGTATGAGATAACTTCCATCCTATGCACGTACCGTCAACTGCTCAAGTCAATCTATGGGTACCTGCCGTTTGAACATGAAAAGAAATTACGGCTGAGCATAACGCCCAGTGAACGGATATAAAAACATGATAAGAAGTATTAAGCTGAACAGAGAAACATAAATGAAACTGAAAAACTGATATGTAACATGCAGCGGAAAACTGTGTATGTCCTGGAGAACCTGGTTTATAACTTGTAAAACTAAAATGATAACTGATAAATCTGAAAACATGTATGTACTATATTTTAAGTGCCAAGAGCTTATATAGGTCATGTAATATAACAAAGTGAGCATGAATACTTAGAGGGGTGACCTCGTCATGCTATTAGAGGGGTGACCTCTAAATAATAAACTGGGTGGAGGGATTAGCTCCAATGTGAAGGATGTAGAGCACGCACCACATTCACCTGATAAACTGTAAATTGATAAACTAGGATGCACCCATACGCCCCACTAATAAATACTGATAAATGGCCAACTGAAATTGAAAGGGACGCCACGAGAAATCACTCCCTCGCAGAGGAGTCATGACACCGGTGCCTCAAGTGTCATGGTTACGGTACCTCCGTAACTAGGTGAAACTGGTCATACGTGTATATAAAGCTCAAGCAATTAAAAATGGTAATCATGGAAAATCATGTAAAGTTTTATAACATATAACTAGGCAAAACAGATGGCTACAAACGGGGAATCCTAATCATGCATAGAAAGGAAAGTCCATACTGAAGGACGAAATATCCGTACCTTGTGTCCAGTAACTGACTGAAGATGAAAAGACGGAAATCCTACTTAGACTTCACACGAACTACATGAATAAAGGGACATGTATAAGTTGTCCGTGTATTACATGAGTTACTATTTTCTTGACTTGATTTACTTATTCTTGACTGGTTATACTTGTTCATGAATTTATATGTATTTCCTTAATCTTGTATAGCTCATGTGTTCTTGATAACGTAATCATAATTCATGTGTTAAAATACTTGCTACTACCATTTTTAGTAACTTTCTAAAAATGGCAGGTTTCTAAATATAGTAAGTTTCCGAAAATAGAAAGTTTCCAAAATAAGAAGGTTTCCATAAATGGTTTCATGAGTAATAAATCATTTAATTATATCCTAAGTATTAATAAATAAAACTATCCAAATGATGATTAATTTAATATACCAATTAAATTAATAAAATAGTTATAACATGGTTAATTTAATATAATAAAATTAAATTAACAAAAATTGATTTAAATAAATATTAAACCGAACGCCCCCTTTTAATTTATTTCGTGTATTCCGAACCCGAGTCGAGCCCACACCAAGACACCCTTGTCTCGGTTTAGACTCGAACCAAACACCCACCACAGCCGCAAGGGCTGTGGTCTTGCTGCCGACAACCAACAACAGCCACCGACTGTACCGGTTAGCCACTGCTGTCTACAACAGTCCCACCAACCCAGCGTCAGTTTCTACTGTCTGCCCGTTCCTTGCCCGTGCTGTGCTACTAAGACCCACCGAGATCCTAGTGATCTCGGTTGCCACTGTTTACAAACAAACACCCCCCGATGGTTCTTGGTTCCCACTGTTTTCCACACAAAGACCCCTGATGGGTTTTGGGTTACGGCCGACTACACAGAGCCACCACCGAGACCTTTGTAGTCTCGGTTGGTTACCCCAAAAGTCCACCAAGAGTCTGTTGACTCTCGGTTTTCGTGAAAACACCAATCTAAAACCCACCCAATTTTATATAATTACGATTTAACATGTTTTACATACTGTTTTCATGGATCAATTTAATAAACATGATTAAATGTAAATAAACAAAGGATTAGGTTTAGAATTACCGAATCTTGTAATGATTTAAAGAGGTATGAATGTGAACAATTACTATCAACCAATAAAATGATCAAATCAAATTTTGTTGCTTGTTTTCTTTGTGAAAAGTCGGCGGCCAAGGATGAAGAACTAAGTAGGTTTTTTTGTGTGAAAATGAGTTATAAGGAATGTAAGAAACTCTGGTTGTTTAATGTTGACATGGGCCAGGCCCAAATGACTATTTTGATTCTTGTTATGCCGTCCCACTCTCCAACACATATACATAATTCGATTTTTAATTTTGATAAAACCCGTGTGTTAATATTTGTGGCGTGAAAACATGTTTTAACCCTCGAGTTTATTATCACGTGTATTATTTATTATATATAAGACTTGTAGATAATAAATAATATAATACTTAATACTTGGAATTTAACCTTAAATATTCGTGATCTTTGTCGTGTATTAATTAAACGTAATGCTTTAAATAAACCCGTGATTTTGTGTAATTAATGTTTCATGGATTTTAAGCGGGTTTTACAACTCTTCCCCTATAAAAGAACAATTCGTCCTCGAATTAGAAACATGATAATGCTACGGGTTTCACAATTCTCCCTCTCTAAAAGGAATATTCGTCCATGAATTATAGATACGATAATCTGATGGGTTATAAAAGCTGAGAGGACACATAAGCTAAAAAGACTTGTAAGCTGAAAAGGACATACCCAAATCATAAATGGAAATGAGGATAAGATGTCTGTATAGACTCTTCCGTTTCCCAAGTGGCCTCCCGCTCAGATTGGTTCCTCCAAAGGATCTTGACAAAAGGAATAGTCTTCCTTCTCATGACTTGATCCTGACGATCTAGAACTGCCTCGGGTTCCTCAAAATAGGATAGATTCTCCCGAATTTGATCGATTGGATAACTGACAACGTGTAGCTCATGATAGTTGTAGCCTCCGAGTAATGATATATGGAACACATTATGAACATGTGAAAGCTGAGGAGGTAACGCCAATCGATAAGATACCCCACCGACACGTTCAAGGATCTCGAACAGTCCGATGTAATAAGGACTGAGCTTTCCCTTGAGACCAAAATGTCTGACTCCACGTGCTGAGGATACCTTGAGAAAAACATGATCACCAGTCCGAAATTCCAAATATATGCGATGCTTGTCAGCATACCTCTTCTGACGAGTACGCACCTCCTGCAGCTTTGCCTTTGCAATGGCGACCTTTTCATTGGTCACCTCTATCATTTTTGGTCCCTCAATAATACGTTCTCTGAATTAATCCCAACAAATCGGATCACGACACTTCCTGCCGTATAGCATCTCAAAAGGAGCACACTTGATACTCGTATGCCAACTATTGTTGAAGGAAAACTCGACCAAGCAGATATAGTTATCCCAATTACCTGTCCATTATAATACACAGGCGCGTAACATGTCCTTCAAAGTCTGAATAGTACGCTCTGATTGACCATCGGTCTGAGGATAAAAGGCTGTGCTGAGCTTGAGCCTGGTGCCCCAAGCTTTCTGAAAACCTTTCCAGAAACACGAAGTAAATCGTGGATCTCTATCTGATATAATCTCTGACGGAGTACCATGCAGTTGCATGATTTCTTGCTAGAAAATTTTTGCCAATCTGCTAACTGAGTAATCCTTGCGGATTGGGAGAAAATGAGCAGACTTGGTCAAATGATCGACAACGACCCTTATAGCATCATGCCTCTTCTGAGTCTGAGGTAGTCATGTAACAAAACCATGGTGATTTTGTCCCATTTCCACTCGGGAATCTCTAATGGTTGTAGTAAACCACTAGCTCACTGATGTTCTATCTTAACCTGCTGGCAGGTCAGACATTTATAAACAAAGGTAACAACATCTTGCTTCATGCCACTCCACCAGAAATGCTGCTTGATATCATGGTACATTTTGGTGGAACCTGGATGAATGGAGAATGGAGAGCTGTGAGCCTCAATCAACAAGGCTTCTCTAAGAATAAGGTCTTCTGGAACACATAATTTGGTACCCTGCCATACAATACCATCATCATCAATACGGAATTCAGTCTGCTAATCAATATTCTAAACAATCACCCAGATTTCACCATCATCCTTCTATGTTGCTTTAATATGAGAGAGTAGGTCTGGCTCGACTCTCAGACTAGCCCAGTAACCTATCTGTCCACGTATAATAAAATCAACCTCTAATCGTTCCATATCGCGAATAATTTCTTCCTCCACTTTAATGCCAACAATCATACATGATTTCCTGCTTAAGGCATTAGCCACCACATTCGCTTTACCCGGATGGTACAAAATGTTAGTGTCATAATCCTTCAGCAGCTCTAACCAACGCCTCTGCCTCATGTTCATTTCTCGATGCGTGAATATTTACTTGAGACTCTTGTGATCGGTGAAAATGTCACATGACTCACCGTAAAGATAGTGCCTCCAGATTTTGAGGGCAAAAACCACTGGTGCTAACTCCAAATCATGGGTGGGATAATTCTCCTCATAAGGCTTTAGATGTCGTGATGCATAGGCAATAACTTTCCCATGCTGCATGAGTACACATCATAAACCCTTCCCTGAAGCGTCACTGTATATCTAAAATCCACCTGTACCAGATGGGAGAGCAAGAATAGGTGCTGGAACTAAATGCTACTTGAGTTCTTTAATAACTCTTTTCTCTCTCATCACTCTAGACGAATTTCTTTCCTTTGCGCATAAGTTTGGTCAGCGGTAGTGCCAAACGCGATAAGTTCTCTACAAACCTGCGGTAATATCCTGCTAAACCCAGAAAACTTCATACCTCTATGGTAGACGTCGGTCTCGGACATTTAGTGATAGCCTTAACCTTCGCAGGATCCATGGTGGTCCCATATGAAGAAACAATGTGGCCCAGAAACGCCACCTTACTGTACCAGAACTCACACTTAGAAAATTTTGCATACAGTTTCTTCTGGCGAAGAATCTACAATACCGTGCGAAGATTTCCTCATGTTCTTCCTTGGATTTTGAGAAGATCAAAATGTCATCGATAAATTCAATGATGAACTTGTCAAGGAACTCATGAAAAACGCGGTTTGTTAAATCCATGAATATCGCTGGAGCATTTGTGAGTCCGAAAGGCATGACTACGAACTCATAATGACCATATCGTGTGCGAAAAATAGTCTTGGAAATATCCTGCTCTTTTACTCGCATCTGATGGCATCCTGATCGCAGATCAATCTTGGAGAAGTGCTTAGCACCCTGTAACTGGTCGAATAGATCATCAATACGTGGCAACGGATAACGGTTTCTGATCGTGATCTTTGTTAATGCAAGTGATGCCTAAAAACATTATTAGTGTTAACTAATCTTTCTTAGTTTTGATCACAACAAACCATACAACACATTTAGTGTAAAACACAAAATGAATTATTTAACTAACACTATCATCAAGGTAATAATCATATCACTAACCTTTCTTAATCATACTTAGTGATCATCAAAATGATTATCCTTAAAACTCACTTTTCTTAATAAGACAAAAGACTTTTTAATAAACTTTCTTTTTTAGAAAATGTTTTATTAAAATGGAAAATGAAAATTTGAAAATGGCATATTCCAAATGCTGTTAGAATATCCTTTGAAGGGTTCAAATACCTCAAATATTGCCACCCCACTAAAAGACAAAAAACAGAGCAGAGTCTAGTGGCGGTACCTTAAGTACCTACGCGGTACCTTAGCGATATGGTACCGCGGGGTGAGATAAGGTACCGCGCACAGTAGCTGTTATAGATCCGTTGTAACTTTGTCTCCTTTGAATAGTGGGTCAAATCTCATTTTCCAGCAAGCCTCTTGGACGTTTTTCTCAGCTCTCTTTCTATTTTCTATAGCATAATCATTAGTAAATGATCACTTAAATTGTTAAGGATGTTTACATATGATTATCCTCTTGATCCCCTCCTTTACCATGTCCAATGAGAAGATCACTCACTCACTAGTGTAGTGATAAAGATGAATATATGAGCTAGTCATATTCATCAAGATACCCTTTTTGTTTTAGGTCAATCCAATGTATTTATGAATACTTGGACTAGTTGTGTTCATCCAAGTTATTTGTGGATACTTGGATTTGTTGTGTACATCCATTGCATATGTGTTTTCTTGGACTTGTGTTGTGTAAATCCAAGCTACATGTGTGTACTTGGATAAGTCTAGTTGAGTTGTAATAGATTTGATTAGGAGTTCTCACTAAACTATAAAGTGATGTGGTTGTGTCTTGTGAGTTCTCACTAAACTTTAAAGTGATTAGTAGTTGTGTTGTGTGAAGTTCTCACTTAGCTTCAAAGTGAAGAGTCGTGAAGATTGGTTCTAGCTTTAGATTAGAACTCGACATGTAGCCTTGTGTCGTTAAAATGTGAAGTAGGCAACGTCGTGTAGATTGGTCCTAGCTAATGATTAGGTCTCGACATTTAGCTTAGTGTCGGAAAATAATGTAAGCAACGATGTAAGGTTTTCTCCACCGAGAAGGGAGCTTGTGGATATAGTGGAAATCTCGAGTAGGTGTACTCGAGGAGTGGAGTAGAAATGAGGATAGAGCCTCGTTGTCGAACCACTATAAATCTTGGTGTCTTCCCACTAGGTTGTCTCCTTCCTTACTCTTTACTTATTTCATTATCATTATACTTGCTTATTATCCTTGCTAGTGCATTTCAATTGAACCTAATCATTATGCAACTTAGCATCAAGTAAAAGATAGTTTTGATACAAACCAAATTGAAAGTAATTTTAATTTGGTCACCAATCAAAGAGAAACTATTCAACCCCCCCTTCTAGTTTCTACAATTGGTATCAGAGCGATGGTCACTCAAGATCTTTGAAGTATATTGTACTTTGAAACTTGGATCGATCCATTGTCTCCTCAAATTAGAAGGTCTAGTTGTACTAAAGTTTCTCTTTGGTCAAAACTATGTTTTCTTTGAAAATAGGTCTTTTAATTGATAATATTGCATCCCACTTAAGATTAGTAGCCTTTATGCATTTTAGGTATACTCTTGAAATGTATCTACTAGTTTGCATCTTGCTTTGTGTAGGTACTCATGAAGATCAATCAATTAATTGGTTATGGATTGAGTTACTTGCACTTTTAGAAGAATCATCTTCATTGATCTTTAACATCTTTGA
Organism: Glebionis coronaria; assembly: GCA_025667525.1. NCBI lineage: Eukaryota > Viridiplantae > Streptophyta > Magnoliopsida > Asterales > Asteraceae > Glebionis > Glebionis coronaria. The sequence continues at coordinate 177,449 of JANFOE010000956.1, read as the reverse complement.
ATGATGATACCAAGATGATTGGGAATGATACTAGTCCTTGAAGACTTAGTACTCATCATAGTCATTGATTGGGCATAGCACTTATTCCTTCATGGATTGCTCTTTGTGGCCAAGGTACGCTTTCGTTCTTCTACACGCCCTTTGATCATTCTTTTGATCATTACTTGACTATGTGCTTGTTCTCGGCATCCTTGCCTTGACATTTATTTATAGTTTGTGTCTCTTTTCTTTTATCCTCTCAAACCTTCATTGCTTGGATACTTGACTCACTATGGTGATGTAGAGTGAGTTAGTAGAAGCTTAAAGTATCAAGCATGATTTCCATGGTTTGCACCCATACGGTTAGTAGGCCCTTTGTGGGAGAGAAAGTGAATTAATACCTTGCTCATATTTTAGTTTAGACTAAGACTATTATTGAAAGTGATCTTAGTCTATACTTGAATAATTGCTTTGTGCTTATTCATTACCAAAGCCGTTTATCGTTTCGCCGGAAAGGCACGTCTTAAACCACTATATATGACACAAGCTCTTCGTTACAACTACTTGAAGATTGTCATTAATCCCTTGAGCATTGATCCTAGTCTTGATTCACCTCTCTTGACTTCTCTCCACTTAGTCGTTTTGCTACGAGTAGTCGTTTGTCCGTTTTGGTTCTTTTCGATCTTGATTTAACTTGTAATCCTTCATCAAGGCATATTGCTTAGTGTTAGGATGATCCAATGATACTTTAAAAGGCTCATGATTTAATTTTAAGTATTTTAGAAAAATTGGATTTTCAAAATTTGGCCTTTTTCAGAGATAAAAACCTGCCTCTATAGGCGGTTCCTTATCTCCGCGGCTCAAACCCGCGGTTCCTTATCGATAAGGTACCGCGGGCAGTAACTTTTGTCAGAGCGCCAGTTTGAGTTTTTTATTCTTTTTCAAACCAAACTCTCTCTCTCCCAAAAACACATAGCCGACGGGTTTTACCTTTTCCACCATTGTTGAAGCTTTCAAAACCTTCAATCACTCAAATTAATTGATTCCAAGTTGTGGGTTTCACTCATCCTTCATCTAACATCAATTAATTGTAAGTATTTTCTTTCAATTTCATCTATTTTGTTCTAGGGTTCATCCTTTTATAATTGGGGATTTTTAAAATTGAAATTGAATTAAAACCTTAATAGGAATGTGGGTTGACATGCTAATCTTACTATGATTCCTTAGGTTGATATTCATTAAGATTTCACTAGAACCCACTTGTAGAACAAATCCGAATTTAGGCTAAATGATTTTGGTTGAATGATGGATTTGAGATGAACCCATGAACAAGTAGGTAATGACATTGTTAATGCTTACCTAAAAACCTTGCTTTGAAAAACCAATGTTCTAATCCATTGTTGATCTAACATAGATCATGTGTTCTTGGTTAATGATGGAATAGACACATTGTGAACATGAAAATGATATGGATTCAATCCTATGTTTGTCAAGAAATTGATATAACATATTTTCATTTTTCGTTTTCCTTTTTATTTTTCATATGAGTGATTGGAGAAATATTGTCTTGTGTCTGTATTTAGGTACTTAATCATGCCTTCTCAATATCAAAAAGATCATCAATTCACTAAAGTTTATATGCCCGACATCTCCCAAACCTATGCTTCCCCCCAACTTCAAAACGCGTTTCCATCCCTTTGCACTCGTTGTTTCCATGAGGGTAGAGTCGTTGACAAGGAAATAACGGGTTATGTCTATATCCTATCTATGTTTGAGCTTTCGGGGTTTGATTGCTTGCTCAACATAGAAGAAGATATTTACCCCTTATTCCTTCTTGAATTCTTTAGCACCTACTCCATGATTGAATACAATGGAGAAATCTTCATTCGTTTCGTATTGAATGATCAATTAATTCAATACTCTCTTGAAGACTTTGGTCAAATTCTCGGTGTGCCATATGAAGGAACTTGTCGTTTTACGGATAAATGGAGACTTGATGTTCTCTCGGAATCCTTCGATAAACCTCCAAATGACCTCACCGAAATTGATCTAGAGTTCATTCTTGAAATCATCTCGAAAGAGCGTGATGGTAACGTTGTGAGAAGCCTTCATTCAAATGTACGAAATGTGAATCGATATGAAGTGCTCTCTAGCGACCTTAAGGATTTCATGGTTCAATGGGCCAATATCCTTAGGGAGAATGTCTTTTGTCTTGGTGGAAACTGAGATCATATCCCGGCATGTATGGTGCACATGTTGAGTTGCATCTTTACATCCACCAAGTACAACTTGGCATTCTATATCGCTCGACGAATCAATTATGCCCTTTCGAAGCCCAAGATAAAACTTCCCTATGCTATGCTTCTAACTCGCCTTTTCAAAAGGGTTGCACATGATTTTCCCCACCTTGATCTTTCTCGCTTCTACCCGGTTCATCGGGTTATGTTGCCTATTCAAGAGGCATATGCAAGAAAGACAAGAAGTGATCGAGGATCGAGAAAATCTGTTCATCAAGAGATGGATGATGAGGACATGGACATGACAACAAGTGATGGTGATGGCATAGGTACTAGTTCCCATTTCCACTCTTCGAGTAATTCCCATCCATCCTCAAACCCATTCGATGATGAATTTGAAGACTTAGCTCCTCCTCCTCATCATTCTAGTGAAGTACCGGAAGATCTCAATATGGAGCATCTTTACCGCGAAAACCTTAGAACTCGGGGAGAATTACATGAACACCGAGTGGAGTCAAGAAAAGGGTTCAAGTATTTGGGAAAGATGATCAAGGGTTTAGGAAAAAAAAGGAGGTGAAGACTTTGAAGTTGTGTCAAAGTTTGGATTTGATGGTTAAACATTTGGTTATTAACACTTTGGTTTAGTTGTTTATTAACTTGTGTTGCATGCTTGGATTACCATTTATTTTGATACTTAATGTTGCTTATGCAATAATGTTTGTGTTTTACATAGCTTTGTGCATGCCTTTTGATAGTTAGCTTATTAGATTATGATCTGTAGTTAACTTTGGCTTGTGAAACTTTTGGGAAAAATCTGGGTTTATCAAAAACTGGGAAGGGAAATTTTTGAAAACCTTCTGGTCGCGGTTCCATATCGACCCGCGGTTCCTTATCGATAAGGTACCGCCGGTCCTAGATAAGGAACCACCGGTCACTGTGCACGACATCATCTTTGCTTTACACTGTTTTCTTAATTTTGTGTAAACCTTGCATAATTTTCAGTAATAAAATGCACATTTCCTAAACTAGGTTACCTAAATTCATTATTCACCTAAAATGATTTTAACCCATTACTAGTTTGGATCATCCCCTCACCCATTTAAACCCACCTTGTTTACCATTTCTTCACACATCAAACATACTTCCCTAAACCTTAAACCACCCTAATCAACCATGGTGTGTACCTGATAGGTGTGAAAACACCCATCTTTTCTACCACTTAATTACAATAATAACCGGACCAAAACGTGTATTTTATGTCTTTTATGTCGGAATTATGCGTGGTTTGTGTTTTTGTTGTGATTTAGGATGAAAAGGTGAAAAATGGAGAAAACACGGGAATTCACGGGCATTTACGGACTTTTATTGAAGAAAAAGATGAAAGACGAAGTCAAGAAGTCAAGAGTGCAAAAAGAACGGAAGTCCAAGACCAATCCTGAAGATTTATCGAAGAAAAAGTCAAAAGACGGAAGTTTATCAAAAGCCGAGAAACTCAAGTCTTATTTATCGAAGAATTAAAAGACGAGTCCAAAGAAATCCCGAGCCAAAAGTCATCTAAGTCCAAGATTAACAAAGAGATTAAGAAGGAAGGAGTTGATGGCGCAATTAAGAAGAAAGGAAGGAGGGGAGGAAGCTTCCTCTAACCACCCTCCTAATCTCCTATATATACCCCTCTTATTCATTTCACTAGTGGAGGGGTTGACTAATCGTGACAATTAGTTCTTCCACCTTTATTTACTTGCACCTTTACTTTTCATGTCAATTTAAATACATGTCTTCCACCTTATTCACCATTTAATTTCAAGTAAGTGTCTCTTTTAATTCTTGCACCTTTACTTTATCTTGTTGATCTCATTCTACTTTTCTTTAATCTTTGATTTATATGCTTTTTGATTGTTTACTTGTTTAAAGATTTGATTTTTATGCTTTGGATTGTTTTAAATCATTTATTTTCATAGCTTATTTTGTTTATTGTCAAGTTTATAAAGCTTTTATAAAAATTATTTTCGTATAAAAACTTGTTTTTCTTAAAGCTTATCCTTTTCGTGTTTAAAAAGTTGTTAAATTTCAGTCTAGTAGCTTATTTTCATACGGTTTACCGTAGTGTTTTAGTCTTGTGCTTATTAGAATCATAGCTTATTTGTTTAGCTTCATTTGTACTTTTTCTGCCGTATTCCGATTGGTAAAATCGGAAAAGGGATATACATTCCGACCATAGCTCCTTGCTTGGTCGGAAAAGGGTTTTAACTTTCCGATTGGGGGTGTTTGTGGTATTCCGATCAGGGCTTTTGGCTATCATTCTGATCTGGACCTCACTACACATTCCGATTGAGGGGGCTTTGGTATTCCGATCAGTTTGATTCGTGGACATTCCGATTGGTACTAGTGACAAGATTCCGATTGGTGGTCTATTAAACATTCCGATTGAGGTGCTCGTTTGGTTTTCCGATCAGGTAAGTGACAGATATTCCGATTGGTGTTCCGAACAGCATTCCGACCAAGGTCCTATCCATATTCCGATCAAGGTCCTATCCATATTCCGATCAAGGTCTACCCCGATATTCCGACAGGATTGGTTTGATATTTCGATTAAGGTAAGATCGGAAAATATTCCGATTTGGGAGGTTTTTCTTCATATTTTGTCTTGTTTAATTTTTAAGTTCTCATTTTAATTCTTGTCTAATTTTAATTCTCGTCACGCTTTATTTTTAAGTCATTTTATTAATTTACTTTTCAAAGTTTTTAAATATAGCACATTTATCTTTTAATTAGACTTAGATTTAATTTTAACGCTCTTTTACTTAACGCACATTTACTTTAATTGTTTTGCACATTTAAATATACTACAACGACAACCTTTTTGTTCCACCAAAATAAAACTGAGTCACATAGAGAACCTAGATCAATTCGAAGAGATTGGTACAACGATAATTTTTAACCTAAGTAAAAACGAGTTATCAAATGGCGCCGCTGCCGGCTCTTTTCGTAAAGATTAACGGTTTTTTGTGAGAGACGCGTTTCTTTTTGGGATCCGTTCACTTGTGAGCGTTATTTTCTTGCATAAAAAATTCAAAAGATCATAAAAAATTAAAAATTTCAAAAATCCAAAAAGATTTTTATTTTTATTGTGTATATATATTGTCTTTGTGTTTGGTTTCTTTTTCTTTTGCATTTTCAGGTGTATGCGTACTAGATCTTCTAATTATCAAGAGCCCGAGACTCAAGAAGATTTAGCTATGTCAGGTGTTAACAACAATAATATTCCACCGCACCTCAACAATAACAACAATGTTCTTCCACAGCCCGATCTTCGGACCATGGAGGAACTTTGTCAACCTACAATGTTTGGACGAGGAGGACCGATTGCGCCGATGCAAATCAACGCTCCTGAGTTTTCGTTGAAGCACCACATGATTCAGTAAGTGCAAACTAACCCATTCCATGGATTGCCTGATGATGATGCCAACAAACACCTCGACAAGTTCATTACAATCACCCAAAGCATGAAGTTGGCTGGTGCCACAATGGATGAACTTCGCCTACAACTCTTTCCACATACTTTATTACATCATGCCGAGAAATGGTTTGATCGTCTCCCGAAGAATTCTATTCACACTTGGGATGACATGACTCAACGCTTTTTGTCGCGCTACTTTCCACCATCCATGGTCACGAGCCTTCGCAATCAAATCAGCGGTTTCATGCAAGACCCTGATGAATCTCTTTTTGATGCTTGGGAGCGATATAATGTCTTGATTGATCGTTGTCCAAACCACAACATGGCTCCCTGTGACCTTAATTGATACTTTCTACAATGGTTTGACTTTTCGAGATCGTGATACGATCAATGCAGCCGCCGGTGGCACATTCATGAAAAGGAGACCCGAGGAGTGTAGAGAGTTAACTGAGAACATGACTACTCACCACAAAAACTGGGATTCCTCTGCTTCTTCAAGGAACAATCCGAGAGTCAATGTTTCCTCCCCTTCAGCAAACCCTGATATGACCGAACTCACCCGTGTGCTGACTGAAATGAGCAGAAGTATGCAACTCTTGGCTTCAAACCAACAACAACAACAAGTTAAAGCTGTTGCTACTCCTTGTGAAACATGCGGCGGTCCTCACTCATACACCGATTGTCCTTCGAATCAAGGAAATCCGGAAAATGTGTATGCAGCTTATGGTAATTATTCACCGGAAAATTACCAAGCTCGACCTCAAGGGGATAGAAATCTGCTGAGTTACCGGTCCAACAATTACCTTTCACCCGGTTTTTCTCCTCAAAACCAAAACCCCGCCAACAACTACAATAGAAGCAACCAAATCCCACCAAGAGCTTCTAATCCTTATCACCCACCGGCCCAACAAACCCCACCCAGTAATCCGGATGTTGAGGCCATCATAAGAACCCAAGGTGAGCAAATCAAGAATCTGCAGAGCCAAATTATCAATCTGAAAGGAGATATCACAAAGCAAGGAAATGAAATAAGATCCGAGCTTCGAGATAATATTCAATCCTCCTTCAGCAATCAAACTAATGATTTGAAGAATATGCTTGCTAGTTTCTTGCCCGCTGCTCAACCTTCTACTTCGAGTTCTCTACCTTCAAACACCGTCACTAATCCGCGAGCCAATGTGAGTGCTATTACTACTCGTAGTGGAGTCACCATCGTAGGACCACCAACCCCACCCCCATCATCTACACCTCCTCCACCATCATTTATCCCTACTCCCCCTACACCTAGTATTAGTGCACCATTACCGTCTCCGCCTCGACGTGATGAAGTTCCCACGAATGACCCTTCAACATCTCAACCTTTACCTACACCTGCACCCTCACCACCCAAACCCAATATCCCTTATCCCTCTCGTTTAGGCAAGACCAAAATGCTAACCAAAGAGGACTCCGAAGTGGCACGCTATGTGAAGATGATTTCTCAAATGAACTTCAACATTAGCTTTCTTGAAGCACTTGTCCACATGCCCAAATTTGTTAAAGCATTTAGGGAATTGCTTAACAAGAAGGAGAAGCTGATTCAACTCGCCAACACACGCTTAAATGAAAACTGCTCTGCAGTTATTCTTAAAGAACTGCCGGAAAAGCTTGGAGATCCCGGTCGTTTTGTGTTGCCTTGCGTGTTCAACAAAACTGAAGAATTTACTGCCCTTGCTGATCTCGGGGCTAGTATTAATTTGATGCCATTGAGTGTTTGGAAAACACTATCATTACCCGACCTCACTCCAATGAAGATGACTCTTGAACTTGCTAATCGCACTCTCGCTTACCCCGTTGGTATAGCCGAAGACGTGTTTATTAAAGTTGGCACATTTACTTTCCCGGTCGACTTCGTCGTTGTTGATTATGAAATGGACCCTCGTATTCCTTTAATACTTGGTCGGCCATTCTTGAGAACCGGACGAGCTTTAGTGGATGTGGCCGAAGGTGAGTTAATCTTAAGAGTCGGGGATGATGCACAAGTTTTTAAAATGGGGAAGCTTACTAGTACAACCTTTGGAGGCCGCGAATCAGTGAATATGATTAATGTGCTCGATGACTTTACCGTCTACGACAATCCTCTATTCGACTCTTGCATCGATAATCCACTTTTTCAAGATGATGTGGATGATTCTCGCCCCAATTTGGACGCTTCACCCATTTATGATTCTCCACCGATCTTTGATGCTTATGATGATGATGATTCTAGCTCAGATTCGGATGATTATGATGACCTTACTTCTGAGTATCCCGAGCTGCCCACATATGATGATTTCGATGAGGCTGATACTCTTTCGAGCGATTCTTCTAACGATGAAGATCCTCCGCAATCACTCGATCCTACTTTGGACGATTACTCATTTGAGGAAGACTTCTCTACATTTCTTAACACTTACTTCCCTCATGAGAGTGATGCACCTCCTTTGGACTTTGAAGATTATCGTCTTGATCCTACTTTGGATTTGAAGCACATTCTTTCAAAGGAGAAGAAACCGGTCGACACCAATATCCGCAGCACGTATGAGTTAACACCTCTTTATCCCACTTCTGAGGACGAGGTTGTGCTTCTTCGCGGATCTTCTTCACACTCTGCTGAGCCTGAGTGCTATTTGCCCCTAAAGGAAAAGGTGTTCGACCCCGGTATTGCAATTTTTAAGCCATCTCAGTATCCACCTGATGAAATAAAAGGAAAAATCTTTGGAACTTATGGAAATTTGCTTGCACCACTTCAACCTTGCTTCCACCGTGCTCCATCACTGCTTAAGGGAACCTTGCCTACTCTTCTTTGGCTTGCCTTGTTCGCCTTAAGCTTGTCCTATTTGATGGACGAAAACTATGTCTTTGATCCTGGTGGATATATTTCATGCTTCTTCCGTTGATGATCAAGGTCGAGTCAGGCTCACGACTCGGTAATCAAAAACCAAGCGCTACTTGGGAGGCAACCCATGCATCTATCTTTTCGCTTTCTTTATCATAAGTGTAGGGGATACCCTTTGGTTTGCTATTTCCTCTCCTATCTTAATCAGGGATTCGAGCTTCAATGATCCACTCTTGATGATTCTTGACAACCCGTGATTCCGTGTTCCATTTTCCCGGTTCTATCCTAAACTCTTTTCGATTCACTATTTTATATTTTCTCAATATTAAAATAGGAATCTCTTTAGTTGTCTCTTCCTTAACGAGATTTAAACAAAGTGCACAATGTCCTAAGTGCACATGCTTAAACATTGAGGACAATGTTTATGTTAAGTGTAGGGGGGACTTCTATCGAAGTTAAGTGGCTCTTTTCCTTGTATTTGTCCTTATTTTAACCGGAAAATCAATTTTTCGACATTTTTCAAAATTTTTGATCTATTTTGGCCTATTAGTTTTTATCTTTGTATAGTTATTTTCTTTCCTTACTAGAATAAATGTTTAATAAAGTGGTTTTAATTTTCAAACGTTGTGAATCTTTTGACTCAACCTGAGTTTACTTATCTAAGTTACTCTAGCTAGTATCCTTAACGTGTTTAAGTCAAGTTTTGCTAGGCTTTTATACAGGGAGCTATAAAACGCGAAAGTCTTAACTCTCACGGGTTAAGAACAAGAACTTTTCGCAAGTTCCTATAATTGATCCTAGAGAGTCGTTTATCAAGGGAACTTTAAAATGCGATTTCTAAACTTGAAAAAGTCTAAGAATTTGCAAGATCCTATAGGCGACTCGAAAACCCAAAACTTTGATTTGATAGGCTAAGCATCCACGAGTCTCATTACTTGAGATTTTAAACTGTGGAGAACGAGAGATGATAGAGCCAATTATAAGTCCGGTATTCTTTCAGGAATTTATGTGAGTTAATTATAAGCCTATTCTCCCATCGCTTGCTAAATAATTTATCTGCTAATAAATAAGGTTGCACGATTTGAAAAGTTACTTAGCTTCTAGCCCAAGATCGTTTAAAAGTTGCTCGGTATGGATTAGAGTTCATAGCCAAGGCATAACTTATTGAAGCGGGACGCGAAGATTGGCGAGTCCGAAAAGGCCCTAACAAGGCATGAGGGCTATATTTTGTTGCTAAAGATCCAAAGTGATGTGAAGAATCATTTATCGAAAATCAATATGAAGGATCGAGACACACGACGAAAAGCAAATACTCCCCAAAAGTCATGGAGAAGTGTATCCGAAAAGACCCTAACAAGGTATGAGGATAAATAGATCCAAGTCATAAAAGGAGGCGGATCGTTGTATATCAAAGTCCAAAATAATGATTGGAGAAAAATGAAGAAGTCGTGGTCCAAGTATGAATCTCTCAAAATTTCAAGTGAAGAAATTCCATTTATGAAGAGAAGACCATAATTTCATGAACGTCTCTCAAGATTTGAAGTATGAAGTCGCTGCCAAATATCGGTCCGAGAAAGGTCTCAAATCGCGAAGCGAGTTATGCCAAGATATGAACTTTATGAGGTCCCGAGAAGCAGTTTTAAAAGATTTTGTCCTTTAGCTAACTATTGATTAAATCGTTCACTTTATTTTCAGACTTAATAACTATCGAAATAAGTCAAAAATGCATCCTCGTGATAATTCAAGACAATAATAAAATATAAGTGATACACCTAGGAATAAGGGAGTCTAAGTGAGTAATTGGCCCACATGAGTTCGTGTTAGTTTACTAACTTATAATAACAATGATCTCGTTTTTAAGCTTGGTTTGGAGAAAGTGAAAACTTGAGGATGATGATCATTCACAACATTTCCAAAACCCAAGGTATGTTTTTGATTTCTTTATTTTGAATGTTTATATTTTTCTATCTCTTTAATAAAGGCCAACGTGGATTAATTATGATGAATAATGTAAACTTGCTTTGTAACTAATGCATTGCATGAGGGCATTGCAATGGTCAAGTGTAGGGGATTTGATAGGTGTGAAACACCCATCTTTTCTACCACTTAATTACAATAATAACCGGACCAAAACGTGTATTTTATGTCTTTTATGTCGGAATTATGCGTGGTTTGTGTTTTTGTTGTGATTTAGGACGAAAAGGTGAAAAGTGGAGAAAACACGGGAATTCACGGGCATTTACGGACTTTTATTGAAGAAAAAGATGAAAGACGAACTCAAGAAGTCAAGAGTGCAAAAAGAACGGAAGTCCAAGACCAATCCTGAAGATTTATCGAAGAAAAAGTCAAAAGACGGAAGTTTATCAAAAGCCGAGAAACTCAAGTCTTATTTATCGAAGAATTAAAAGACGAGTCCAAAGAAATCCCGAGCCAAAAGTCATCTAAGTCCAAGATTAACAAAGAGATTAAGAAGGAAGGAGTTGATGGCGCAATTAAGAAGAAAGGAAGGAGGGGAGGAAGCTTCCTCTAACCACCCTCCTAATCTCCTATATATACCCCTCTTATTCATTTCACTAGTGGAGGGGTTGACTAATCGTGACAATTAGTTCTTCCACCTTTATTTACTTGCACCTTTACTTTTCATGTCAATTTAAATACATGTCTTGCACCTTATTCACCATTTAATTTCAAGTAAGTGTCTCTTTTAATTCTTGCACCTTTACTTTATCTTGTTGATCTCATTCTACTTTTCTTTAATCTTTGATTTATATGCTTTTTGATTGTTTACTTGTTTAAAGATTTTATTTTTATGCTTTGGATTGTTTTAAATCATTTATTTTCATAGCTTATTTTGTTTATTGTCAAGTTTATAAAGTTTTTATAAAAATTATTTTCGTATAAAAACTTGTTTTTCTTAAAGCTTATCCTTTTCGTGTTTAAAAAGTTGTTAAATTTCAGTCTAGTAGCTTATTTTCATACGGTTTACCTTAGTGTTTTAGTCTTGTGCTTATTAGAATCATAGCTTATTTGTTTAGCTTCATTTGAACTTTTTCTGCCGTATTCCGATTGGTAAAATCAGAAAAGGGATATACATTCCGACCATAGCTCCTTGCTTGGTCAGAAAAGGGTTTTAACTTTCCGATTGGGGGTGTTTGTGGTATTCCGATCAGGGCTTTTGGCTATCATTCCGATCTGGACCTCACTACACATTCCGATTGAGGGGGCTTTGGTATTCCGATCAGTTTGATTCCTGGACATTCCGATTGGTACTAGTGACAAGATTCCGATTGGTGGTCTATTAAACATTCCGATTGAGGTGCTCGTTTGGTTTTCCGATCAGTTAAGTGACAGATATTCCGATTGGTGTTCCGAACAGCATTCCGACCAAGGTCCTATCCATATTCCGATCAAGGTCTACCCCGATATTCCGACATGATTGGTTTGATATTTTGATTAAGGTAAGATCGGAAAATATTCCGATTTGGGAGGTTTTTCTTCATATTTTGTCTTGTTTAATTTTTAAGTTCTCATTTTAATTCTTGTCTAATTTTAATTCTCGTCATGCTTTATTTTTAAGTCATTTTATTAATTTACTTTTCAAAGTTTTTAAATATAGCACATTTATCTTTTAATTAGACTTAGATTTAATTTTAACGCTCTTTTATTTAACGCACATTTACTTTAATTGTTTTGCACATTTAAATATACTACAACGACAACCTTTTTGTTCCACCAAAATAAAACTGAGTCACATAGAGAACCTAGATCAATTCGAAGAGATTGGTACAACGATAATTTTTAACCTGAGTAAAAACGAGTTATCAGTACCAAAACCTCAAACACTTCCAAGACCTCCACTCCAAGGAAAACACTCAAAATAAGGGTTAAGGTAGCTAAGCCTAACTCTTCACCTTTCCACACACCTAAGAATGAGAATGCTCCTATACTCATTTCTTCATCACCTTCCCCACCTCTTGCACCATGCAAGACCTTCTCCACCCATGGTACTAACCACTCCATTGGTTCTACCTCCTCTTCATTCAACTCTAGAATGAACGAGCTTTCTTCACCCTTCACTCCAAGTGCACCCTTGGAAGTGACCACACAACCTCAACCAATCCAAAGCATTCCTTTTGGGAATGACTTTGATGACACTTTGGTGACTTCACCATTTACCCCTCACAACTCACCCATTTCACCAACCTTGGAGGATTTACCTCCACATTCACCCATTTCCCCTTTGGGGAACATGCCTCCACTTTCACCCACATCACCCTTGGAGAACTTGCCTCCTCCACCTCCACCCAACTCAAACATCCCAATTTTGGGTGTCCCACTTTCCCTCCTCTTGGGTGATCCTTACTTTGGGTTTCAACAAACTCATGGTCCTAGATGTCCATGTTGTCTCTACAACCACTTCCTCATCCAAAACCTAAGGATGGATATGTATGGACTACATAGGGGTTTGCAAGATTTCTTGCTTACTTTGTTCTCCATGCCTCCTCCTAGGAGATGAATGATGGAGTTGTATTAATTAGAGTTTTCAACAAAACCAAGCCTAAGAAAACTACTTATCTAGATTCTATGTTAAGCTAGCTATGCATTAGTTAGTTTTTATTTATCTTTGTACTTGCCTCATTAATGAATGTTTCATGTTGTTGTCTTATGGATTTAGCTTTGTGTGATTCTATCCTTTTGTGCACACTAATCAACTTTAATTTGAAATTAAAGTTGAACCTAAATCTATCACAACCCCTAAACTTGACTAAAATTGGTTCAAAATGATATCTAAATTATTTTGTCACCCTTTGTCAAGACATTCTTTGTGAATGTGTTGCTTTATGCAACCCTAGCATATTTTGGTTCTAATAGAGGTAAAATTCCAAGATTTGCAACTTTTTGAAAAAGTCTTAGTTTTTCCCAAAACCCAAAACATGGTTTAAAGTCCTCTGGACGCGGTTCCTTAGAGACCCGCGGTTCCTTAGTGATATGGAACCGCCAGCCCCTATAAGGTACCGCGGCCAGAAAGTGGCTTTTGACGATTTTGTGGTCAAAAGTTTTAAAACCCTATTCCCAGTCAAGATTCCTTGTTTACTCAAATTGACTAAACATTCCTTGACACTACACATTTTGTATTCAAATTCTTACCTTGATTACATTTTACTTATACCCCAACCTTGAGATTTCATTCTCACACCTTCCCAACCTTGAGAATTCATTCTCACATAACCTTGAGAAATCATTCTCACACTCTCACAATGCCTAACTCCTACATTCCTAACCTTGACATTTCTTTGTCACAACCCCTCTCACCCAAAGCTTCTTCATCCAAGCTTTCAAAGAAACCGAAAATCTTGGTTCGACCGGTTTGGGTTAAGAAGAATGAACCATCTTCGTCCAAACCACCCAAAAACCTACCTTCTCTCCAATCAAGTATTGGAATGAGACTTACACCATAAACCCCATCACCGGAGCAAAAGAACATGTTCCACCACCACCGCAATCCTTCAATACCCCCCCAACTCAATGACCTTTCAACCTTCCCAAACCTCACAAGGCATTGTGAAAACATTCCCAAATCCTTTACCCCACCACCACCAAACCCTAAGTTTGATGCCATACCCCCATCAAACGATTTTGTGTTGCATCATGGATCCTCGTGTGATTGTTGCCGATTTCAACAAATTCAACTTGCTCATGTGTATGAGAAGTTAAATTTTCTTGAATTCCTCCTCACTCGACCTCCTATTCAAGTTTTCGTTCCGGTGGACAAAACTTCGAATGATGCATCGTTGTCTTTTTAGTTCTTTTTTTTAGCAATCTTGGAAAATATCACTATTAGACTAGCTTATGCTTAGTGGTTTATTTTCCATATTTATTGCTTTTAGATACTCATACTATGTGTATGACTATCTTCTTTGTTGTTTTTTTATGTAACCTTTGTGTTATTTGTGTGCTATTTTATTAGTTCTACTTTGAGTTGATCTTGGTTAATTTTTTACAATTGCTTATGGGTGATTCCATCAGTTCTAAAGCTTTAACCCATTGACAAACTTATCATCTTCATTGGATTGAAGTTTGATTTTGTCAATTACCTCTTTGGACATACTTAGCAAAATACTTGCTTCTAATTTGAGATTTCTTCTCTTTCTCCCTCTCAAGTTACTTAGTAGGTAGTGATCATATATACATTGGTGTTTCTTTCCTTTCTACTAACCTTTGTGTAGCATGTCACCTTAGCTCACAAACTTGGTGCCCCAAGCAAGGGGGAGCTACTAGCAAAGTTCGATGATCTTCAAAGACTTATGCTAACCTTTTTGCTACGACAAAGGGGGAGAAATGATAGTGATAAACTAGTTAATAATTCCATAGTTTGTGTTTCTACGTAAATGAGTTTATCGTTTGTCGTAATCAAAAAGGGGGAGATTGTTAATGCAAGTGATGCCTAAAAACATTATTAGTGTTAACTAATCTTTCTTAGTTTTGATCACAACAAACCATACAACACATTTAGTGTAAAACACAAAATGAATTATTTAACTAACACTATCATCAAGGTAATAATCATATCACTAACCTTTCTTAATCATACTTAGTGATCATCAAAATGATTATCCTTAAAACTCACTTTTCTTAATAAGACAAAAGACTTTTTAATAAACTTTCTTTTTTAGAAAATGTTTTATTAAAATGGAAAATGAAAATTTGAAAATGGCATATTCCAAATGCTGTTAGAATATCCTTTGAAGGGTTCAAATACCTCAGATATTCCCACCCCACTAAAAGACAAAAAATGGAGCGGAGTCTAGTGGCGGTACCTTAAGTACCTACGCGGTACCTTAGCGATATGGTACCGCGGGGTGAGATAAGGTACCACGCATAGTAGCCGTTATAGATCCGTTGTAACTTTGTCTCCTTTAAATAGTGGGTCAAATCTCATTTTCCAGCTAGCCTCTTGGACGTTTTTCTCAGCCCTCTTTCTATTTTCTATAGCATAATCATTAGTAAATGACCACTTAAATTGTTAAGGATGTTTACATATGATTATCCTCTTGATCCCCTCCTTTACCATGTCCAATGAGAAGATCACTCACTCACTAGTGTAGTGATAAAGATGAATCTATGAGCTAGTCATATTCATCATGATACCCTTTTTATTTTAGGTCAATCCAATGTATTTATGAATACTTGGACTAGTTGTGTTCATCCAAGTTATTTATGGATACTTGGATTTGTTGTGTACATCCATTGCATATGTGTTTGCTTGGATTTGTGTTGTGTAAATCCAAGCTACATGTGTGTACTTGGATAAGTCTAGTTGAGTTGAAATAGATTTGATTAGGATTTCTCACTAAACTATAAAGTGATGTGGTTGTGTCTTGTGAGTTCTCACTAAACTTTAAAGTGATTAGTAGTTGTGTTGTGTGAAGTTCTCACTTAGCTTCAAAGTGAAGAGTCGTGAAGATTGGTTCTAGCTTTCGATTAGAACTCGACATCTAGCCTTGTGTCGTTAAATTATGAAGTAGGCAACGTCGTGTAGATTGGTCCTAGCTAATGATTAGGTCTCGACATTTAGCTTAGTGTCGGAAAATAATGTAAGCAACGATGTAAGGTTTTCTCCGCCAAGAAGGGAGCTTGTGGATATAGTGGAAATCTCGAGTAGGTGTACTCGAGGAGTGGAGTAGAAACGAGGATAGAGCCTCGTTATCGAACCACTATAAATCTTGGTGTCTTCCCACTAGGTTGTCTCCTTCCTTACTCTTTACTTATTTCATTATCATTATACTTGCTTATTATCCTTGCTAGTGTATTTCAATTGAACCTAATCATTATGCAACTTAGCATCAAGTAAAAGATAGTTTTGATACAAACCAAATTGAAAGTAATTTTAATTTGGTCACCAATCGAAGAGAAACTATTCAACCCCCCCTTCTAGTTTCTACAATCTTGTTCAGCTCACGATAATAAATGCACAGTCGCATGCTGCCGTCTTTCTTCTTAACGAAGAGCACTAGTGCACCCCATGGCGATACACTCGGTCGAATGAAATCTCGCTCCATTAACTCTTACAGCTGGTCTTTCAGTTCTTTAAGCTCTATGGGAGCCATGTGGTAAGGAGACTTGGAAATAGGTTCAACTCTTAGAATGAGCTCAATGCCAAATTCTACTTCACGGATAGGTGGTATACCCGGAAGTTCTTCTGGAAACACATCTGGAAATTCTAAGACTATAGTCCGATCATGAATAGATGGAGCTACAATAGTCGTGTCATGAACTGTAGCTAAGAAACCTTGGCAGCCATGAGCTAATAAGGCACGTGCTTGCATGGAAGAAATGATTTGTACATACTTTCCTGGTATAAAACTATTTTGAATGTACTATGGGGCTTGACATCACTGATTATGACTCGGTACGTGTGACAATCAATCGTGGCATGGTTTTTTGCTAACCACTCCATGCTTAAAATCATATCAAAATCGGACGTATCTAAAGGAAGTGCGTCAATTTGGCGAAATTCTATCATCAAACTCTAAGGGAAGCTCTTTGTACACGTGTGTAATACGTACAGAGTCTCACATGAGCGTAGATATATTTAGCATATTCTCAAGTGGCATGGGTGTCTTATTATTACGGGGAGCATAAGTAGTGGATATAACTGAATGAGTTGAACCCGTATCGAATAGAACACATGCAGCATGTCCGTACATAAATAAGATGCCAGTGATGGTACCTGTAGACTTGTTAGCCTGATCCCTGGTAGTAGTGTAAACGCGGCCTGATGCTGCTGGCTTCTAAGGGGCAGTACCTGATGTACCAGTAGTATCCCCGCTCCGGAAATCTTTCATGAGATGGCCTGGTAACCCACACTTGAAACAAACGCCTTCACCACGATGGCATGGTCCTGGATGCCTATGATTGCAAGTAGTGCAGATGGGGTGAGAGTACCCTTCAGCGGGTACTTTTGTCAATTGGGAGCCTGATTAAAAAAATATACGTGAGATATGATTGTTGTAACATAAACATGACTACACTAAAAGTTTTGGTATAATACTAGATGTGCTGAGTGGTTAGGCTGTTGACCCTTGTTGTTTTGATCACGCCCATTTCCAGAGTTCTTGTAATAATGCTGGGATGTTAGAATTCATGTCATGCAACAACTTAATATGTAAAAGTTTAAATTTTAGGGACCTGCTGTAGTTGGAGTGGTTAGCGTTGTTACGGTAGTTATTACTACCGCCACGCTTATCTGCTCCATAACAATCGTTATTATGACCGTGCCCCTTATAGCTGTTCTGATGAGTGGCCGGTTGGGACCGGTCTCTACCCTTCTACCTGAAAGATACAATTGAATAGAATATGATATAAAGCTGTAAAATATTGACTTGAATGAGATGGTAACGCTTGATGACTAGAATATACCTCTTCTCAGATCGAATTGACTCCTCATAATCATCTCTCTCGTGGAGCATCTCCAGACTGCGTGCTACATCAGCCACTTGTGATACATTGGTGGAAGTACCACATAACAGACGATTAGTAATCGAGGAGTAAAGAGCCCTGCGGAAATGCTTCACTTTCTCTTCGGCTGTGCCAGCTGCTGCACCTAGAAAACCTGCCAACCTGAGAAATCTCTGCATGAATTCCGTGCTATTCTCACCTGGCCTCTGGCAAATAGCATGGGAATCTCTCTTAAGTCGCTCCTGCTCAGCTCTAGGAAAGAACTGATTGTAGAACAACTCTGTAAACTATACCCATGTCAAAGTAGTTAACCATTCCTCACCTCCATTAGTCTGCTTGTACGCTTTCCACCATGCCACCGCATCTCCGTCAAACTTGTAACATGCCAAACGTGCCTTGTACACCCGTCACAACCCATGGCATCAAAGATCTTCTCCATGTGTGAGATCTAGTTTTCAGCATCTGAATAGACCTCAACCTTCTCAAATGATCTGGGCTTCTGCTTGTTGAATCTCTCCAGCCATGTATGTAGCGTGATAGGTGGAGGAGGAGGAGGATTATTCTGATTCTGGGGATGCGGTCCATTCTGAAATTTAGCCCGAATCTGATCTCGGATCTGAGGGAGCATAGCTTGCACAGCTGCATTGACATCTGCAACAAATTCCTCGTTGGTGCGTGTGTTAACCATCTGGCAGTTTCAAAGAGGAAAATAAAATGATTAATCTGTTAGAAACATGAAATAAACCTGAAAGATATATGTAAGAGTTTATGAAGGCATAGCCAACAGAAATTGACATGAGCAAGGGTGGACGCTTATGGGTCGGCCCACAAAACGAAATTTGCAGAAAAGCACATGCGAATAAGTATGGCGAGTCCTGTACCAACCTTTTACTTAGTTAAAACTTAGAGAATCTGAATGATAAAATGTATGAGAAATATGAAAGACAATAATCGCAAAATTTAGGAAGTTCCTAGTGACTACCCACTAGTCACAGGTCATGTTTTATAGCCTACAGGTCGAAACCTTGGGCTCTGATACTATAATTGTAACACCCCACTTGGATAAGTAGACCGTTAAATAATAATCATGGCGTGTCATCAAAGCATGCAAGGTAAATGTCTGAAAAACATTAAATGACCATAAAGGAAAACATGAATCAAACATCGGCTTCCAAATGTAAGCTCAAACCATGCAGAAAGTAAATGAAGTGTAAAGGACTAAACAATGTCCAAGCAGTATAAGTAAATGAAATACAGTAAAGGAAGAGAAGTCTGAGATAGCTTCCATCATATGCACGTACTGTCAACTACTCAAGTCTGATTGTGGGTACCTGCCGTTTGGAACATGAAAAGAAACTACAGCTGAGCATAACACCTAGTGAACGGATATAAAAGCATGATAAGAAGTATTAAGCTAAATAGAGAAAAAGAAATGAAACTGATAAACTGATATGTAACATGTAGCGGAAAACTGTGTATGTCCTAGAGAACCTAGTTTATAACTTGTAAAACTAAAATGATAACTGATAAATTTGAAAACATGCATGTACTATATTTTAAGTGCCAAGAGATTATATAGGTAATGTAATATAACAAAGTGAGCATGAATACTTAGAGGGGTGACCTCTAAATAATAAACTGGGTGGAGGGATCAGCTCCAATGTGAAGGATATAGAGCACACACCACATTCACCTGATAAACTGTAAACTGATAAACTAGGATGCACCCATATGCCCCACTGATAAATAATGATAAATGGACAACTTAAAATGAAAGGGACGCCACGAGAAATCACTCCCTCGCAGAGGAGTCATGACACAGGTGCCTCAAGTTTCATGGTTACGGTACCTCCGTAACTAGGTGAAACTGGTCATGCGTGTATATAAAGCTCAGGCAATTAAACATGGTAATCATGGCAAATCATGTAAAGTTTTATAACATATAACTAGGCAAAACAGATGGCTACAAATGGGGAATCCTAACCATGCATTGAAAGGAAAGTCCATACTAAAGGACGGAATATCCGTACCTCTTGTCTAGTAACTGACTGAAGATGAAAAGACGGAAATCCTACTCCGACTTCATTCGAACTACATGATAAAGGGACATGTATAAGTTGTCCGTGTATTACATGAGTTACTATTTTCTTGACTTGATTTACTTATTCTTGACTGGTTATACTTGTTCATGAATTTATATGTATTTCCTTAATCTTGTATAGCTCATGTGTTCTTGATAATGTAATCATATTTCATGTGTTAAAATACTTGCTACTACCATAAGTAATAACTTTCTAAAAATGACAGGTTTCTAAATATAGTAAGTTTCTAAAAATAGAAAGTTTCCAAAATAATAAGGTTTCCATAAATGGTTTCATGAGTAATAAATCATTTAATTATATCCTAAGTATTAAAAAATAAAACTAGCCAAATCATGATTAATTTAATATACCAATTAGATGAATAAAATAGTTATAACATTGTTAATTTAATATAACAAAATTAAATTAACAAAAACTAATTTAAATAAATATTAAACCGAACGCCCCCTTGTAATTTATTTCGTGTATTCCGAACCTGAGTCGAGCTCACACCGAGACACCCTTGTCTCGGTTTAGCCTCGAACCAAACACCCACCACAGCCGCAAGGGCTGTGGTCTTGCTGCCGACAACCAACAGCAGCCACCAGCTATGTCGATTAGCCACTGCTGTCCATAAGAGTCCCACCGACCTAGCGTCAGTTCCCACTGTCTGCCCGTTCCTTTCCCCTGTTGTGCTACTAAGACCCACCGAGATCCTAGTGATCTCAGTTGCCACTGTTTACAAACAAACACCCCCCGATGGTTCTTGGTTCCCACTGTTTTCCATACAAACACCCCTGATGGGTTTTGGTTTCCTGCCGTCTACACAAAGCTACCACCGAGACCCTTGTGGTCTCGTCTGTTCACACCAAAAGTCCACTGAGAGTCTGTTTACTCTCGGTTTTTGTGACAACACCAATCTAGAACCCACCCAATCTTATATAACTACGATTTAACATGTTTTACATACTGTTTTCATGGATCAATTGAATAAACATAATTAAATGAAACTAAACAAAGGATTAGGTTTAGAATTACCGAATCTTGTAATTATTTAAAGAGGTATGAATGTGAAAAATTACTAGCAACTAATAAAATGATCAAAGCAAACTTTTGCTCCTTGTTTTCTTTGTGAAAAAGCCGACGGCCAATGATGAAGAACCAAGTAGGGTTCTTTTTATGAAAATGAGTTATGAGGAAAGTAACAAACTCTGGTGGTTTAATGTTGACATGGGCCGAGCCCAAATGGCCATTTTGATTCTTGTTATGCCGTCCCACTCTCCAACACATATACATAATTCATTTTTTTAATTTTAATAAAACCCGTGTGTTAATATTCGTGGCCTGAAAACATGTTTTAACCATTGTGTTTATTATCACATGTATTATTTATTATACATAAGACTTGTAGATAATAAATAATATAATACTTAATACTTGGAATTTAACGTTAAATATTCGTGATCCTTGTCGTGTATTAAATAAACGTAATGTTTTAAATAAACCTGTGATTTCGTGTAATTAATGTTTCATGGATTTTAAGCGGGTTTTACAACTCTTCCCCTCTAAAAGAACAATTCGTCCTCGAATTAGAAACATGATAATGCTGCGGGTTTCACAGGCTGAGTAAAAGGAAACACTTCGTACCCTAAAAGGTAAGAATGTTGTGGATAACGCAGCCACCGTCTCAGCATCGTCCTCTAGTGCAATCAAAAGGAACCTCATCGCCGTCACGCCATTTAACAAGGGCCCTAGGACTAAACCATCTCAACCATTGGTCATAAAAGATAAGGTAGAGTCAAAATCAATGTTCCCATGTTGCTTTCTACAGGAGTAAGCACCACTACTAAGGCTCAAAGATCTAAGCTTAAAGGAAATATAAAGAAAGATAGGATCTTGCCCTCATCTAGTTGTCAAGTGAAGAAGAATGTAGAAGCCCACCCTAGGAATGTTATTTTTGTTTTGAATAAAAAGAATCATGTAACTAAACCTAAAGGCTCTGTGGTTGTGCATCGTTCTAAGCCTACAATGAATTCTAATTTGAAATGTTAGAATTGTAATGAATGTATGTTTTCTAGTCGTCATGATTCTTGCCTTATTGACCATGTGAATGAGATGAATGCCCGTAAAAATGGTTTAGAATGGAAACCGACTGGGAATGTGTTAACCCAAGTTGGCTGGATGTGGCGCCCCACTGGTAGAACTTTCACTATAGTAGGAAATACGTGCCCTTTAGCAAGGATTACTCCTACTAAAGCGAAGAAAGCGTGCCCTTTAACTAGGAGTACCAAGGCTACCAAAACACAAGCGTGTCCTTTAACTAGGAACACCAACACTATTGTAGGAACCAAGTGCCCTTTAAATAGGTCTACTCCCACTGTAGTGCCCGCTAATAATCTAAAACCTCAGGAAGTTGGAGCAATAAAACATGTTATTGGTAAAACTCACATTAGAAAATGCCAGAAGGCTAAGGCTGATACAAATGTTAGTAATTCTGATATTAATATATCTGTATCTGCTAACACTTTGGAACCCATAGTTTACAATGCATTGTCTACTGTTGTAGTTGAAAACAGGTTGTCCAAATTGTTCTATGTTATTTGGACTCTGGTTGCTCTAAGCATATGACCGGAGATCGCTCTCAGCTCAGAAATTTCCTCAGCAAGTTTCTTGGAACGGTTCGATTCGGAAATGACCATATTGCAAAAATAATGGGTTATGGTAAATATCATATTGAGAATGTTATTATTTCAAGAGTGTATTATGTAGAAAGACTCGGTCACAACTTATTTTCTGTGGGAAAATATTGTGATTCAAACCTAGAGGTTGCTTTTCGAGAGCATGCCTGCTTCATTCGCAATTTAGAAGGGGTAGATTTGTTGAAAGGTACTCGAGGGAATAATTTGTATACATTTTCTTTACAAGACATGATGACCGCTTCTCCTGTATGTCTTCTCTCCAAAGCTTCAAAGACTAAGTCATGGTTATGGCATCAACGGTTATCTCATCTTAACTTTGACGCTATTAATCATTTGGAGAAAAACGAACTTGTTCGTGGTCTTCCTAAACTTATATTTCACAAGGACCATTTGTGTTTCGCGTGTACAATGGAGAAGAGCATTAAGAAATCATACAAACCCAAGACTGAAGACACCAACCTAGAGAAACTTTATTTGTTGCATATGTGGGCCAATGCGTGTTGATAGTCTTAGTGGTAAAAAGTACATCCTCGTCATTGTGGATGATTACTCTCGGTTTACATGGGTGAAATTTCTTGCAACAAAAGATGAGGAACCTAAATTGTAAAACCCGCCTTTAAAATCCTTAAACGTTAATAACACGCAGTTTTAGACGTTATTTAATACATTACGTAATTAATTATTTTAGAAAAATAATTAATAGTAATTAGTCAAGTATTATGTAAGTAATAATCATTCAGAAAATAAATACTTCGCGTTAGAATATATTCACGAGGATTAATATACGAACACGTACGCAATGTTTAAAATCCACGAGTATTAAATTCACACAGTCTCAGTTTTAATTATAATCGTGACGTAATTTAATTATTCAGGAAATAATTATTACTAGTAAATAAGTGACTACTAACTATTTAGTATTACGTAATATTTATTTTCAGAAAATAAATAAATACAATTCAGAGATTTAAAACGCAAACACGTACGTAAATATTTTACACGACACGAAAATATAAAAGAGTATGTGTAAGTGTGGTGGGCTGCGTTCTAACACAAGAAAAAGGAGTTTGGGCTTCAGCCCGGTCCATGTACAAAAAAATAGACGGGGGGTTAAACCCACATCTTTTGTCAAAACAGTAAACAAATAAAACCTATGGTAAGTGTGTGTGTGGATCTGACGGTAGACAAAAAAAGGGATCGAGCTTATCTTGATCTTGATCCGAGTGCGTGTTTGTTATTACTCACAAAGCACATAACGGTATTTGTTCTTCTTTTTTTATGTCATGAAGTTATTAAGGCAAATTCAGAAACACATGATAATTAAATGTTAAAACTCGAAATTGATAAAAGGAGGTGTCGGGTTTTTGTGTGAAATCAGGAAAACCGAGACCTATTGGTCTCGGTGTGGTGTTGCTGTTGCCCAGCCGCGACCCATTTATGGGTGTCTGGTGGGTTTAGTCTTACTCGCAGCCCTAAAATCATAAAGGGGTGTTTGGCCTTTCGAACAGCAGCAACAAACCACCAGGGGTGTTTGGGTTATAAATTGTAGGTATAGGAAGTTAGGGGGTGTTTGGTTCTACAAACAGTGAGAACAATATAATAACAGTTGGAACTATACACAAACAGTGGGAACTATACACGAACGGTGGGAACGGCATCAAAAATAGTGGGAACATAAAATAAGCAGTAGGAAAAACGCACAGTCGGTGGGAACTTCTTAGCAGCCGTGACTGTTGTTTGGCTAACAGCAGCAGGACCACAGCCTCACAGCTGTGGTGAAGTTGTGGTTCGAGGCTGACCCGTGACGGGGAAGTCTCGGTTTGGTTTGACTCGGGTTTTCGGGTTCACGTGTTTATTTAAGAATGCAAAGGTTTATTTTATTAATTTTAAATCATTTTAATCAATTAAGTTTCTTTAACATAAATTAACTAGGTCATACATGTTTTATTAATTTAAGTAAATTAAATGAAGATGATTTAATTAGTTTATTAATTAAGATGTTTGGTTTTATATAAATGATTTAATTGTCCATGAAACCGTTTTGGAAACTTTCTATTTTTAGAAACTTTCTATTTTAGGAAACTTTTCATTTTAGCAGGTTACTTATGATAGTATTATAATACCAGAATACAGTATAATATCATAATCAGAATACGGTATAATAAACAAGTATTCAGAAGTACAGGATATGCATTAATCAGTAAATGATTTAAAGACAGTCAGAGTTACTAGTTTATAGACGAACAATACAACAATAATAGTACATAATAAATCGAGTTACGAATAATAAGAATCAGTAACAATAAACAGTAATCAGACAACTCATTTCACGTCCCTTATTTATGTAGTATCAGTGAAGTCGGAGTAGATCCTTCAGCTTTCATTCTTATTTCATTACTGGACACGAGGTACGGATTTCCTGTCCTTCAGTAAGGACTTCTTTTCCTATGCATGATTAGGATTTCCCGTCTGCCGTAAAATGTTTTCCCCAGTATATGTTATAAGCTTTATTAGTAATCATCTTAATAACTAAGTTAAATTGGCCCGAGCTTTATATACAAGCATGACAAGTTATGTACTAGTTACAGAGGTACCGTAACCATGACACTTGAGGCACCATTGTCATGACTCCTCTGCGGGGGAGTGATTTCTCGCAGCGTCCCATTTATTTCAGCTTGGTCATTTTATCAGTATTATCAGCGGGGAGTATGGATGCATCCTAGGTTATGAGTTTACAGTTTATCAGGTGAATGTGGTGTGTGCTCTACATCCTTCACATTGGAGTTGATCCCTCCACCCATCACATTATTTAGAGGCCACCCCTCTACAGCATGACGAGGTCATCCCTCTATTTATTCATGCAGCAGTTGTTACAGCATATGGCCTATATTAGCTTTTGGAAATTAAAATACAGTAAAAGCATGTTTTCAAATTTAACAGTTATAGCTCAACTTCATTATTTATGAATCAGACTTTTCAGATTATACATAGTTTTCCGCTGCAAATTCACATATTAGTCTTATAGCTTCAGTATTTATTATCTGTCTTATTTCAGTACATTCTTATCATGCTTTATATCCGTTCACTGGGCATTATGCTCAGCCTTAGTTCCTTTTATGTTCTAACGGCAGGTACACCGGGACACTCCTAGGATTCTGAGAGTAGGTGCATTTGGATGGAAGCTATCCAGACTTCTTACTTTATGCACTTCTTATATTACTTTGCTTATTTTGACATTGTTTAATCCTTTCCTTCAGTATTTACTTTTCATGTTTTGAGCTTATGTTTGGATTTCCGATGTTTGATTCCGGTATTTCCTTTACGGTCAGTTAATGTTTTAGGACATTTACCTTATGCTTTGATGACACACCATAAATACACGTAATGGTCCACTTATCCAAGTGGGGGTGTTACAGAAATTCATCATCGGATTTCTCAAGATGATTCAAGTGCGTCTCAACACTACTGTTTGACGCGTTCGTACAGATAATGGAAAAGAATTTGTGAATCAAACCTTGCGTAATTATTATGAAGAAGTTGACATATCTCATAAAACATCCATTGCTCGCACACCACAACAAAACAGTGTCGTTGAAAGGTGAAATCACACACTTATGGAAGTTGCTCGAACGATATTAATTTACGTAAAGGCTCCATTTTTTATGGGAAGAAGTAGTATCTACAACAGTATACACCCAAAACCGATCACTAATTCGAATACGCCATGGTAAAACACCTTATGAGCTTCTACATGGAAAAGTACCAGATTTAACATACCTTCATGTATTTGGTTCTCTCTTCTATCCAAATAATGATGGTGACAATTTGGGAAAACTTCAACCAACTGCTGATATTGGTATTTTGATTGGTTATGCACCCGCAAAGAAGGCATTCCGAATCTACAATCGTAATTTTCGCAAGATCCTCGAAACTATGAATGTTGATTTTGATGAGCTGACGGTAGTGGCTTCTAAGCAAAGCAGCTCTGAACTCACACTTCATGAAATGGGGCCCAGTAACATTAGCTCTGGTCTTATCCCAAACAACCTTACTTCATCATCATTTACACCACCTTCTAGGAATGAATAGGATACATTGTTTTAACCGTTCTTTGATGAATTTTTTACTCCTCCAAGTATTGTTTCTCTAGAAACTGAAGTAATAGCTCTAGTTAACGACGTTATCGCTCCAGCAAATGAAGCACAATCAGATGTGTCTACAACAATAATTGGTCGAGATACACCTTCAACGAGTAATTCTCAACCAACACATGTATCAACTACTCATGTCATGCCTATTGATGATGAAGAGGATGATGATGATCACGATTTGGAATTCGCTCAAATACGTGAACTTCCATTCTATGGTGTACCAATTCCCAACCCTAATCAAGTCGGGTCGTCCACCTCAGAAGAAGCTCCTACTACGGTCTACTCCAATCAAGGGATTTGTGAACATGACAACAAGTGGACAAAGGATCATCCTATAGATTCTATTATTGGTAACCCTAGTCGTCCGATATCCACACGAAGTCAGTTACAAGAAAGTGCATTATTTTGTCATTTTGATGCCTTTCTCAGTGAAGTTGAACCTAAGATGTGGCAAGAAGCTTTTACCCAATCTAGTTGGATAGAAGCTATGAAAGAAGAACTGAATGAATTTATATGTCTTGATGTATGGGAACTTGTCCCATACCCGGATCAAGTGAAGTTACTCACTTTAAAATGGGTTACAAGGTGAAACTCGACGAGTTTGGTGGAATTTTGAAAAAAGAAGCTCGTCTTGTAGCTCGTGGGTAAAATCAATTATTAGGCATCGACTTTATGGAATCCTTTGCACCCGTTGCCCGTTTGGAAGCCATTCGACTATTCCTCGCCTATGCAGCTACTATGAATATGATCATCTATCAAATGGATGTGAAGACGACATTTCTTAATGGTGAAATCAAGGAAGAGGTCTATGTTCAACAACCGATAGTTTTGTGAATTCTTAATATCCTAATCACGTGTACCGACTTAAAAAGGCTCTCTATGGGTTGAAACAAGCTCCGCACATGGTATGATTTTTTGTCACAATTCCTCATCACATAAGGTTTCTATTAAGGCAAGGTGGATCCAACGCTGTTCATTTAAAAACGCGGAAAATACATGATTATGGTACAAATATACGTTGGTGATATTATATTTGCTGCCTCGAACCAGATTTTATCAGATGAATTTGGAACACTCATGTCTTCTCGGTTTAATATGTCAATGATGGATAAGGTATCATTTTTCTTAGGACTTCAGATATCCAAAAGTCCTAGAGGCATATTTATCAACCAATCTAAGTATGCCCTTGAATCGCTTAAGAAATATAAGATGGAATCTTGCGACCCCGTGGGCACTCCTATGGTAGAAAGAACTAAGCTAGATACAGATCCAACGGGGATTCCTGTTGATCCTACACTTTATCGTGGTATGATCTTTACCTTATTGTATATAACATCTAGTAGGCATGACCTTCAGTTCTCAATTTGTATGTGTGCTCGGTATCAAACGAGTCCCACTGAGTTACATTTAACTGTTGTTAAAAGGATTTTTTGATATCTTAAAGAAACCTTTAATCGAGGACTTTGGTACTCGAAGGACTCCTCTATTGCACTAACGGCATATGCAGATGCAGACCATGCGGGAGGTCAAGATACAAGGCGTAGCACAAGTGGAACATTGCAACTACTAGGAGATCGAGTAATCAGTTGGGCGTCGGAAAGGCAAAGAAGTGCTGCAATTTCCAGTACGGAGGAAGAATATATAGCTATGTCCGGTTGTTGTGCTAAAATTCTTTGGATGAGATCTCAATTAACCTACTATGGACTTGGTTTCAACAAAATTCCGATGTACTGCGACAACAAAAGTGCAATTGCGTTATGCTGCAACAACGTTCAATTCACCTGGTCGAAGCATATTGATATTCGCTACCACTTTCTCAAGGAGCAAGTGGAAAATGGAGTGATCGAGATTTACTTTGTCAGATCTGAGTATCAATTGGCACATATTTTCACAAAGGCTTTAGATCGTGCTCGAATTGAATTTTTGGCCGACAAGTTAGGGTTGAGAACTTTCTCGCCCGAGACTCTAAAGGAATTGGCAGATGAAACGAATGAATAGCAGTGGTAAACTATTCTCCGTATCCTTGGTGATCCTTTGTATATATTGTTTATATTTTTATCCATAAAAGCAAAATACAAAAATATAAAACCATAAAAATTGAAAAATTCAGAAAAATCCAAAAATATTTTTACTTTAAGTTTTCAAAGGCATGTATTTTGGGACGATAATATTTACGGCCTTAGAAATGTTGATTAATATTGGCACGGCGTCATAAATAGAGTTCGTACAAAGTTGTAAATATTTTATAACATGCCTATATGGCTTGTAGTTATTTCAGACTGCAACCCGCTTTTCATATTAAAGTCAAGTATTTCTTATGAAAGCTTTAGCTCAACAACGTGAATTGAATTTTCTCGGGCATGGTTTACTTTATAACCATGTAAGGGATTGCGTTTACGTTATAACACAATCTAACACGAATATATGCACGCTTCAGTTCATTTATTTGTTAAAACGAGAGAAATCTTGTTTTTATGAAGTTATCATCTCCACAAACCGTAGCAATTTACAACTGGTATCTACATCCTCAACGATGCCACTACTCAAACGACGACTACAACTCTTTCGATAGACCACGGGTCAATAATTGAGGGGGAGAAATTGTTAAGCATTCAGAACCTTTGATGCCTATAGTGCCAAGTTCACAAATTGGTGTCAAAACAACATTACCAATCGTACATGTGGTGTCAAGAGATGACTTCAGACGTGACGAGGTGACCAACATTTGCTGACAAGCACCGTGTGCTCTTATCATATGATGTTCTCATCAATTAGGTCCAACCTTGTCAATTTATTCTAATATGGTGAATATGTGATCATTTTACAAATCGGTATCATATCTCACAGATTGGTTTCATGAAGATAAAATGAACTTGCATTTTTCTTCCCAAAAATTTGTTAAAACTTTATCAATTGATATTAAAAATAGCGGTTGGGTTAATATTTCTAATATGGGGGAGAAAATGCGATTTAATATAGGAGATGATTAATCACAAATGGTTTGACTTAACGTGATAGCTCATCCCGACATGTGTGAAATGTTTTCGAATATTGTGGCATATGTTAAGGGGGAGCAAAATGGATTTGCACATCAAAACTGGTTTTCATGGTGACATATACTTACCCTCAACCAATTTATTTCACGACGATGAAGATTGTGGTGACATAAGGATGGTAGGATAGGTTAAGTCCAATGATTCTTCCAAAACCGGAAGAATCTTCCCAAGGACATTCAATAGCTAGAAATAGTAGTCCTTAGAAAAGATGGAGAAAGATTGTGAACGTAGTTGAATGCCGACCAAGTACTTAAGTTAGAACTGGAACAATCACAACAAGGTGCTAGTTATGACATATTGGTAAGTGATATTAGCGTTTTTCGTTGGGTTCAGTATTTGTTCTCGGAATCTCCTCGAATTGATCACAGCTCAAAGTGGAATGATTTGTTCTTGGTGACAAATAGTGGGTTTGGTTTTCTATGTTACTAAGAAGGTAAATGCGTAAGGTAATTAAAAGTAAACTAGAAGCAATTGATTAATAAAAGTAAACCTTGAATACAAATTAAATAAAACAGTAACAGTAAATAACCTCAAAAATGCTTGATTCGGAATATGGCTTGATCCGGAATAAATCAGACAAAAAGCTCTATGCAGAATAACTATGCTATGCGGAATAAAACGCTCTATGCGGAATAACTATGCTATGCGGAATAAAAAGCTCTATGCGGAATAACTATGCTATGCGGAATAAAAAGCTCTATGCGGAATAAATAGCTATTCAAAATAAATATGTTACTCGGAATAAAGATGCTATCCGGAATAAAAAGACTACTCGGAATAAAAAGCTATTCGGAATAACTTGGCTACTCGGAATATTTAAGCTACTCGGAATAAAATGCTATGCGGAATATGGTGGCTATTCGGAATAAATTGCTATGCGGAATACAGTGGTTATTCGGAATGTTGGTGCTATCCGGAATAACAGGGCAATCCGGAATAATAAATATTCCGGATGGAGAAGCTCTATACGGAATAAATACAGACCATGTCTACTCGGAATAAACTGGGTACGAAGAACAGTAGCAGAAAGAACAAGGGAAGACGATTTTTGATCAAAATAAGCCAAATCTAACCAAAAGATTTAAACCAAACTAATCACTAATCATTTACTAACCATAAACAACAAATCCCAATCATAAAAACGCGAAGCCCACTAACTTTTGAAGATCAAAATCAACCAAACAAGAACTTTAAAACTTTAAATCAAAGAACAAGATGAACAAGATGAAATGGAAAGATTATATTGATGATTAAGGTGTAAACAATCAAAGGAAAAAGATTAAAAGCTTACAAGATTAAGGATTCAACAAAATGAAAAATCACCAACACCTTAGTGGTGTTGGCTTCCTACGAAAGAAAATAAGAAACTGGAAAATCAAAACTAGTCCCAAAAGTGTGAGGGTGATTTCCTTTTATAGGCCAAGTGGTTGGTTGGTGAGTGGGATTTCTCCCTTTCTTCTTGTCTTCTCGTCTTTTCAGAAAAGTTGATGTTTTCGATTCTGATTCGGGATTTGTCGACGATTAAATTCAACTCGTCTTTTAATTTCTTCGTTTAATAGACTTGAGTTTCTTCGACATATGTAAATCTTCCATCTTTGGTCCTTTTCTTCGATAAATCTTCAAATAGGCCCATTGAATTCCAATCTTTTGCATCTCTTGGACAACAGACTTCGTCTTGAGTCTTTTTCCTCGATAAAACCCGTGCAATCCGATGTTTTCTTCAATATTCATCCGGTTGGCTCTGAAAACACAATAAACACAAAAACCACGCATAATTCCAAACAAATAATATTAAACACGCATTTTGGTCTTGTTTTAGTAAGAATAAGTGGTAAAAGGATGGGTGTTTTCACACCTATCAGTAAGCATTGAAGGGGTTAAAGAATGAAAAAGAATTGTAATGATAAAGGGTGAAAAGAAAGAAGCCCTCCTTACAACCTTAGGCAGAAACCAGGTCAACACATATGCTATTGAGATCATTTTAATGATGCTCGATATTGAAGATACACATCATGGACCTAGTGATGCAATGCACAACCCATCCCATCTAACTCAGATATCTCTCAAAAGGTATTTGTTTTAATCACACGGAGATCAACATGTTATCTATCGATTTATTCACTCCGAAT
This sequence comes from Glebionis coronaria, assembly GCA_025667525.1. Classification (NCBI taxonomy): domain Eukaryota; kingdom Viridiplantae; phylum Streptophyta; class Magnoliopsida; order Asterales; family Asteraceae; genus Glebionis; species Glebionis coronaria. Next base: position 145,344 of record JANFOE010000956.1, on the reverse strand, counting down.
AAGTTGGTATTGAAATGGTGGCACTCCTCTCCAGCCTCCGATCACTAAAAATCCAAAATGCATGATCGAGTCTAGAGCCATTTGAGATCATCAAATATCTCATTAAGACACACTTCCATATTTCCTTGCTTCTTCACACACTATGAAAAGTAAGAAAGATAGTAAGAGTCCTACACAAAATCTTCATGATCTTGCCTAAACATCTGAGTAATACGAAATTATTTACAATGAAGATGGAAATCCTTCTTGAGCGAACATTAAAAAGCTCATGGTAGGTGACTTGTGTGATTCTTTATGAATTAAACTTGTGATAACTGGAAAGCACAACGGTTTAATTCGTAACTGAATTTAAACACGTTCAAGGCCTCTACGCAATATCTTAGTGATCTTGCCAGAACATTTAGAGTAATACTTTCTAGTATTTACAGTGACGAATGGAAATACTTCTAGTGTTAACGTCAAATAGCACTTGGTAGGTAACTTGCAAGATTCAATTTGAATCAAGTTCGTGACAACTGGAAAGGAACATGGTACGATTATTTAATGAATCAAACTTGTTCAAGGAATCGGAATTGACGGCTTCAATCATGCGGATAATTTTATCCAAATGATTCACTCTTTACGTTCGCAGTCAGCTTTGGAGGTTCGAGTAAAGAGAACGGGTTTACCAACGAATTCTTGTCAAGGAGGTTCTTAATTGAAACTACTTGCCACAAGTACGATATTTTATACGTCCAACGGTCTTCACCTACCGGAGGTAAAATGCTACCAAATTAGAAAGAAATGTTCAAATTCATTTCGTTCGTGTCTACTTATGTTGCGGCATTTGAAGACGGCGGCGTTGCGGAGTCCGAGATGAAGTCGTACCCACATGCTTATATTTTTTACTTCAACAAATTCAAGAGAGCCTAAAAGTCAAGTCTTCCGCTGTAACAAACTCTAAACCTTTCAAGAATTACAAAGGTATAAGTATGTGGGACATGAAGTCACAAGGAGGCGAATATCATAAGTGATGGATGCATAAGATCAGGCAAATAGAAACGTGCTCAAGATTAAAGATAAAGATCACATCATATTCACCAAGAAAAATAAATAGAAAGAAAGACGAAGACTACGAGCTTAAGACAAGCATAGTATGATAGGTTTTATCATTATTGTTGTAACTCGGGTAATCTCCTTGTACTTTGGAGTGATCTCCCTTTGGGGGAGATTATTGGAATACGTTTTACGTAATAGAAAGGATCAGTCATTCCAAGAATAGATTAAGTAGGAGCTCGTAGTCTAGTTAACTTAACATTAATCAAACAAGGAAAAGCCCGGTTTATGTCATGTATGACTGGTCCATATTGTAAACCCAAGCCCGTCTTGTGGGCTTGGTATATAAACCCTCTCCTTATTTGAAGAGGGTGTGGTTCAATAACTTTTCACATAGTAAAAGTGTGATTTCATATTTTTCTCTCTCAAGTGTGTGTGTGATCTACCATCTATTTCTATCTCTACTCTCTATCTAGTATAAGCAAGATTTACAATATCCTACACTCACGGCTCATTCTTCTAAAGAGGTACTTCTGAAACCGAATACTATAGTAACAATAGTTCTTCTTTAGATGATTTAGAATTAGATGGTCAATATAATAACCTATGCAAAATAAGTCTTAAATTTTTTGAAAAGAACAAATTGCTAAAATCAACTAGAACTAAGCTTGAATATGAGATTAGTGAGCTAAGAGAAAAATTGACTAAGCGTGAGAAAAATAAAGAAGTTGATTTAGGTTGTCTAAGTTGTGAAAGTCTTAGAAAAGAGAATGAAGATCTCAAGAGCACCTCCAATAAATTGGAAAAGTTCATGAAAGGTACTAGTGCTCTTGATGATATGTTAAGTAGACAAATTCATTCGAAGGAAACACTTGGGTTGGGTATTAACACTAATGAAGCATCTACTAGTGAACCAAAAAAAGGCGGATTTTCAGGAAAACGGTCTGCTGCCCGCGGTTCGCCAAAGTATGGGGCGGTTCCATATAATTATGGAACCACAGGGTGTGATAATGAACCGCGGACACACTCAAAAATGTGAAAATTCATAACTTTCTGAAAAGTCTGTCTTAGGTAAAGGGCCAAAACATCTTGTAGTTAACAATGTTAATTTGCCTATACTTGATATAAAGGAACTTGATAAATTCTACAAGCCTATAAGTAAACCTTTAATGGGAATGAGAAATTTATCAAGACAATCATCTACTCCTCCAAGAGTTAAAAATGATTCAAGTCCTAGAAGTAGAACATCAACACCTAAAAGGAATGACCATTCTAAGTCATGACCTAGAAGTAAAACACGAACACCTAGAAACAATAATAACTCTAGGTCAAGATCAAAGACTCCTAAGAAAAACAATGGACATCAAAATGCTCATATGAATTGGAATAATTTTCAACAACAATGTTTTTCTCCGTGGGGTATGTGTCCTTCATTCATGCATCCTAACCAAATGCAAGGGATGTTTGGAACTAACAACTTTGTACCCATGAGATATTGGGGACCAAATGTTTGATTTTGTGTGTTGTTACCTAGATATGCTTGGGAATTGATTTAGAGCCCGAGGAGTGGATTAAGGATATTGGTTGTTCTAGAGACATGACGGGTAATCGAAGTTTGTTCTCTACTTACAAAGCATATAATGGAGGTAAGTTAATTTCACTAGTAAACTACGTGGTAACATCATTGGCACACATACGGTTTCTCTTGACTCTATGACCATTGAAAATGTTGAGCACGCAGATAACATATGTTTTAACTTACTTAGCATAGGTCAAATTTGTGACAATAAGTGTAAGGTCATCTTTTCCAAACATGATAGCGAAATCGTAAAAGATGGAAAGATCATTGGAAAAGGTGTTAGAAAGCATGGGCTTTATGTCATGAAGGTCAACAGGAAGTCTAAAGACAACTTATGTCTAGCGACTTTAGATGATAGTTCTACTCTTTGGCATAGGAGATTAAGTCATGCTAATATGCGTTTAATTAAATCTTTAGACTCTAAGGAGTTGGTAAGACATCTCCCCAAGACTAAGTTTGATAGGCACTTTTGTGATGCTTGCAAAGTTGGGAAGAAAGTTCACTTAAGTCACAAGTCCAAGAATTTGGTATCGACCTCTCGGTGCCTAGAGCTCCTATAACACTCCCATTTTTACCTTATAGCAACGGAAGCTAATTTGGGGTATTACTTCATAGAACACAAGTCATAATGATAGAAAACAACTCAAAAGAGTGATTAAATGAACTTTATTTATATATCATTTAAAAATCATCGTCTTACAATATAAGGTTCCCAAAATCTATATCAATAATTTCAAGCTTGTGCCTCTTCATGCCATCCTTATGCTGCTCCATGCTATCAGTCACAATTTTCTGAAATATATGCTTAAAATTCAACACAAAGGTTGAGTGAATTCATAGGTTTGTAATAATAGTTTTGAATACATGTCTACCACTTCGAGCTACGTTACTATTCGTTCACATAAAGCTATGTTTTGTTGTACTAAGTTCATGACATCAAAACTAATGGAATTCACCGAAGTGACCATCATGAAAAGAGATCATGACAAGTAACCCATTGGTCCAGGTTACCCATTAATTCTAATAAAGTATGCTTGATTACCCACTCGAACAAACACAAATAGGATTCGTTAAATCCAATAGATCTAAGTAGGCTTGATTACCCACTCGTACAGGTAACACAAACCGGATTTGTAAAACCCAATAAATCTATTTACCATATTAGCGCACACGGATGTGTTTAATGATTCATGAAATTTGGGTAGCAAATAACAGTTTAGGCACTTGTGCAATAACATATTTTAGTAAAAGCATTCAGTTCAAAAACACATGTATTCTAGTTGTAGCATATATCCCCTCACGGGTTTTCAGTTCATTTGTAAAGCATTTAAAAGTGAGGCTATGAACTCACGATATTACGTTTAAAATCATCAAGTCAAAAAAATTTATATTTCTTTATTAAGTAGCATATATCCCCCCAGGGTTTAGAAAACATTATAAAAAGTAAAAGTAGGACTATGAACTCACCTAGAATCCGTAAATTCTGAGCTATATCATATAGAATTTATTCATAAACAAACAACTTGGTCTCACAAACACAAACCCGGATTAACACATTGTGTATAGTATCAAGTCTTTGATCTTTAGTTCAATAATTTTAAGTATTAGTTATGTATTCTTTAATTAATTTTTTGTTGTAATTCTAGCATCATTGTTCGGCCATCATACTCAGAAGCCATTCTATAAACGTTTGAGGAGCGATGGAACTTTAAATCGTAAACCCAACCACTCAGTCAGAACGTAAATTCGAGATGGAACATCTTTGTACAAAGCTCCCTACTAACATGTAAAACTCACATTAAAAATCCTATGAACAGTACACGTAAACAATAACTTATGAAAACACATAAAATTTAAACTTTCCATTTATAATATTAATACACGTGTCACGACAATAAATAACGAACAATCATAAATATTATAAATGTGACACGATCACGAATACCAAATTCATGGATATTAAATCACGAACATACACGGTAATTATTTAGACACGGAAAAGTTACGGGTTACCTTTGGTGGGCCCCACACGCCGCGGCCAAGAGACAAGAGGAAAAGAAAAATTGGCTTTTGGCCCATGACACTAAATAAACAAAACACATGGAATTATTTTTCTCATAATTTAGGTTTCAAGAAAAAAAACACTCCTCTTTCCTCCTTTTGTTCTTGCCGCCAGCCTACACCAAGAAAAAGGGAAAATCGGACGATTTTTGTTACTTGTTATTTATTCGTGATCATATATTCGTTCTACACACGTTGGTATAATCAAAACCTTTTTTTATCTTATTTAATTTATTATGTAATTCATGTTTTAAATTAATTAATCATCAAGAACATGTAAGAACAAACCTAAGATTAATTAATTTCATGTCACAGGTTGGTTTGGTGTGTGGTTGTGGTTCAGCCAAGACAACCGAGACCCCAAAGGGGCTCGGCTTGCTTTTGTTACCACCACCGAGAGTCACATGACTCTCGGCTTGGTTTGGTTGTGGCTCGGACGTAGCAAGAAACCCCGACCAATGGTCGGGGTGTGTTTGTTGTTCGGTTTGGGTGTAACCGAGGCACCACCGAGACCCCAAAAGGGGCTCGACTTGGTTGTTTATTCGGACCCGAGACCAAAAGACCCCGACCTTAGGTCGGGGTATGTTTTGCATGTTTGTTGGTTTTGTTAGTGTCGACCGAGACCCCTCCACCAAGGTCTCAGTGGGACTTTTGTATAGCTTATTTGGTTCGACTTATATAAAACACGGGCTCGGGATTCGGGTTTTTCATGACATCTATTTTAAAGTCACGTTATACTAAACCTTAGGCTAAATTAATTTATTTAATTAATTCATGTATAACCTAAGGTATTTTTACTTAGTCATTTCATTAAAACATGTATTTTAATTAAAATCATATAACATATAGTTTAATTAATTAACCAGTTATTTAATTAATGAGCTATAACCATAACTTGTATTGTACTATTTAAACTGTAATTATTATTTATAATCTAGCTTATTTCTATTTATGGAAACTTACTATTTTTGGAAAATTTCTATTTTGAGAAACTTACTATTTATGGAAACCTGCTATTTTTAGAAACTTACTTAGTATTACAATACAAGTATTATAATACACTATTACATGATTAATACTTAACAGAACATCAGAATAACTACAGTTAACACAGTAAACAGTAAAACATGACAGAATACGTATAACAAGCTAATAATACACAGAACCAGTAAAACACATGTAATTCAGACAACTCATACACGTCCATATTTCTTATGTAGTGTTATTCGTCGAGGTGGATTAGTCTTCATCGTTTTCCTTAGCTTCTACTGGACATAAGGTACGGATTTCCCGTCCTTCAGTAAGGACAATCTCTTCCTTCATTAGGATTTCCCGTATGCAGCCAACTGTTTTCCCTAGTAGTTACAGATTAAATGCTTATGTTTTATTAGTTACCTTAGTCATATACATGCATGACCAGTTTCACCTAGTTATGGAGGTACCATAGCCATAACACTAGAGGCACTATTGTTATGACTTCACCACGGCGGAGTGATAGCTCGTGGCGTCCCTTTTTAGTTATTTGGCCATTATATTATTATATTATCATGTGGGGCGTATGGGTGCATCCTAGTTACATGTTTCAGTCAGGATTTCATGGTGAATGTGGTGTGTGCCTTGCATCCTTCACAAGGAGTTGATCCCTCCTACCCACTTACCAATAAATTAGAGGCATCCCCTCTAATTTGCATGACAAGGTCACCCCTCCAAGTATTCATGCACGTTGTTGACCTCATGACCTATATTGGCTATTATGGTACATTAACTAATACAGATTTTCATAAGTAACATAAGCTATGTTTTCAGAACTAAAACCAGTTAACATGACAGACAACTAGGTTTTTCAGGACTTATTCATTTCCGCTGCTATTCATGCTTTATAATCTTTATATGCTTCCATATTCTATGTTTTCCATGCTTTATTCTCTACCCGTGCACTGAGCGTTATGCTCAGCCGTATACTTTTCCATGTTCCCAAACGACAGGTACCCAAGGACGCAAGTAGGAACTCCAAAGTATGTGCATTCAGATTGGAAGCTATCCGACCTCTTTTACCTTATGCATTTATTCCTACTTTATCATACTTTACTTCTTTTACACATTGTTTAGTCCTTTCCATTTACAATAATTATATTGCTTGTGTGTGAGTTACTAGATTACTGATGTTTGATTCCGGTATTTCTATTTATGGTCATGAATGTTTAGACATTTACCTTGCATGCTTTGATGACACACCATAATTTACTGTAACATCATATCTTAACAAACGTGGTGTTACATAACATGATACCTTCATTACTTTCTAATATTTATAATTTATTTTCTTTAGTTTCAAAATTAGCAAAAATAGTCCTTTAAGTTATATTTTAGCTTAATTACACTTTTAACCCCTAATGTATATAGTTTTAATATTTACATTTTAAACCTTCAAATTAACTTTAGGGTCTCAAAATTTCCAGTTTTTATTCTTATACTTATAACTTTCATTAAATGACACTTTTGGCCAAAATGTTTGGAGTTTCAAAAATGACAGTTTTAGCCCTATACTTGTTAAAAATCACATAACAACCTCAAAAATACACCAAACGATCTAGGATTCTAGAAAAAAGTTTCAAAACACCTTTATAATCATAATAACAACATTTCTCCAGAATTATAGCTTTTGAAATGGGTTTTTTCTTTTTATTTCATGTAAATTACAAAACTAGGGTTTTAAGACATCTTTAGCTTATAACTTCCATTCTAAATAATCATATGACCTATTTTTTTTTAAATTATCTTTCTAACATATGATAAACAGTATAAAAATTCCAAGAAGCATTAAAACGGGATCAAATCTTAGCTAACAAAGTGATTACCTAGGTAGCTCCAAAATGACTCCTAATGGGGCATATGGACTATATCTTCTTCTTAACTCTTCAAGAGCTCTTAGAACTTCTTCCAAAGCTTGCTACTGCTCTTAGGGACTTATTAGGACTTCAATGGAGGCTCTATAATAGAATGTGTAGGTGTTTAGAAGTGAAAGTGAGGGATGATTTCAAAATGGAGCTAAAGACCTCTATTTATACTATTTCTAACCCTTAAGCTCCAAGTAAGGCCTAGCAACGTGTAAGAACATAGGAGGGGTGACTAAGGATGCCTAAGGAGTGATTCATGGAAGCTATGAACTAAAATATCCATGGTAGACTTGTTGGAACTATTTTTAGCCATAAAAAGAACAAGGTTGAAAATTTGCCATCAAGTAGGTGATGCACCTATATCCTTGGTTGCTTAGGGCTGTAAATATCTCCTCAATATTGCAAAATATCTGCCTTAGGTGTGAATTTGGGAGGGAAAGAGTTTAAATGGATTTTTGGAGGGAAAAACCTAGCCGGATGCATTTCTAGGGCTTGTAACTTTGTAACTTTGTAATTCTTGTAATTAAGGGTTTACGAATGTGACTAGTGATGGATTAGGGTAAAATTAGGGTTTTGAAATTGTAATTAATAATTTTAGGTCCTTGGTTTGAAGTTTAACACATGTTTAAAGTGGAAATGGGAAGAAAAACCTAGGCGGGTTAGGGTTTCTAATGATCTATGGCTAAATCCTCGTTAAATCCAATATCCTTGATTAATCTACTGGTGTAAAATCAATTTATACCTCCCAAATTGTCCTTGATTGTAGTAAAATATACGCTTTAAAGAAAAAGACGTATAATCGGCAAGTATTAAATCTCACGTTTTAGGAAAAACGGAAAATCGAATATATGTGAGTTCGTTCTCGAAGGAGTTGTGTGTGTTATGTGCCAATAAATAAAATCAAGTTTGGATTAGTAACGTTTTTGGTCGAGAAATATTGAAAAATAAAGACAAATTACACTAAAAATTACACTACGACGTTAAACACGTAAAATCGTAAAAAGCGACGAAAAACGAAAGTTATCTAAAAATTACCAAAATCTTAATGTAAGTTCTAAAAAGTCTAATTAAAACAAAAAAGAAAACCAAAATTTTCAAAAATATTTTAATTTATTATTATTAATTTTTAAATTTTAATTAAAAACCTAAAAATAAATAAAATTAAAGAAAAGTGCAAATACAAATTTTAAGTTTTGTAAACCTAGATTATATTAAATTATAACTATAACTATTTTTTGAAAAATTTAAAAATTACTTAAATCTATTTTTAATCTGTTTTCTAAAATTTAAAAAGAAAATAATGAGAATAAATTAATTAACAAAGATAAAAAAATAAAAATCCTAAATTGATAACTAATCAAAGGAAAAATGAAAAGAATAAAAAAGCGATCGACCAATAAGCTGATAAGCAACTTATTGCTCTCTAAGTGATTAATATAAGCTAAAAAAATCCTTTAAATATTAAGGAAGGGAAAACCTTACCAGTAAAGACCCTAGGGTGCACTGGTAAGGTTGTTGGTATGTGAGTGAAGGGGCGCAGGTTCGAGTCCTGGCCTTTTTACTTTTTTAAACATTACTTTTTTTTCTCTTTTCTTTGTTAACACTTGTGCACAGTAACTCACTACACTCCAAAACACAAACACAAGTCCAAATTAACACGAATCAAAGCTCATAGACCTCACAATTTGTCACTTCATTTCTATCCTACTGTTTGGGTTTTTTTGGATGCCCAGTATAGGGAATGTGTGTATTACTGGGCACAAATGACACCCTCACTTGTGTTTTGCAAGTGAGAAGTAAACAACACACAAAAACAATGCCAATTCAACACAATACAACCAAGATTCAACAAAATTAGCAAACAGTTAACAAAAATGTGGGCTTGCTGGTTTGCTTTGCTATTGGTGGGCTTATACGCTAGATTTAAGCACCAAAGTGCACCTAAAAAGATAATAACAGATAATCTGCACCTATCCTCCCCTATGAACTAGCAAATGACTGATTCCTAAGCTATGAAACAACAAAACAAACCTCTAGACCCCTATTACACAACAGACAAATAAGATGGATGGTTGCTAATATGTTGTACCAAAAGGTGAAATTCAAATAACCAAAACTCGAGTTATGGATAAACAAACCCCTAATAATATTTCTCAGATCCCTAGACCATCACTTAAACCATCCATGACAAAAATTTCAAATGCTAAAACAAAAATCCAAATCAAACACATCTAATGAAGATTTCTGCCAAATTTGTAGAAAAAACTCTTGAACATGCAAATCCCTACAACTACCTCGAAACTTCAAAGTAAACCTTAACTCTAGTCTAAACAAACTGAAGAGACAAGTTTGGGCTGTGTATGGTTCATGATGCTGTCATTTACAGCCTAAATCAAACAAAACCATACACCCTCTTAAATTTACTTAAACCAAAAGTTTCAAAGAAAAATTTAACAAACTAAGCTGAAATTCAGTTGAACCTCTTTAAACATGCATGTAAATTATCAAAAACACAAATTTTCCATAAAACTAATGAAAATCAGCTGTCAAACTTAGAATCACACAAGCACATATCCAGAAAAAGCAAGTTCAACTAAAAAAGGTCTCAAAGCCACAAACATGGAAAGTGTACATCCACACTTCCAAAAATTTGAACTGATGTACTTTAAATGAGTACAAGATTCCTATGATTGGCTTATGGGAGGCTGTTTTGATGCTATGGCAAGAGTGAACACACCACCCTATAATACAACAGTCAAAGGGTGGTGCTTATGGTACCTGCTGAGAAACAAAGCACAACCATGTAACTTAAACTCCTATAAGCTCTCTTTGTCAGAGAGGGCCAGTAGCTTATGCTATAGTAAGATGACAGGAAATCAAAGTTTTTAGTAAAATAAATTTTCCTTTCATAAAATAAATAAAGTAAACAGAAATGACAACAACTAGTTATACCCTTGGCTCATTCACTTATGTTGTCAGCATAAGCAAACCAACAAGCTTATAACCAATTGGGTCCCAAAAAGTTTTTAACAAATCAGTTTGATAAAATCTTTGGTGAAAATGAGATCAATCTTTGAAAAGATAAAACAACACAAATTTAAACTACTTAGAATTAAAATAGAACACAAAAAAAACAATTGCAAGGCCAAAATTGTACGTTAACTATTAATGAAGAAGGGTTTACAAAATGTTAAATCCTGGAACAAAAGGCAATACACAAATCGTATGATTTTTTTATACTACTCTAGAAAGGATCTAGAAAAACCATAAAGTAGAAACCCTAAGAAATGTTATTCCTAAACTGCCCTTGGTTCGATTTCAAGTTCTTGGTCACATTTGTCCTCATCTTGCAATGTGATGATCTTGTAGGGGTCCAGTTGTTATTTGACTCATCATAGCCGTTTATCCAATCTTTGGGAGCAAGTTTGTGCTTGGAGTCGTTGATGGACTGTTTATCACATGTATATGTTGGTCATGGTGTAGCAGGGGAGGGGACAAAAGGTGAGGGGTCGTTTTCTGGGTGTAAGGAAGTGTTGGGGATTGGGTAAATAGTATTTTACCCAAGGTGAATTAGGTTTTAAGTAAAGGGGAGGGTTAATGTACCTAGGGTGTTCTAGGGTTTATGGAGGACGGATTAGGGTGGATAATCGTAACAGTAAAAGTTTCCCTCCACTATTATCATTATTATAACCCCGGTTTAAAATGTTAAGTGAGGTGACGTGGTGCTTGGTGATGGTCCGGGTAGAGTAGTTGGATTGGGCAAAGGATGCATTTAGTTTAGGTAATAGATGGGTATGGATAGGTTTATGGGTAAAATGGTAGGGTTTGGGTATCAAGTGTGGCAAGAATAGTCCATGGACTCCCAATATTTTGGCATATTGAGTATTAACAGCTTTATAACAAAATCCTTTGTTATCATCTTTGACCAAGTTGTCAACTATGGCACATGTGTTTCCACCAACTTTTAAACAAGGACCATAAATGCAATTAGAGCGTTCTTCAAGGGCTAATATGGTCATTTCTTGAAACTTTAGGACCAATCTTGTAATTTTGGGGTTTTACAAGGGCCTAAAGTGACAAGTCTTCAATTTTTGAGGGACCAAAATTGAAATCTTCAAACTTCAAGGACTTTATTGGAAATTCATTGTTCGAGTCCGGTTCTTTGTGCGGCTTCGTTTCCCGTGTTCATTTTTCTTGATTCTTGTTCTCTTTTGTAGATTTCATGATATCCGTACCTAAAATACACAATGAACAAACACAATCATATTTTACGGTATGTTATGACATTTCTAAGCATTTTAAGCCCGATTTGGACGATGAGACTATGTATAAATGCAATCTCATCACTCCCCATACCAAACCATCGCCGTAACCTCACGCAATGCTAGAATTAAGTATCTTAGCACCTCCAAAATTCATTTTTATATGACAATTTATTAAAAAGTAAATTTAAATTAACTACGATATGCGTTTTAGACATAATGTATTGTTTTCGTCACGAGAACGTGACTTTTAGAGTCAAAGAATAAGAACACGTGAATGCCTCATAGAGATAAGTTTGTCATCCTCGATTTTCACTCAATTCCATGCTAAGCGTGAAACGAGATCATTGTTATTAAAAGTTAGTAATGCTAACACTACTCATATGCTCTAATCACGTACTTAAACTCCCTTATTCCTAAGGTGTATCTCTTATATTTTATTCTTGTCTTAATGATCACGAGGATACATTTTTTAGTTATGCGTAGATAGGAATTAGGTCCAAAAATAGAGCCTTAACGGTGTAATCAAAATCATCGACATAATATTTTTTCCTAATAGACAACAATGTCAAAAAATTAAGTCAACAAAAAGGATCGATAAACACGGTTTTAGAACGGTTTTGAACATAAGACTTATTACCATGACTTTTATGACCCACCTTATCATCGGTGGCTTTGATTATCATGGTTTACCTCCATCTTTTATTCAACTCCACCATGGAGCTTTTATTATGACTTGGTATTGCCCTTATCTTTTACTTAACCTCGTAATGAGGTGTTTATTATGGCTTGACGTATATTGATTGTGGTAAATTACGACCTTTAGGAAAAGGTGCGTAAAAGCGGTAAGTATTAAGTGATGATTTAGGAAAATCAAGCACTAATGACCCAATGAAGTTCGTTTCCCAAGGTGGTATATGTGTGTGACTAAGATGTAAATGATTTGAGATTAATATTGGTTTAGAAGGGGATGAGAAAAGAGGATGACGAAGACGTGAAATTAATTACTTCAATGACAAAACGTAAAACCGTAAAACCTATAAAAATAAAAATTAATTCTAAAAATTACCAAAAATTTACCAAAAATCAAAATAAATAAACTAAGAGTTTACCAATGATCAAAAATTTTTCAAACCTTTTAAATAATTAAATATTCAATTTTTAAATGCTAATTAAAGCCCTAAAAATCAAATAAATTATCAAAAAGCCCAAATAAAGATTTTTTAATTAGTAAACCTCTAAAATGACCTCAAAAGATTAAAAACTATTTTTAGAAATTTTTAAACTAATAAAAACTATTTAAAATGATTTAAAAACTATTAAAACTTAAAATAATTATAAAAATTAATCTAAAAGTGACAAAATTATTCCAAAAGTTGCAAAACTCCTATTTTAATGTATTTAAGCTAAGAAAAATGTAAAAAGTTGAAAAATGTGAAATTTGAAAAATAATAATAAAATAATATTAAAATAATATTAAAAATCTAAAAATTAGAAGAAATTCTAAAAACTTGCAAACTAGTTTATTTTAACCTAAATAAACAGAAAATGAAAGTGAGATGACCAGAATACCCCTATTGGGCCCTCAAATGGGCCAAAACCAAAAACAGTCCACTTAAATGGGCTTTTTAGCCCAAAAAAGTCAAACCTGGCCCAATTGACTTGGAAAAGCCCAATCTGACTCAAAATTTGATTCTAAACACAAGACACTAAAGGTCCAAAAGCTGAAAGTGAGCTTATCAAAACTTATTATGCAAACAGCTTATCCTTATTGGGCTTTTTGGCCCATTAAGCAATAAGCTAATGCCATAAACTCTAATTTGACACACAACCTTCTTTTGGGATGCTTAAGAGATCTGTAAAAAGAAATTTTGAAAAAGCACACTCAATAAGCCAAAAAATAAGTAAAGTAATATTTCACTAAAAGACAAAATAGTTTGTTTTTGAGAAATAAGGCACCTCAGGACTTGATTTAACTTGCAAAATGTCACAAATGAACTCAATAAGCCAAAACAATCAACAAAATTACAATAAGCAAAACCAATAAGCCAGAATAAGCCAATAAGCACTTATGAAAAAGTCAATTAAGTTGGTTTTCTAGTCAAACCCTAAAGTCAACCCACCAAATGCTCCAGTATGAACAAATGGGTCAAATAATGAGCACCTATTACAAAATCCAAGTTGTTGCTGGTTAAAATAAGCTATTATAGCTTATTGATAAGCTGAAACCCAATTAACACTAGCAGTGACAACTTTCAGTAGGAACTGGTTCCCACTGCTTTGACTATTTGACCAAGCTTTTTAGAGAGATTTAGTTGGATTCAATTGGAAACAAAGGAACCCTTGTGATCAGTGAATCACAAGGATCAATATCAACAAGAAAATCACAATTTGGTTCACACAATAAGCCAGAATCAATCAAACAGTCACCAGATATGGCACAGACATGTGAAATAAGCAGTTATGCACAAATAAGCAGATTTAGCCTGAATAAGCAGACCAAACTCAACAGGATGCATACACAAGCTATATAAACTATGAATAAGCACAAATAAACTTATATCAAACACTGAATCAAAGCAAATAACAAGATCAAAGCAGATACAGTTACTGATGAACAAGGTGAATATGCAAAAACCTTTTGCTGATCTAATTGACCACAGATCCAAATTCAAGCACTCAAATCTCTTTCCCTGGTGTAGTTAACCTAGATTTAACACTTGCTATCCCTAGTCTATGATTAGATCTAGGTGTCCTCAAAATCCTAGCCAATTTTACCAAGTAACAAAGATTTTATACCCTTTTTATGAATCAAGGTGTTTCAAACCACAAAATATGCAGCAATATGACCAAGTATATCAGACAAGCATGTACCAACAGATAGCAACAATTGACAACCACTTAACAATACACAAATCCAACTCAAACAGTTAACCCAAACACCCCTTAAAAACCTGTTTTCACAAATTTTCAAAGTATTATCCAGATTCAAACCACAAATCAAACTAACAATCCCTCATTAACATCAAACAATACCAGATTAACAATATTCAACCACAAAAATACAGATTCACCTATAATCATGCAATAATCACAAAATTTAGAAAAATAAAGAGGAAATGAAAAGGGAAGAAGGTGCAAACCTCCAAGACCTACATCCAGGCCCTGGATTGTTTGAGCTTAGGTACTAGCAGAACAAGTACCAGCTTCCAATGCTGCTAAGATGAACAAACAATAAGGTGAGATCAACTAAACAACCACTTTCTGATTTTTTGAAGCACAAGCTTTATCACTTAAAACCTTGCCTCAAAAAACCTTCAAACAAGATTATGGAACTCAGATTCTAGCTTATCAGACACCAAACTTTTATAAATAACAGACAAGAATTCAAAATTTTCAGAAATTCAAACTTTATTTCATAAAAAGGAATTACAAAGATTTGAAAGCTACAATCTGGAACAAAAGCTCTCTCACAGGTTGAGGAGTCTATTTATAGGCAAATGCCAAGCTAACACTATTCACAAACCCTAGAAGTGAAATTCCTATTCTATCCTTGAGTCTTCTAGACGAATTATTGGTGTGAGTTGTCCAAAGTGATCCTGGATGTTCATTTTAGCTTTGAGATGAAGCAAGGACTCTCAGCTGTTGATTTGGCCACGTCAGATAACTTGGAGGGCAAGTAGTCATGTGATTGGTTGAACGGGAATTGGGGGTGGGTTCTATTGTGAGTGGGATTAAGGGTTTTAAGGTTGGGATGTGTTTCTGCACATGTGAATCAAGCGTGTGCAAAGGTAATTGGAAATTACCCCTTATTTAAGTGGAGTAAATTTTGGGTGGTGAAAAAGGTGAACAGTAGTGATTTTGATCCGAAATTGGGGGAAAGTAAGTGTTTGGCGCGTGTTATGGGATTTGAAGTTTGGAATTGGCAACTTGGGTCCTTGTTCTTTGGGAAAATGGGTATTTAATGTTTTCAGCAAACAAAAACGAATTCCCTTTGTTATAAACTTTCATAACTTTGTACTTTTGACACCAAACTTTGGAAAAAGGGTTATAAGGGTAGTTTTGCCATTTTTGGATAATTCAAGGACTGATCTTGGACATTGTTGATCTTCAAAGGTCTTCAATATAACTTTGACTTCATGAGGGACCATAATTGGCAATTTAGAATTGTTGAGGGACTAAACTTTCCATTTCTTTAAAGTTGAAGGACCATTTGTGTAATTTTGACAAACTTAAGGGACCAAACTTGTAATTATGAATATAAAAGGGTTTTAAGTGTCATTTCTTCATTCATTGAGGATTAATCTTGCATATCTTCAAGTCTTCAAGGGTATATGTTGGATAAATTATGATCTAGGGCCTGGTTCTTTGTACGGCTTCGTTTCTCGTGTCCGTTTTTCCTTGTTTCTTGTGATCTTTTGTCTTTTTCACGATATACATACATAAAATACACAAGTAAACAAACACAAGCATATATGGTATTTTATGACATTTTTATGCATTTAAAGCCCGAAAAGACCGATGAGATCATGTATAAATGCCATCTCATCACTCCCCCATACTAAGCCATTGCCGCGCCCTCACGCAATGCTAGAATAAAGTATCTAAGCATCACCAAAGTTCAATTTTCTTAACCTTTATTGAAAAGTAAAAGACTTGCAACATACTACGGAAATGTGTAAAGACATAATGTATGATTTTCATCACGAATGTGACTTTTAGGGTTAAAGAATAGAAATAAGCAAATGTACCTTAGAGTAAACTTCGTCATCCTTGATTGTCATACATTCCATGCTAAGTGCAAAAACGAGATCATTGTTGGTACAAGTCACAATGCTAACACTACTCATACGTCCAAATTGTGTGATACTTTTTCTCCCCGCAATCCTAGTTATTATAAAAGGAAATGGGTTACTAGCATTTTTTAACTATTTGTCATGGATCACAAGTGATTCATATTGACTTATTTGAGTAGTTATTAGTTCGAAAGCAAAGTAGCACGATTTAATCGATAGTTAGCCGAAGGACAAAATCTTTTAAAACGGCTTCTCGTGTATCTCCTTAAGTTCATATCTTGGCATAACTCGTTTCACGATTTGAGACCTTTCTCGGACCGATATTTGGCATGTACTTCATACTTCAAATCTTAGGAAGACGTTATTGAAATTATGGTCTTCTCTTCATATATTTGGAATTTCTTCACTTGACGTTTTTGAGAGATTCTTCATATTTGGACCACGACTTCATCATTTTTCTTCAATCTGTACTTTGGACTTTGATATACAACGATCCGCCTCCTTTTCGGACTTGGATATATTTATCCTCATACCTTGTAAGGGTCTTTTTGGATAGACTTTCTCCATGATCTTTAGGGGAGTAATTGCTTTTCGTCGTGTGTCTCGATCCTTCATATTGATTTAGGAATAATGATACTTCACATCATCTTGGATCTTTAGCAAAAATAGAGCTCCTCATGCCTTGTTAGGGCCTTTTTGGATGATCGCCAATCTTCGCGTCCCACTTCAATAAGTTATGCCTTGGCTATGAACTTTATTCAACCCCGAGCAACTTTTAAACGATCTTGCGCTAGAGGCTAAGTAACCTTTCAAATCGTACGCCCTTACTTATTGCAATTATTTTTATTCCTAATGCATTGATCTTATGGGAAGAAAAAGCCACAATTAAAAACATATGAGTTTTTGAAAGAACATTTTCATGTTCTACGTTTAGCATGATCACTTGTCTAACTCTATCATCTCTCGTTCTTCAGTATATAAAGACCTCTAATTAAAGAGACTCGTGAATACTTAGCCATGCAAGTCAAAATTAAGCCAACTTTGGCTTAGCTTTCATTAAGACTATATCAAATCAAAGTTTTGGGTTTTCAAGCCACCTATAGGATCTTGCACTTTATTAGACTTTTTCAAGTTTAGAGAATGCATTTTATAGTTCCCTTGATAAGTGACTTTCTAGGATCAATTATAGGAGCTTGCGAAAAGTTCTTGTTTTTAACCCGTATGAGCTAAGACTTTCGCGTTTTAAAGCTCCGTATATAAAAGTCTAGCAAAACTTGAATTGAGCGGGTTAAGGAATGTAAATGGCTCCAAATGCCTATCAAGTCAAAAATTAGCTCTTATTCTACCCATCGGAAAATATACATTCGTGTCTCAAAAACACTTATGAAAACCAAGAAATTTTTTAAAATTTGGCCATTTTTAGCCTTATTAGCAACAAAACAAAACATTGAAAATTGGAGAGCGTAAGGGCGTTGTAACACCCCATTTGGATAAATGGAATATCACAGGATAATCATGGCGTAACATCAAAGCATAAGGTAAATGTCCTAGAACATTACATGACCATAAGGGATAACCGGAATCAAACATCAGTCCCCAACATAAACTCATAAACATAGCATAAAGTAAAAGTAATGCAGAAATAACAGAACATAAAATAGATCCCATCCTATGCATAACCTTTCCATGCTCCTGACCTTTTGTACCTGTCGTTTGGGGACATGAAAAGAGAAAACGGCTGAGCGAGACGCTCAGTGCGCGGATATATAATAGTAACATGGAATAGCATAACATAAGTGAAGGCTGAAATGAAAGCATAAAAATGAAAATGCAGCGGAATAATGTAAGTCCTGAAAAACCTGGTGACATGTGGTAAACTTGTAACTTGAAATAAACTGGTTTATTCTTAAAGTATCATGTTCATGTAAATACTGAAAGTTTGCTGTTTGATTATGAAACTATAATTTAACTGCCAAAGAGCTCATATAGGTCATGAAATATATCAACGTGCATAAATACATGGAGGGGTGACCTCGTCATGCTATAGATGGGTGACCTCTAAATACTGTGCTGGGTGGAGGGATCAGCTCCAATGTGAAGGATGTAGAGCACACACCACATTCACCCTGATAACTTGTAACACTTATAAGCCTAGGATGCATCCATACGCCCCACTAAACATACATATAAAAATGGCCAAACTGAACATGAGTGGGACGATGCAGGATATCACTCTCCTGCATGTGAGTCACGACACCGGTGCCTCTAGTGCCGTGGTTACGGTACCTCCGTAACTAGTACATAAACTGGTCATGCTTGTATATAATGCTCTGGAAATTTATTTAGTTATTAACATGATTACTGAGAAGCTTAAACATATACTGGGGAAAAACATTTGGCTGCAGACGGGGAATCCTAAACATGCATAGGAAAGGAAGTCCTTACTGAAAGGACGGAAATCCGTACCTCACGTCCAGTAACGTAAATGAAGAATAACGTGGAGGATGAAAACGTGAAGAAGATCACACTCCATAAATGCTACATAATAAAGATGGACATGTATGAGTCGCTTGGTTAACTTATACTTAATAATTTTTAATTATTTGATGTAATCTTAACTTGTTCTTGTATTGCCTTAACGTTCTTAACTTATATTATAACCCATGTATCATGCTTAGTGTATTTTATGTTCATATGTTTTAATTAGCATAAATTATATTTATTTCATAATCGTGTAGTAAACTCTACTTAATAAATACTTACGCTAAATAATAATAATTATTAGTTAATATTAACGTGCATGGTTTTTACTTGAAATCATAATTCATATTATAACATGATAATTTAATAAAACTAACGTTAACTAGATAAATAAACAATTAATATAAGTCACGCTTATTAATTTAATTAAGTGAATAAAATACTTGGCAAAATATCGTTAATTAAATACAACCCATGTCGCGTAAAATATTTAATCATAGCGTATAAATAATAGTAAAGTTAATTATATTTGATAACATATTTTTAACGTACCCAAGCCTACCGAGACACCCGTGTCTCGGTCGCACGAAACAAAACAATAATTAATAAAAATATACCCTAAAACCACATGCTGTCCAACATATCCCTTTTTCTGTTTTATCCGATATATAAAATAGTACTGCTCAATATATAACATAACTGTGTTGTCCGATATCTCCTGCCAGTTCTACCCGATATATACCCTATGTGTCGTCCGAGGAAAACTGGGGAAAAAGTTCTGTTTTTGCTATTATTTTATACCCGCTGTTTAACACAACCCTAACTAGGGTTGCCCCTGTTTGGCCTAACACCATGCCGGCACCCAAAAAGGTTGCAGCTGGTGACTATATTTTACCCATCGAGACCTTAAATCTTGTCTCGGCTCGCGTGTAGGCTGAAACAAACGCCTCGATTACCAAATTTAAAACAACCCTCATTTTATAACATGTTATTAACCCCAAACCCTAATCCTAATCACTTTATAACCGAAAAGAAAAATAAAATTATGTGATCTATATCGTAAATTCGTTTTAGGGTTTACGATGATTAAAGAATACCAAACCTGCTTCTTGATCAAAGCCACGACTCCATTCTTGTTTTCTGCTTGGAATAGACGCAGCAAGGAAAGATCCCAAGGAATCCGCTATCGGGCTGCATGGATTTAGGGTTTCTGTTTGTGTGATCTTGCGTCGTAAGAAAACAAGAATCTTGTTTCCTGTTGTTGGATCGATGGCAGCAAGGAGGCACCAAAAAAAACCGATCGGCTGTGTAATTTAGGGTTTGTGTTTGTTATTTTATGTCGACCAAAAAAAACAAAGCCTCCCCGTTTTTTATTTTGTAAGGGTCGGTTTGGTTTTACATTGTTGGGCTGCGGCCTAAGCTGCCTTCCCTTAATCTGGCCGCCCAAACAACCCATATTCTTATTTTATTAATTATTCCCGCGACTTGTTAAAAACGTTACGCGTAGTCGTGATTTAAACTTGTAAATTTTCTTAGTTATCCTTTTACATATTAAACATAATTATTATTTGTGTAACTACTTGTCGTGTTAATTTAATACACGTAATATTAATCGTGTTAAATATTATCGTCGCACGGTTTAAATGTCGTGAATTATTATTATTGTGGTTTTTCTTATTATACGTAAATTCGTGTCGTACGTTAATAATAATAATATACGAAATTATTAGTTGTACTAAAATAATATACGTAGTAGTCGTGTTAATTATTCGTAACACGTGTCGTATTATTAAATAATCATAAAGTTTAAATTTATACATAATTTCGTGTACGAAATGTTCTAGGGTTTTTAAAGCGGGTTTTACAACTCTTCCCTTCTAAAAGAATAATTCGTCCTCGAATTAGAGATACGATATCCTGGAAGGAACATGAACGTAACTTGACTGTAGAGAACATGGAACATGACGTGACTGAATGGAACATGGAACATGAAGTGACTGAAAAGAACATATCTGAACTTATCAAAGAAAAATAGGATAAGAAACAACATGAAAAGATACGTGAAAGATATGATACTAAGTATCATACCTACTGGTATAAGCACACACAAAGCATTGATGCGTGAGACATACTGAGACGTAGTACGTGAACAGTTTTGAACGTGATACGTGAATAATTGTGAACGTGATACTTGGAGATATGGTGCATGAATTATGAGAACATAAAGTGAACGAGAATACGTGCAATATGTCGTGAACGTGACATGAGAACGTAGGGTAACATGATCTGGAACATATCGTGAACGTGCAATAACTAAGGAGGTAAAATTAATGATACGAGCTGAGACATGAAATGTGACGTGAAACGTCTGTCTGAGGATGAAAAGTCATACTAAACTTGAGTCTAGTCTCCCAAGCTTCCTACAATCTTTCCAGAATGAAAGTGAAACATAACTTGTAAGATAGGATATGATCATGATTGCGAATGATGTCATGGACATGGAAGTGAAAATCAAATCATGATAATGAAAGAAAATATAGACGTGGTTAATTTCGTGAATGCTCACGTGAAACATAACTTGAGAACTGAAATAATCATACAGAGGTGAACGCAAATAATGAATGCTAACATAAACCTTTATCTGATCTGATAGCTGAAAAAGTTTCGTGTAATTGTACGATCATTGGCTGGAAAAATAGCTGATAGTCTGCTAATGTACACTCCTTTCGGATGAAAGAAGACATGTAAGATTGGTTAAATTTTCGAATGGCGATTCGAATATTTCTAAAGGTTGAAGTGACTGCAAGCGTGTTGGCGTTCTATTTAACCTGCTGAAAAGTCAGGCATTTAGATATGAACATAAATACATCTTGTTTCATGTTTCTCCACCAAAATCTGGTTGAGATCATAATACCTCTTTGTAGGATCAGGATACATAGAAATTGGAAGCTATGAGTCTAGGTAAAATTTAGACTTCTCTTAGCGTAAGATTTCTGGAACACATAAGTTAGATGTAGGATTTTATTCTTTATGCGTAGGCGTAATCATGGTAAAATTTACGTACAGAAAAAAAAATTCAGTGTGAAATTCCTCCGTTATAAGTCTTGTAACATAGAGCGAAGATGGTGTTCATACTCTTCTAAACTTAAAGAAGGTCATAATATTAGAAATGAATAGAAAAATGACTTGTCCAGAGTTTATGAAAATTTTATTTCTCAAATCCTCAATTACTGCTGGCATTCGTAAACTGAAAATGCACAAACATGAATTCATAATGACCATAACGTGTGCGAAGTCAGTCACGGAAGTGTCCTGCTCTTTCACTCACAACTGTCGATAGCCTGATCGTAAATCGATCTTTGAAAGTGTTTAGAGTCTGGTAGTTGATTGAATGGCTGAATAATACTTGGGGAAAAAAATGGTCATGAATGGTGGTAGACTTGGTAGTTCCTTCTGGTAATATATTTGAGAAAATTCTGAAGTAATCGACTGATTAATGGATAAGAATATCGAAGGTCGTGTCATAATTGATAGCTAAGAAATTCTTCGTAGCCAATAACACATGCTTGTAGGGCATAAGAAAAAAATCACCAATTTTCCAGGTGGAAATCCAATGCTGAATGTATTCAGGAATCTGAACATTATTGAATATAATCTGGTACGAATAATGCAAGGTCTTGTCATAAATCTGAAATGGAAGTCTATATATACTTGGGTGATATAACGACTTCTAAGATGGACAAGAATGTCTGAATATGAAATCGTGAAATGAAAGTGTCGTGTCCGCACATGAAGTAAACGTGACAGATTTCACTGAATGTGTTTCGTCCGTCTCATACGAAACGAACACTACATGACCAACTATGAACAATAAGTTAGAGATGGTGCTGAAATCTTGGTGGCTTGATTCATACATGGCATAACAAAATAAGTATACCCTTAAAAAGGTACCTTGAATCACTGAGGCTGAGTTTAGAATTTATGCATGAGTCGTGTGTCTTGACTTATGTCCTGATATGAGAACTATACGTGTGACATGTGTCTTGACTGGTATCTTGACATGCGTCTACAATACATATTCATGAGAGGATGTGTCTTGACGGATGTCTTGACATTTAACAATAAATCATAATGATAATGGTGGTTAAAATGCCAGAATTGGCCTCGTATTGCTAAAAGAAAACTAAATGACAACTGGCATAAAACTGAGAGGATAATGGCATGGAAATGAAATAATAGTGTCTGGTGGATGAAGTATGTTTTCAGTCGGGTTGTTCCGATCTATCGCCTTCATCCTTGTTTCGTAAGGTTCTCAAGTATGTAAATAGAAACAACATGATAAACAGCACCTTGTAAAAGATGTCATGTGGAGAAACGCCTGAGATAAAAGATAATCGACTAGCGAATGCTCATGGAATATTGTAGGTGAAATACACATAGACTACGACACATGGAATACACGTGGAATATGGTACCTGGAATACACATGGAACACTATACGTGGAGTTCATATGAAATGCATGTGAGATGATCGATGTGGTGTCAATCATCTAACATGATTTAAAAGGGAAAACTGATTAAATGGTTAGAAAACTGAACTGAAGTGAGGGACATGATAGCCCAGCAATTTCAGCGTAGACATCATTCTGGTTACATAGAGGGAACACTAAAATACAAATAGGATGGTAAAAAAAATTTAACGATGATTTACATGAAAACATGATTAATGGAAACCAACCATGATTATTATAAAAGCGATATTAAACGAAATCCATCAATTTATAGCATGAGGGCATGATCAACATGATGGAAACATAATTTACATAAGGAGGCATGGAACAAAATCATCATGACGATGAAATTATCGTGAAGAAACATGGGACAAATTAGCATGAAGCAGCATAAAATATAATCAGCATGAAAACGAGGTTAACCATGATAGTATGAAAACATACTTGACATAAGGAGACGTAGCAATAATTGAGGGTACATAAAATGTTATGACTGTTATGAAATAAGCTTGAGAATTGATGGTGTGGATGACTATGAATCGTTTCATAATGCAAAATAATGCAACCTAAATGCCAATTCTAACATAATATGGTATGACATAAACATAACAGATGCATGATAAATTTTATAAAGTATGAATCAGTTTATTATGCATGAAAACAGTTTAAAAAAAAATGCATGGTCAAGAACTATGATGATATGTACATGAGTGAACGCCTATGGGTCGGTTCACAAAACAACAAGGCAAGTGTAGACGCCTATGGGTCGGTCCACTAAACAACAAAATTCGAAAGAAAAACACATGCGACTAAATAGGCCAGTCCTGTACCAACCATACTCAATCAAAATTCCTGTAACAATGATGCATGAAATAAATGCATGAAGAAAATGAATGCATGAAATAAATAATGGAACAACTATCTAAGAACTTAACCGAAAACATGTGACTAAGTATGCACTACAGTGGTCTAATCCTTACTAGTCTAAATTCATGAGGAGATATTGTGTGTAAGCAATGACATGTAACTAAGTAGGGATGACTGTTGATCAATCCATATTCGTAAACATAGACCTGATGGAAAACATCATGGTTAAAGGAATAAGGTTCTGAAATTATCTATACGTGGAATAGTGAGTTTGGCTTAGGAAGGTCCTGGTGACTACCCACTAGTCACAGGTCAAGTTTTAAAGCCTACAGGTCGAACCTTGCGCTCTGATACCATAATTGTAACACCCCATTTGGATAAATGGAATATCACAGGATAATCATGGCGTAACATCAAAGCATAAGGTAAATGTCCTAGAACATTACATGACCATAAGGGATAACCGGAATCAAACATCGGTCCCCAACATAAACTCATAAACATAGCATAAAGTAAAAGTAATGCAGAAATAACAGAACATAAAATAGCTCGCATCCTATGCATAACCTTTCCATGCTCCTGACCTTTTGTACCTACCGTTTGGGGACATGAAAAGAGAAAACGGCTGAGCGAGACGCTCAGTGCGCGGATATATAATAGTAACATGGAATAGCATAACATAAGTGAAGGCTGAAATGAAAGCATAAAAATGAAAATGCAGCGGAATAATGTAAGTCATGGGAAACCTGGTGACATGTGGTAAACTTGTAACTTGAAATAAACTGGTTTATTCTTAAAGTATCATGTTCATGTAAATACTGAAAGTTTGCTGTTTAATTATGAAACTATAATTTAACTGCCAAAGAGCTCATATAGGTCATGAAATATATCAACGTGCATAAATACATGGAGGGGTGACCTCGTCATGCTATAGAGGGGTGACCTCTAAATACTGTGTTGGGTGGAGGGATCAGCTCCAATGTGAAGGATGTAGAGCACACACCACATTCACCCTGATAACTTGTAACACTTATAAGCCTAGGATGCATCCATACGCCCCACTAAACATACATATAAAAATGGCCAAACTGAACATGAGTGGGACGATGCAGGATATCACTCTACTGCATGTGAGTCACGACACCGGTGCCTCTAGTGCCGTGGTTACGGTACCTCCGTAACTAGTACATAAACTGGTCATGCTTGTATATAATGCTCTGGCAATTTATTTAGTTATTAACATGATTACTGAGAAGCTTAAACATATACTGGGGAAAAACATTTGGCTGCAGACGGGGAATCCTAAACATGCATAGGAAAGGAAGTCCTTACTGAAAGGACGGAAATCCGTACCTTACGTCCAGTAACGTAAATGAAGAATAACGTGGAGGATGAAAACGTGAAGAAGATCACACTCCATAAATGCTACATAATAAAGATGGACATGTATGAGTCGCTTGGTTAACTTATACTTAATAATTTTTAATTATTTGATGTAATCTTAACTTGTTCTTGTATTGCCTTAACGTTCTTAACTTATATTATAACCCATGTATCATGCTTAGTGTATTTTATGTTCATATGTTTTAATTAGCATAAATTATATTTATTTCATAATCGTGTAGTAAACTCTACTTAATAAATACCTACGCTAAAATAATAATAATTATTAGTTAATATTAACGTGCATGGTTTTTACTTGAAATCATAATTCATATTATAACATGATAATTTAATAAAACTAACGTTAACTAGATAATTAAACAATTAATATAAGTCACGCTTATTAATTTAATTAAGTGAATAAAATACTTGGCAAAATATCGTTAATTAAATACAACCCATGTCGCGTAAAATATTTAATCATAGCGTATAAATAATACTAAAGTTAATTATATTTGATAACATATTTTTAACGTACCCAAGCCTACCGAGACACCCGCGTCTCGGTCGCACGAAACAAAACAATAATTAATAAAAATATACCCTAAAACCACATGCTGTCCAACATATCCCTTTTTCTGTTTTATCCGATATATAAAATAGTACTGCTCAATATATAACATAACTGTGTTGTCCGATATCTCCTGCCAGTTCTACCCGATATATACCCTATGTGTCGTCCGAGGAAAACTGGGGAAAAAGTTCTGTTTTTGCTATTATTTTATACCCGCTGTTTAACACAACCCTAACTAGGGTTGCCCCTGTTTGGCCTAACACCATGCCGACACCCAAAAAGGTTGCGGCTGGTGACTATATTTTACCCACCGAGACCTTAAATCTTGTCTCGGCTCACGTGTAGGCTGAAACAAACGCCTCGATTACCAAATTTAAAACAACCCTCATTTTATAACATGTTATTAACCCCAAACCCTAATCCTAATCACTTAATAACCGAAAAGAAAAATAAAATTATGTGATCTATATCGCAAATTCGTTTTAGGGTTTTCGATGATTAAAACGAATACCAAACCTGCTTCTTGCTCAAAGCCACGACTCCATTCTTGTTTTCTGCTTGGAATAGACGCAGCAAGGAAAGATCCCAAGGAATCCGCTATCAGGCTGCATGGATTTAGGGTTTCTGTTTGTGTGATCTTGCGTCGTAAGAAAACAAGAATCTTGTTTCCTGTTGTTGGATCGATGGCAGCAAGGAGGCACAAAAATAAAATAAAACCGATCGGCTGTGTAATTTAGGGTTTGTGTTTGTTATTTTATGTCGACCAAAAAAAACAAAGCCTCCCCGTTTTTTATTTTGTAAGGGTCGGTTTGGTTTTACATTGTTGGGCTGCGGCCCAAGCTGCCTTCCCTTAATCTGGCCGCCCAAACAGCCCATATTCTTATTTTATTAATTATTTCCGCGACTTGTTAAAAACGTTACGCGTAGTCGTGATTTAAACTTGTAAATTTTCTTAGTTATCCTTTTACATATTAAACATAATTATTATTTGCGTAACTACTTGTCGTGTTAGTTTAATATACGTAATATTAATCGTGTTAAATGTTATCGTCACACGGTTTAAATGTCGTGAATTATTATTATTGTGGTTTTTCTTATTATACGTAAACTCGTGTCGTACGTTAATAATAATAATATACGAAATTATTAGTTGTACTAAAATAATATACGTAGTAGTCGTGTTAATTATTCGTAACGCGTGTCGTATTATTAAATAATCATAAAGTTTAAATTTATACATAATTTTGTGTAGATGTTCTAGGGTTTTTAAAGCGGGTTTTACAGGCGTAGCAAAGCAAGTACCTATTCACCCCCCCATACTAAAAGTAAACATTGTCCTCAATGTTTCGAGTCTAAGGGTGGAGCACCCCCATACTAGAGACGAAGAATCGAATGCTTAGGATCTAGCATGGAAAGGGTGATCAACAATATATCTAAAGCCGTTTATTAAGTATGCTAAAAGATAATTGTTAGAACAATAAAGGATATGTCAATGGATTCGTGAAAAACTTCTTCAAGCAAACGATGGAGGCTCACGTAAACGATCACGAGAGTCTTCAATCGTAGATGATGATGATGATCTAGATAACACAATCACAAACAACCACGAGACAACGAGTTAGAAGGGTACAAGTCCCCTTATTAGTGAATAGTAAGCAAAAAAGGATAAGCATGGGATCTCCCCCACGAGGCACCTCGTTTTTGATTACCGAGTCATGAGCTCGACTCGATCCCCTCAATGCTAATTATCATTGGGGAAGGTGACTTGGTCGAGGGCAACCATTGAAGGAATTTCCCCACCAAAGTAGTGCTTAAGCCTATGTCCATTCACCTTGAAGTTAGGACCATCATCTTGAGCTAGCTCGATGGTCCCATAAGGAAACACTTGTGTAATGGTGAACGGACCCGACCAACGAGATTTCAATTTTCCGGAAAATATCTTAAGTCGAGAGTTAAAAAGTAACACTTGATCACCAACGTTAAAAACCCGGTTTTTAATCTTTGAATCATGAAACGTTTTAGTCTTTTCTTTAAAAATCAATGAATTTTCATAAGCATTTTCTCTTAATTCGTCTAATTCATTCAATTATACTTTCCGGTGATCTCCCGCGGTCTTCAAGTCAAAGTTTGCATGCTTAAGGGCCCAATATGCCTTGTGCTCCAATTCAATGGGCAAATGACAATTCTTCCCATAGACTAACTTATAAGGAGTGCAACCGATAGGTGTCTTATAAGCGGTCCTAAAGGCCCATAAAGCGTCATCGAGTTTGTCGGACCATGAAGCACGGTTTTCTCCAATCGACCTTTCTAAAATCCTCTTCAAAGCTCGGTTCAAAACCTCGACTTGCCCACTCGTTTGCGGGTGATAAGCCGTAGAAAGACGATGAGTAACTCCATATTTCTTTAAGACCTTCTCAAATTGGTCATTACAAAAATGGGTTCCACGATCGCTTATAATAGCACGAGGGGTTCCGAACCGAGAGAATAGTTGCTTCAAAAAATTCACTACCACACGAGCATCATTAGTAGGTAAAGCCTTAGCTTCCACCCACTTAGAAAGGTAGTCCACTGCGACGAGGATAAATTTGTTGCCATGAGACGATGGGAACGACCCCATAAAGTCTATTCCCCATATGTCGAAAATCTCACGCACTTGAATTATGTTTTGTGGCATTTCATCACGTTGAGACGATTTTCCTTGACGTTGGCACGAATCACACGACTTCACAAGTGCGTGTGCATCACGATAGATAGAAGGCCAAAAGAAACCAGCATCGAACACTTTCTTAGCCGTGAGATTAGCACCGTGGTGACCACCCGTGGGTCCCTCGTGACAAGCTCTAAGGATATTAGAAGCTTCGGCACCAAACACACAACGTCGAACGAGTTGATCCGCACAAACCCGAAAGAGATAAGGGTCGTCCCAAAAATAGAACTTGACGTCACGAAAGAATTTTCGCTTTTGTTGTGTCGTCATACCCTTGATTATGAAATTGCCCGCATGGTAATTTGCAATGTCGGCAAACCATGGGGTAGTGTCTTTAGAATTCACTACACCGAGAGTCTCGAGAGGAAATGTTTCGGTGATTCCCTTGTTCTCGAAAACATATTTGTGAGGATCTTCTAGACGAGAGAGATGATCGGCCGCTAGATTCTCGGATCCTTTTTTGTCAAGCACGGTGACATCAAATTCTTGGAGGAGGAGCATCCAACGAAGCAATCTTGGCTTAGCATCTTGCTTAGCTAAGAGATACTTGATAGCTGAATGGTCGGTATACACGATGCTTTTAGTTAAGACGAGATAAGGTCGGAATTTCTCAAAAGCATAGACCACGACAAGGAATTCCTTTTCCGTTGTGGTGTACTTTAATTGAGCCTCGGTCATCGTCTTACTAGCATAGTGGATAGGACGGAAATGCTTGTCATAACGTTGCCCTAAGACGGCCTCTATAGCATAATCACTTGCATCGCACATGATTTCAAAGGGTAATTCCCAATTAGGAGCAACAAGAATGGGAGCTTCGGTAAGTTTCCTTTTGAGAGTTTTGAAAGCTCTAACACAATCCTCATTGAAATTAAAAGGAGAATCCTTCTCGAGAAGGTGTGTCATAGGTCGAGAGATTTTCAAAAAGTCTTTGATGAAACGCCGATAAAAGCCCGCGTGGCCTAGGAAACTCCTAACTCCCTTAACGGTTTTGGGATGAGGTAACTTGGCGATGACGTCTACCTTAGCTTTATCGACCTCAATCCTCGCTTTCGACACCTTATGTCCTAAGACGATTCCTTGTTTACACATAAAATGACATTTTTCCCAATTAAGCACAAGATTGGTTTCTTCACAACGTTTTAACATTTGCTCGAGATTAGATAAACACGACATGAACCAATTGCCAAACACCGAGAAGTCATCCATAAACACTTCCATCGACTTCTCGATCATATCGTGAAAAATCGCCATCATACACCGTTGAATTGTACCCGGTGCATTACAAAGTCCGAAAGGCATCCTACGATAAGCAAACGTTCCATAAGGACACGTAAACGTAGTCTTCTCTTGATTACGAGGGTCGATAGGGATTTGAAAGTAACCGGAAAAACCATCTAAAAAGCAATAAAATTCATTTCCCGCGAGTCGCTCCAACATTTGATCCATGAAGGGCAAAGGAAAGTGGTCTTTACGAGTGGCGTCATTTAACTTTCGGTAGTCAATACACACCCTCCAACCGGTCACAACACGAGTGGGAATTAACTCGTTGTTTTCATTGGGCACAACGGTCATTCCTCCCTTTTTAGGGACACAATGGATTGGGCTCACCCATGGGCTATCAGAGATAGGATAAATCATTCCCGCGTCAAGGAGTTTTAAGACTTCCTTTGTAACGACATCGTGAATTTTGGGATTCACCCTTCTTTGACTTTGAATTGCAGGTTTGTATTCCTCCTCTATTAAAATCTTGTGAGTACAAAATTTTGGGTCAATACCCTTAATGTCGGAAATTTTCCACGCAATTGCCCCTTTATGAGCCTTAAGAACTTTCAAGAGCTCGTTTTTTTCATCATTAGCAAGACCTCTTGCAATAATAACCGGCAACTTGTCATCACCTTCCAAGAATGCGTATTCAAGGTGAGAAGGAAGATCTTTCAATTCAAGGATAGGTGGTTCCTCGATTGAAGATTTTGGTTCAACACTCATAACTTCCATCGGCGAAAGAAATGGTGGAATAGAAGTATCATCACTAATCAACACCTCATCTTCATTGTCGATTTCATTTAAAGTGAGATCGCCTCCTTGGAATGGAGTGAGATTTGGTGTAGAATTACCAAGAATCGGATCCAAAATAGTGGGATTGCCACTTGACGAACTATCGGAAAAACCTAACACTTCTTGTGAAAACTCATCGCAAACCACATCAACGATGTCAATGTGATTGATGGTGGCGATTGCATAAACATGAGAAGGTTTCGAGTTTTGAGTAGCGTTTATAACAAGTTCCTCTTCGTTGAATCTCAAAGTGATAGTTCTTGCATGAATGTCGATAAGCGATCTCGAGGTGTCTAAAAATGAACGACCTAAAATTAGAGGAACTTGAGGATCCGCGGGGATGTCAACTACTATAAAATAAACGGGATAGTAGAACTTCCCCACTTTCACGAAAACATCTTCGGCTACTCCACATGCTAAAATTGTAGAATGATCGGCCATCTCGATAGACATGTTCGAAGGAATAAGAGCCGGAAGCGAAAGCGATTTCCAAATGGAAAATGGCATCAAATTAATGCTCGCACCAAGATCGGCCAAGGAGAGGCATTCTTTCATATCTTGTATGTCACAAGGAATGAGAAACTTTCCGGGGTCACCAACTTTTTCTGGTATGCGGTTAAGATAAACCGAAGAACAATTAGCAAGCTTTGAAAGCTTTTCCTTATCGCTCATCATACTTTTAAAAGTGGAAGCGAAACGAGGCATATACAACAACGCGTCGGCTAAACTCACATCAAAATGCACTTGTTGAAACATTTTTATAAAAAGCTCGATTTGTTGTTTGTTTCGTTCTTGCAATTTCTCTTTGTTTCGTCTCGAATGGTAAGGTAAGGGTGGTGTGGGTTGGACATTAGGCAACGGCCTTGGAATCTCGGGTTCCATGATTGGTATTGGTTCAACCGTAGGTGTGGTTTGAGCGGTACTTCGTGGGATTGTAATGTGCTCCTTTTCGACCATCACCTCGGGTTCTTTCTCGATTTCCTTCTCCGTAGAAGTACTTGGACGAGAGATTGGTTCCTTGAAAGTTTTACCACTTCGTGTAGTAATAACCTTCATTTCTCCCTTCGGGTTTGCAATGGTATCACTAGGAAGACCACCCGAAGAAGAGGGCTTACACATGATTGCTTCAAACATCTTAGCCATTCGGTCCTCAAATTTTGATTGCCTAGCATCTGCTTTTAACAACTCTTGCTTAATCTCATGTTGTCCTTGTTCCATCTTTTGTTTGTTTTGTTGAAGACGTTGGACATTTCCTTCCATTTTATTAGCATGAGTTTTAAGTTCATTAGCAAGTTCATTTTTAAGCTCATTTTTCAACTCGGATCTTAAGCTAATCATCTCACGTTGCATGTTATCAAACTTAGCATCATTTGCTTTAGCATAATCCAAAAACTCTCCTTGAAGATTTTTAGTGTGAGCATTTTGAAAACCTTGTGTAGTGTTTTGAAAATCACGGTTTTGGTTTTGATTAGTGACTTGTCCATTCCCATTTTGATAATTCCCTTTGTTGTAGTTACGTGAATTGCCTTGGTAATTACCACCTTGGTTGTTGTTTCGATAGTTATTAGCATTTTGATTTGGTGGAGCTTGATTTGGGCAGGAACCTTGACCGTTTTGGTGGTAAGTTCCCGTTGCTACATAAGCACTCGAAGTGTTACCATCCGCGGTAATGCACTCCGAAAGATCATGAGCTCCACCACAAGACAAACAACTCTTAGCAACCGCTTTAACCGAAGCGGAATTTGAAGCTTCTTGAGCTTTCCAATGGGACATAAGATTAGCAAATCTATCGAAAAACCGATTTTCCTCATTAGCTTCATCATGTAAGGCATTAATGCTACGAGACGAAGACGACGATGACGAACCCAAATTGGCAACACTCGGTGTGTTAAGAGGGCTATAAACCTTAGGTCTATTCTCGATAATCTTTAAAGCTTCATCGGTCGTTTTGCACAAAAAATTACCACCCGCGGCGGCATTCAAGTAATCTCGTTCATGATCATTAAGCCCATTATAAAAAGTATCAATTTGATGCAATTCCGAAAAATCATGGTGTGGACATTCATGTAACATTTCTTTAAAGCGCTCCCATGCCATTGAAAACTTTCATTATTTCTTTGAACAAATCGTGAAATCTCATTTTTCAAATGTGTTGTTTTAGATGGTGGAAAAAACTTGTTCACAAACTTAGAAACGAGATCACCCCATGTCAAAATCGAATTTGGCGGTTCTTTCTCAAGCCAAATTTTTGCGGGTCCATCTAACGAGTATGGAAACAACATCATCTTAATCGCGTCATGTGGAACATCCTTAAACTTGCTAGTAGCGGTGAGACGATTAAAATTCCTAATGTGATAATGCGGGTTGTCTTTCTCATGACCTCTAAACTTATTTGCTTGCAACATCGACATTAAACCCGTCTTAATCTCGAAATTCTCCGCAAGGATAGCGGGAATCACAATGGCCTCTCCAAAACCCTCGGTGGGTGCTTGTAGCAACTCCATCATAGTACGATTAGCCATGATGACTTCTTGTTCTACAATAGGTTCAACAATTGGAGTTTGTTCTTCAATCAACTTCTCTTGATTGGCTTGCTTTTGAAGACGTTTACGAGCTCGTTTTGCTTGATTACGAGTGATCATAAACTTCACGAAGAATGGGAGGTGAGAAAAGAAGATTCTTTTTGGGTGTTTTGTGAATTTTCAATTTTTTTTGTGTTTTTGGTTGTTTTTAATTTTTTGGATTTTGGTGTATCTTCGTAGACAACAATCTACCAAATCTCTCCTCGAATCAAACTCTTGATTAAAGAAGCCTCAAAGGAATGAAAACGATCACGTGGAGTGAACGCCTTCGAATGACTTTAGAACTTTGGTGAAAACCAAATTGTTCAAGAGGGTTTAATCACAAAGAAAACCAAGCAAATATATTATACGTAATAATACTTTGGGTGGCAAAACCCTCGATTAGCCTTCAATCTCAAAATACTCACAAGCAAGCGGGGAAACGTGGCGGCACGAAGCACTTAAGAGCCTTTTTCCTTAGGGTATATTTTATAATACCCGCCTTATACCCACCTTATAGTTCGTATTTTTCAAAATCGAGCTTCTCGAAAGTATTTATCTATTTTTGCCTTTTTCTTTTTGTTTGAGATTCGAATACAATAACTAGGAGATCAAATCCCAATTAAGGTTGTGTTTTCACACTTTCGGAGATATTTTGTATTGATTGTGATACTTAATACAATACAGTAATAATAATTTCACAAGAAAAACCAAGAAAACCGATAATACGTATTAGTAGAGTTCTACTAATACAAATACTATTTATGGTTAATATTAAAAACAACAAGACAAATTAATCACGACACACCTCCCCGACAGCGGCGCCAAAATGATTGTGGTAAATTACGACCTTTAGGAAAAGGTGCGTAAAAGCGGTAAGTATTAAGTGATGATTTAGGAAAATCAAGCACTAATGACCCAATGAAGTTCGCTTCCCAAGGAGGTATATGGGTGTGACTAAGATGTAAATGATTTGAGATTAATATTGCTTTAGAAGGGGATGAGAAAAGAGGATGACGAAGACGTGAAATTAATTACTACAATGACAAAACGTAAAACCGTAAAACCTATAAAAATAAAAATTAATTCTAAAAATTACCAAAAATTTACCAAAAATCAAAATAAATAAACTAAGAGTTTACCAATGATCAAAACTTTTTCAAACCTTTTAAATAATTAAATAATCAATTTTTAAATGCTAATTAAAGCCCTAAAAATCAAATAAATTATCAAAAATCCCAAATAAAGATTTTTTAATTGGTAAACCTCTAAAATGACCTCAAAAGATTAAAAATTATTTTCAGAAATTTTTAAACTAATAAAAACTATTTAAAATGATTTAAAAACTATTAAAACTTAAAATAATTATAAAAATTAATCTAAAAGTGACAAAATTATTCCAAAAGTTGCAAAATTTCTATTTTAATGTATTTAAGCTAAGAAAAATGTAAAAAGTTGAAAAATATGAAATGAAAAATAATAATAAAATAATATTAAAATAATATTAAAAATCTAAAAATTATAAAAAAATCTAAAAACTTGCAAACTAGTTTATTTTAACCTAAATAAACAGAAAATGAAAGTGAAATGACCAGAATACCCCTATTGGGCCCTCAAATGGGCCAAGACCAAAAACAGTCAACTTAAATGGGCTTTTTAGCCCAAAGAGTCAAACCTGGCCCAATTGACTTGGAAAAGCCCAATCTGACTCAAAATTTGATTCTAAACTCAAAAATCTAAAGGCCCAAAAGCTGAAAGTGAGCTTATCACAGCTTATTATGCAAACAGCTTATCCTTATTGGGCTTTTTGGCCCATTAAGCAATAAGCTAATGCCATAAGCTCTAATTTGACACACAACCTTCTTTTGGGATGGTTAAGAGATCTGTAAAAAGAAATTTTGAAAAAGCACACTCAATAAGCCATAAATAAGCAAAGTAATATTTCACTAAAAGACAAAATAGTCGTTTTTGAGAAATAAGGCACCTCAGGACTTGATTTAACTTGCAAAATGTCACAAATGAACTCAATAAGCCAAAACAATCAACAAAATTCCAATAAGCCAGAATAAGCCAATAAGCACTTATGAAAAAATCAATTAAGTTGGTTTTCTAGTCAAACCCTAAAGTCAACCCACCAAATGCTCCAGTATGAACAAATGGGTCAAATAATGAGCACCTATTACAAAATCCAAGTTGTTGCTAGTTAAAATAAGCTATTATAGCTTATTGATAAGCTGAAACCCAATTAACACTTGCAGTGGCAACTTTCAGTAGGAACTGGTTCCCACTGCTTTGACTATTTGACCAAGCTTTTTAGAGAGATTTAGTTGGATTCAATTGTAAACAAAGGCACCCTTGTGATCAGTGAATCACAAGGAGTCAATATCAACAAGAAAATCACAATTTGGTTCACACAATAAGCCAGAATCAATCAAACAGTCACCAGATATGGCACAGACATGTGAAATAAGCAGTTATGCACAAATAAGCAGATTTAGCCTAAATAAGCAGACCAAACTCAACAGGATGCATACACAAGCTATATAAACTATGAATAAGCACAAATAAACTTATATCAAACACTGAATCAAAGCAAATAACAAGATCAAAGCAGATACAGTTACTGATGAACAAGGTGAATATGCAGAAACCTTTTGCTGATCTAATTGACCACAGATCCAAATTCAAGCACTCAAATCTCTTTCCCTGGTGTAGTTAACCTAGATTTAACACTTGTTATCCCTATTCTATGATTAGATCTAGGTGTCCTCAAAATCCTAGCCAATTTTACCAAGTAACAAAGATTTTATACCCTTTTTATGAATCAAGGTGTTTCAAACCACAAAATATGCAGCAATATGACCAAGTATATCAGACAAGCATGTACCAACAGATAGCAACAATAAACAACCACTTAACAATACACAAATCCAACTCAAGCAGTTAACCCAAACACCCCTTAAAAACCTGTTTTCACAAATTTTCAAAGTATTATCCAGATTCAAACCACAAATCAAACTAACAATCCCTCATTAACATCAAACAATACCAGATTAACAATATTCAACCACAAAAACACAGATTCACCAATAATCATGCAGTAATCACAAAATTCAGAAAAATAAAGAGGAAATGAAAAGGGAAGAAGGTGCAAACCTCCAAGACCTACATCCAGGCCCTAGATTGTTTGAGCTTAGGTACTAGCAGAACAAGTACCAGCTTCCAATGCTGCTAAGATGAACAAACAATAAGGTGAGATCAAATAAACAACCAATTTCTGATTTTTTGAAGCACAAGCTTTATCACTTAAAACCTTGCCTAAAAAACCTTCAAACAAGATTATGGAACTCATATTTTAGCTTATCAGACACCAAACTTTTATAAATAACAGACAAGAATTCAAAATTTTCAGAAATTCAAACTTTATTTCATAAAAAGGAATTACAAAGATTTAAAAGCTAAAATCTGGAACAAAAGCTCTCTCACAGGTTGAGGAGTCTATTTATAGGCAAATGCCAAGCTAACACTATTCACAAACCCTAGAAGTGAAATTCCTATTCTATCCTTGAGTCTTCTAGACGAATTCTTGGTGTGAGTTGTCCAAAGTGATCCTGGATGTTCATTTTAGCTTTGAGATGAAGCAAGGACTCTCAGCTGTTGATTTGGCCACGTCAGATAACTTGGAGGGCAAGTAGTCATGTGATTGGTTGAACGGGAATTGGGGGTGGGGTCCATAGTGATTGGGATTAAGGGTTTTAAGGTTGGGATGTGTTTCTGCACATGTGAATCAAGCGTGTGCAAAGGTAATTGAAAATTACCCCTTATTTAAGTGGAGTAAATTCTGGGTGGTGAAAAAGGTGAACAGTAGTGATTTTGATCCGAAATTGGGGGAAAGTAAGTGTTTGGCGCGTGTTATGGGATTTGAAGTTTGGAATTGGACACTTGGGTCCTTGTTCTTTGGGAAAATGGGTATTTAATGTTTTCAGCAAACAAAAACGAATTCCCTTTGTTATAAACTTTCATAACTTTGTACTTTTGACACCAAACTTTGGAAAAAGGGTTATAAGGGTAGTTTTTGCCATTTTTGGATAATTCAAGGACTGATCTTGGACATTGTTGATCTTCAAAGGTCTTCAATATAACTTTGACTTCATGAGGGACCATAATTGGCAATTTAGAATTGTTGAGGGACTAAACTTGCCATTTCTTCAAAGTTGAAGGACCATTTGTTTAATTTTGACAAACTTAAGGGACCAAACTTGTAATTATGAATATACAAGGGTTTTAAGTGTCATTTCTTCATTCATTGAGGATTAATCTTGCATATCTTCAAGTCTTCAAGGGTATATGTTGGATAAATCATGATCTAGGGCCCGGTTCTTTGTACGACTTTGTTTCTCGTGTCCGTTTTTCCTTGTTTCTTGTGATCTTTTATCTTTTTCACGATATCCATACCTAAAATACACAAGTAAACAAACACAAGCATATATATGGTATTTTATGACATTTATATGCATTTAAAGCCTGAAAAGACCGATGAGATCATGTATAAATGCCATCTCATCATATATCCTCACGCTAAGGCGAATTTTGGATCTTTAAGGCTTCAATATTTAAGACATTCACTTCAATTTTGCATTGATTTTTCGGCCTTGCGAGCTTCAAATTTTTTGCTAGATTTAGGTGAAGAGGAACTTAAAGTTATTATTGGGGAAGCCTTTGATTATTCGGGTGCCAATACTTCAAAACCGTGACGCTGGCGATACCTTAATGTTTTCCCAATATAATTACATGGAAGCTACGAGAATCAATTAGAACCAACAATTAAGACTAAACCGCAAAAAACCTATTTATTAACAAAATTTATATAAAAGTGGGGGGAGAATAAGAAAATAATTAAAACACATGAGTTTTTGAAAGCATAAGAGTACTCTATGTTTAGGATAGTAACTTATAATTAACTCTATCATTTCTCGTCCTTAATTTAATGAGACTTAGCCTAATATAATTAAGGAATCGAAGCTAAGTGCTCAACACACACGGTCGAGTGAAAAAAATTACTCTTGTTCTCACCATCGGAAAACCTACATGCGTGTCTTAAACACTTATGAAAAAATAGAATTTTTTTAAAATTTGGCCATTTTTAGCCTTATTTTGCATAAAACGTTAACAAAAATATGAAAATTGGATTGCGTGATGACGTAAGCAAGGTGAAGTATCTATATACCCCCATACTAAAACTAAACATTGTCCTCAATGTTTCGAGTCTAAGGGTGAAACACCCCATACTAGAGACGAAAAGTCGAATGATTAATCTCGAGCATGGAAAGGGTAAAACAAATAATGTATAAGCCGTTTATGAATTATGCTAATAAGATAAACGTTAGTTAGAAAAAGGATATCATCGGATATCGGAATCTTCAAAGACAACGATCGAAGCTCGAGTGATCTGTAAAACGAACATGAGAGGCTTCAATGATGACGATGAACCTAATAAATCACAATCACAAACAACCACGGAACAAAGGTTGGAAGAGCACAAGTCTCCGCATTATACTAATAACGCAATAATAATTACAAGGATAAGAATGAGAATCCTCCACGAGGCACCTTTGTTTTTGATTATGGGTCAAAAGCTCGACTCGAATCCCCATAAATGTGATCATTTAGGGATTATCATGGTTTGGTCATTTTTGTTGGGGCTTACATTATAAACAAGGCCCAAAAAGAAACCGGTATTAAGGACTAAGTCCTTTGATGATGCAAAATATCAGGATCGAAGATGGCGTCCTCGTTTTCATGGGATAAATGAACCAACGCCACTTCAACACGTGCCAAAAACCCAAAGGGGTAAAAGAAAATAGAAAGAAGATAGAAGGGTGGGACAATGGGTGGGGGCAATACAATGAGCTACTCGAGGTAGACTCACACCAAGAAAACGAAAAGATTTTCCATTTATTGCATCGGTGGAAGACCGAGATTTCCCTAAAAATGTGATCTCGGGATCGAATATCTCGTCCTCGGTGGAAAAGTGTGAGGAAACATAAGGGGCTTCCCCCACACTAGATCTACGCACACCATCGTCAAAAGGAGTAGACGAGGTGGTAGTACTCATAAAATGTAGTGATGACGGAGTTAGACTTGTAGAAAAGTAATTTAAATCAAATTTAAAATCCTTTCCCTTTTCATCATTTTTAATTCTTTATGAAAACCGCTTGAATTATGTCGAAAAGATTTGGCGTTTCAAAATCAATATTAGTGACACTAAAAATTCTCACATTTAAGTCGTGGTTAGGGGGAGGTGGATTATATAAATTCTCAAAACGGTGATCAATAAAGAACACCGCCCCCACGAGGTCAACATATTCGTCATCCTCATGATCGTCGATCTCACTGATTTCTTCATCATAGATAGGCTCGTCAAACC
The DNA here is from genome assembly GCA_025667525.1 of Glebionis coronaria. Classification (NCBI taxonomy): domain Eukaryota; kingdom Viridiplantae; phylum Streptophyta; class Magnoliopsida; order Asterales; family Asteraceae; genus Glebionis; species Glebionis coronaria. The sequence continues at coordinate 105,148 of JANFOE010000956.1, read as the reverse complement.
AAGGTTTGTCGTTCCCCTCGTGAATGATTTATAGAAACTCTCTCGAAGAGATCATGATCAAGCACAAAACCATCATTCTTTGGTGGGGATCGTTGATAAGTTAGATCCTCACGAATGTGGTAAATGTTATTCTTATTTGAGGAGTGTTGATTAGGTAACTCCTCGAGAATGAGATTTTTAGTTACGTGAGTTGGTTCGTCATTAAAAATAAGACGTTCCAACTCATCAAGTTCGGCCTCGATATTGGAAAAATCTACCTCACTTGTAGGTGGAAGTGGAGGTAAAAGAGCTAGCTCTCGTTCAATAATTTCCTCAATCTCGGGCTCGAAGACGAAATCATCATACTCATCACACGAATAATTCTTTTTAGGAGAATAAAAAATAACATGTGGATTTTTGAGTATGTGATCGATTTCGGAAAAATTGCCTTCATCATCATCAAAGAAAGAGTCGATGTGAGAACTCACAACCATGGTCTTACAAGTCAAATGACTATGCTTAGGTGACTCTTCAATGATGAGCGGATCGATATCGATAAAACCTTTAGCCTCAACAGATATTGGGCTAGAAAATTGAGGCACTTCAATGGAATTAGAAGTTGATGCCTCAAAGACGTGGTCCTTCGAAGGTGGTGAGAACGAGTCCATATTGGTCACTGTCGTGATGGCACTAACGTCTCCCTTCAGAATTGTGTGTTCACTTGTTTCGCCGAATACATCCCAAAACGATTTTTCATCCATAAATTTACGAACACCATTTTCAATTAAGTAAACGTATTCTTTATCATTAAAATCCTCATCTCTAAAACCGTTGCTTCTAATTCTTTCAAAACATGAATCTGGCCTCATTTTTTCCGCTAAAGTGTGAACTTTGAAATTATTAGATTTTGAAACCTCGGTTTTGTCATGATCATTTGAAATTTGGGATCTATTCGCGAAAAAGTTCGTTTCATCTTCCCCATATTTAATCGTTAATTTTCCACCGTGAACGTCAATAATGGCACGAGCCGTAGATAAAAATGGTCGACCTAAAATAATGGGACATTTAGGATCACACTCATAATCGGAAATGACGAAGTCCGCGGGAAAAATAAACTTTCCAATTTTAACATAGACATCCTCGGCTATTCCAATTGGTTTTAATGGCGTAAAATTTGCTAGCTCGATTGTCATGTTTGTAGGGATAAGATTAAGCAATCTCATCAATTTCCAAAGAGAATGAGGCGTGAGATTGATGCTAGCACCTAAATCGGCAAGTGCTATACATCCCTCAATCTCGGGAAATCACAAGGTAAAAGAAATTGGCCTGGATCTTCTTCCTTTCTTGGCATATGCCTTTTAGGTTTTCGTAGAAGAATCGAAGCACAAGTTTCCTAAAGGGTTACTTTCGTAAGGTCGATAAAGCTATATTTTTTAACTGTGGATTGAATTTGAGGTACAGAGGGTGTGCACTCTTTTCCTTGTCACCAAGTTCATTCCCTCGACTCTAGAACACGAAGGCGTTTTAGAACTCGAAGGTCGAGCCAAAGGCACAACTCTAATTCCATCAAGGTTTTGGGTAATCATACGACCTTTTCCATGAGACGAGGAGGCTTTGACGTGTTCCTTCGGATTAGTCATGGTGTCACTAGGTAACGTACTCGATGACGCACCCGAAGTCTTGTTCATTATGCCCGAAAACATCTTTTTAATGTCAATTTATCCTTGTTCAATTTTAGTATTTTGACATTTCAACATATTCGAAAAATCATTTTTCAAAGTACCAATTTTTCCCTCTAATCATCTCATATTAGCCTCATTCATTTTCATATAATCTTGAAACTCTTTTGACGAACTATTTTGATTAGAATTAAAGTTCCGTTGGTTTTGATTATTTCTTTGAAAATTCTCTTGATTACCACCTGAAAAATTGTTTCCTTGATTAGCGTTGTTTTGAAAAATTCGAGTTTTGATTGTTGTTGTTAAAATCTCGATTTTTCCAATTTAAATCCGACCTTGATTATAATCACCTCGGTTTCCTTGTTGATTTTGAAAATTGTTTCCACGATTATAATTATTGCCTTGGTTGTTGTAATTCGTTTGTTGCGATGGACCGGCGTTATTTTGATTTTGATTTTGAAAATTTCCATTTAATGCGTTAACACTCGATGTTTGGCCATCCGTAGCCGCAAAATCGTAATAATTATGTGGTCCACCGCAAAACGTACACGAAGCCTCAACCGCTTTCACCGTAGCGGGAGCGTCTTTCTTTTGCATTTCGATCAAGAACGACGTAAAAACATTCGTCAACTTATCGACTTTCGCATCAACCCTTTCAATATCGCGATTAGAACTACTAATATTAGCGAAATTGGCAACACTCAGTGTGCTACGGAGTTGGAAAACCTTGGATTGGTTTTCGATAATCATCAAAGCGTCTTTCGGAGTTTTACATAAAAAATTGCCACCGGTGGCGGAATTTAACGAATCTTGTTCTTGAAAACTAAGACCATTATAAAAGTATTGATTTAGTGTAACTCATAAAATCCATGGTGAGGACATTGCTAAGAAATTGTTTAAAACGATCCCACGTTTCTCTAAACGACTCATTCGACTTTTGTTCGAACCTCGTGATCTCGTTTTTGAAAAATGTGGTCTTGGACGGCGGAAAGAAATGATTAATGAATTTGGAAAGGATATCCTTCCACGTAATTATGGAATTAGGTGGCTCTTTCTCGTACCAATCCTTGGCGGCACCATCGAGCGAGTACGGAAAAAGCATAAGATTAATGACATCAGTGTCAACGTTTTTAAACTTGCTCGTGGCCAAAAGACGATCAAAATTCCGAATGTGATCGTGAGGATTATCCGCCTCACGACCTCTAAAATTTTTCTCTTGAATCAAAGATAGCATTCCGCTCATGATTTTAAAATTCTCCGCTTCGATTGCGGAAATTACGATCGCGTCTCCATAACCCTCGGTGGGTGCTTGGAGCAACTTCATCATCGTACGATTTTTCGGCCATCTCGTCTACGGTTTCGACAACGATATTAGGAACGTCCGTTTCTAAATTTTGTCTTCGTCGTCGAGATTTCGATTGCGTCGATTCGAAACGTCGCTAGAATCCGAATTGTCCTTCTATCGAGTGCGCATGCACTAAACGTAGAATTGGGGGGGGGGGGGGTAGTAAAGAAGATTATTTTTGGGGTTTTTATGTTTTTCAATTTTTTTGGTTTTTGATGGTTTTTTAATTTTTTTTGGATTTTCGGTGTATTATGTAGATAATTAAATCCACAAAAACTTATCCAATAATAAAATGTCTTGATTAATGAATTTAAAGAGGAATGAAGGCAATTGTGACAAGTAAAACCTTCGTCGACTTTGAAACGTTGGCGGAACGGCAAAACGTTTTGAGGTTCAATAATTAAAACTCACAAAACAGATATATTAATACTTGAGTGGCAATTTCTTAATCAATCGTCACTAAATCGATACGCACAAGCAAGCAGAGAATCGAGGCGGCGCGAAGCACTTAAGAGCCATTTTATTTAGGGTGTATTTTATAACACCCGCCTTATACCCACCTTATAGTTTGTATCAATCGAGATCAAATTTCTCAAGAGTATTTATCTATTTTGCCTTTAATTTTTGTTTGAATGCGATACACTTAAAAGTGACTGGAACGCCCACAATTAAGGTGCGATTTCTCGCGTATTTGGATAACTATTGTTTGTTAATTGTGATACGTAATACAATATATTATACACAAAAAGAAAACGAAAACGATAAAATAAAAAAGATTTGTTTGTTAATTGAGGAACAATTTAATACGATTTATTTGGATATTTATTTATAGTAAAAAATAAAAACGAGTATGTACGATATTTACGCTTTCCAAAAATGAAAAGCAAAAACACACTACTCACACAAACACGATATGTATAATGGCACTAAAACACCTCCCCGGCAGCGGCGCCAAAATTGATTGTAGTAAAATGTGCGCTCTTAGGAAAAAGACGTACAATCGGCAAGTATTAAATCTAACATTTTAGGAAAAACGCAAAACCGAATATATGCGAGTTCGTTATCGAAGGAGGTGTGTGTATTATGTGACAGTAAATAAAATCAAGTTTGAATTAGTAACATTTTTGGTTGAGAAAGATTGAAAAATAAAGACGAATTACGCTAAAAATTACACTACGACGTTAAACACGTAAAATCGTAAAACGAGACGAAAAATGAAAGTTATCTAAAAATTACCAAAACATTAATGTAAGTTCTAAAAAGTCTGATTAATACAAAAATGAAAACCAAAATTTGCAAAAATATTTTAATTAATTATTATTAATTTTTAAAATTTAATTAAAAACCTAAAAACAAATAAAATTAAAGAAAAGTGAAAATACAAATTTTAAGTTTTGTAAACCTATATTATATTCAATTATAACCAAAAATATTTTTTGAAAAATTAAAATTACTTTTATCTATTTTTAATCTATTTTATAAATTTTAAAAAGAAAATAGTGATAATAAATTAATTAACAAAGATAAAAAATTAATTTTTGTTCCTAAAAATCCTAAATTGATAACTAATAAAAGAAAAAAATTAAAGGAATAAAAACACGATCAACCAATAAGTTGATAAGCAGCTTATTGCTCTCGAAGTAATTAATATAAGCTAAAAAATAACCCTTTAAATATTAAGGAAGGGAAAACCTTACCAGTAAAGACCCCATGGCGCACTGATAAGGTGTTGGTGTGTGAGTGAAGGGGCGCAGGTTTGAGTCCTGGCCCTTTCACTTTTTTAAACTTTTTTTTCTTTTCTATTTTCTTTGTTAACACTGTGCACAGTAACTCACTACACTCCAAAACACAAACACAAGTCCAAATTAACACGAATCAAAGCTTACAAACCTCACAATTTGTCACTTCATTGTTTTCCTATTGTTTGGGTTTTTTGGATGCCCGGTATAGGGAGTGTGTGTATTGCTGGGCACAAACGACACCCTCACTTGCGTTTTGCAAGTGAGGAGTCAACAACACACAAAAACAATGCCAATTCAACACGATACAACCAAGATTCAACATAAATAGCAAACAATTAACAAAAATGTGGAGTTGCTAGTTTGCTATGCTATCATTGGGCTTATACGCTAATTTTAACCACCAAAGTCCACCTAAAATGATAATAATAGATAACCTGTACCTATCCTCCCCTATGAACTAGCAAATGACGGAGTCCTAAGCTATGAAACAACAAAACAAACCTCTAGACCCTTATTACACATCAGACAAATAAGATTGATGGTTGCTGATATGTTGTACCAAAAGGTGAAATTCAAATAACCAAAACTCGATTTATGGCTAAACAAACCCCTAATAATATTACTCAGATCCCTAGACCACCACCTAAACCTTCCATGACCAAAATTTCAAATGCTAAAATACAAAATCCAAATCAAACAGATCTAATGAAGATTTCTACCAAAGTTGTAGAAAAAACTCTTGAACATGCAAATCCCTACAACTACCTCAAAACATCAAAGAAAACCTAAAATCTAGTCTAAACAACCTCAAGAGACATGTTTGGGCTATTTATGGTTCATGATGCTGTCACTTACACCCTAAATCAAACAAAACCAAACACCCTTTTAAATTTACTTAAACCAAAAATTTCAAAGAAAATTTATACAAACTAAGCTGAAAATCAGTTGAACCTTTTTAAACATGCCTGTAAATTATCAAAAACATAAATTTTCCATAAAACTACATAAATCAGCTGTCAAAATCAAAATCACACAAGCACATATCCAAAAAAGCAAGTTCGACTAAAAAAAGGTCTCAAAGCCACAAACCTGGAAAGTGTACATCCACACTTCCAAAAATTTGAGCTGATGTACTTTAAATGAGTACAAGCTTCCCATGATTGGCTTATGGGAGGCTGTTTTGATGCTATGGCAAGAGTGAACACACCACCCTAGACTACAACAGTCAAAGGGTGGTGCTTATGGTACCTGCTAAGAAACAAAGCACAACCAAGTAACTTAAACTCCTATAAGCTCTCTTTGTCATAGAGGGCTTATACTAGCTTATGCTACATTAAGATGACATAAAATCAAAGTTTTTAGGAAAATAATTTTTCCTTTCATAAAATAAATGAAGTAAACATAAATGATAACAACTAGTTTTACCCTCGGCTCATTCACTTATGTTGTCAGCATAAGCAAACCAACAAGCTTATAACCAATTGGGTCCCCAAAAGTTTTTAACAAATCAGTTTGATAACATCTTTGGTGAAAATGAGATCAATCTTTGAAAAGATAAAACCAACACAAGTTTAAACTACTTAGGATTAAAATGGAACACAGAAAAATACGATTGAAAGGCCAAAATCACACTTTAAATATTAAAGAAAAAGGGTTTACAAAATGTTAAATTCTGGAACAAAAGGCAATACACAAACCATATGCTCTTTTTATTCTACTCTAGGAAGGATCCAGAAAAACCATAAAGTAGAAACCATAAGCAATGTTATTCCTAAACTGCCCTTGGTTTGATTTCAAGTTCTTGGTTAAATTTGTCCTCATCTTGCCATGTTATGATCTTGTAAGAGTCCAGTTGTTGTTTGACTCATCATAGCCGTTTATCCAATCTTTGGGAGCAAGTTTGTGCTTGGAGCCATTGATGGACTGTTTATCACATGTATATGTTGGTCATGGTGTAGCAGGGGAGGGGACAAAAGGTGAGGGGTCGTTTTCTAGGTGTAAGGAAGTGTTGAGGATTGGGTAAATAGTATTTTACCCAATGTGAATTAGGTTTTAAGTGAAGGGGAGGGTTAATTGGTCCTGGGGTGTTCTAGGGTTTATGGAGGGTGGATAATCGTAACAGTAAAACTTTCCCTCCACTATTATTATTATTATAACCCGGTTTAATATGTTAAGTGAGGTGACGTGATGCTTGGTGATGGGCCGGGTAGAGTAGTTGGATTGGCCCAGGGATGGGTTTAATTTGGGTAATAGATGGGTATGACGGGTTTATGGGTAAAATGGTAGGGTTTGGGGTATCAAGTGTGGCAAGAATAGTCCCTGGACTCCTAATATTCTGGCATATAGAGTATTAACAGCTTTATAACAAAATCCTTTGTTATCATCTTTGACCAAGTTGTCAAATATGGCACATATGTTTTACCAACTTTTAAACAAGGACCATAAATGCAATTAGAACAATCTTCAAGGGACAATATGGTCATTTCTTGAAACTTTAGGACCAATCTTGTAATTTTGGGGTTTTACAAGGGCCTAAAGTGACAAGTCTTTAATTCTTGAGGGACCAAACTTGACCAATCTTCAAATTTCAAGGACTTTATTGGAAATTCATTGTTCGGGTTCGGTTCTTTGTGCGGTTTCATTTCTCGTGTTCATTTTTGCTTGATTCTTGTGATCTTTTGTTGATTTCAGGATATCCGTACCAAAAATACACAATGAACAAACACAAGCATATTTTGGGGTATTTTATGACATTTTTAAGCGTTTTAAGCCCGATTTGGACAATGAGACTATGTATAATTGCAGTCTCATCACTCCCCCTACTAAACCATTTCCGTGTCCTCACAAAATGCTAGAATTAAGTATCATAGCACTTCCAAAATTAATTTTTAGGTGACATTTATTGAAAACGTAAATTTAAATAAACTACTACATGCGTTTTAGACATAATGTATTGTTTTCATCGCAAAATAGGACGTTTAAGATCATAGAATAAGAACACGTGAATGCTTCGTTAGAAATAATTTCGTTGTCCTCGATTTTCACTCAATTCCATGCTAAGCGTGAAACAAGATCATTGTCATTATAAGTTAGTAATGCTAACGCTACGCATATGCTCTAATCACGTACTTAGACTCCCTTATTCCTAAGGTGTATCTCTTATATTTTATTTTTGTCTTAATGATCACGAGGATACATCATTGAGTTATGCGTGAATATAGATTAGGTCCAAAAATAGAGTCTTAACGATGTAACCAAAATCATCGAATTAATAATTCATCCTAATAGACAACGATGTCAAAAAATTAAGTCAACAAGAAGGATCAATATACTACTCTAGGAAGGATCCAGAAAAACCATAAAGTAGAAACCATAAGCAATGTTATTCCTAAACTGCCCTTGGTTTGATTTCAAGTTCTTGGTTAAATTTGTCCTCATCTTGCCATGTTATGATCTTGTAAGAGTCCAGCTGTTGTTTGACTCATCAAAGCCGTTTATCCAATCTTTGGGAGCAAGTTTGTGCTTGGAGCCATTGATGGACTGTTTATCACATGTATATGTTGGTCATGGTGTAGTAGGGGAGGGGACAAAAGGTGAGGGGTCGTTTTCTGGGTGTAAGGAAGTGTTGGGGATTGGGTAAATAGTATTTTACCCAATGTGAATTAGGTTTTAAGTGAAGGGGAGGGTTAATTGGTCCTGGGGTGTTCTAGGGTTTATGGAGGGTGGATAATCGTAACAGTAAAACTTTCCCTCCACTGTTATTATTATTATAACCCAGGTTTAATATGTTAAGTGAGGTGACGTGATGCTTGGTGATGGGCCGGGTAGAGTAGTTGGATTGGCCCAGGGATGGGTTTAATTTGGGTAATAGATGGGTATGACGGGTTTATGGGTAAAATGGTAGGGTTTGGGGTATCAAGAGTGGCAAGAATAGTCCCTGGACTCTTAATATTCTGGCATATAGAGTATTAACAGCTTTATAACAAAATCCTTTGTTATCATCTTTGACCAAGTTGTCAAATATGGCACATATGTTTCACCAACTTTTAAACAAGGACTATAAATGCAATTAGAACAATCTTCAAGGGCCAATATGGTCATTTCTTGAAACTTTAGGACCAATCTTGTAATTTTGGGGTTTTACAAGGGCCTAAAGTGACAAGTCTTTAATTCTTGAGGGACCAAACTTGACAAATCTTCAAATTTCAAGGACTTTATTGGAAATTCATTGTTCGGGTCCGGTTCTTTGTGCGGTTTCGTTTCCCGTGTTCGTTTTTGCTTGATTCTTGTTCTTTTTGTTGATTTTACGATATCCGTACCTAAAATACACAATGAACAAACACAAGCATATTTTACGGTATTTTATGACATTTTTAAGCATTTTAAGCTCGATTTGAACGATGTGACTATGTATAAATACAGTCTCATAAGTCCTCAATGTGTTCATGAAGTCCCTACATTGCTTTTACTAAGTTATTCTAATTAAATTTGTCCAAAGGGTGAAAATACCTATTTTGACCTAATTTATAAGCCATGCATTGAAATATTATACCTTGTGCTTTAGGGTATGATAGGTGTGAAAACACCCATCCTTTTACCACTTTATTACAATTATAACCAAGCCAAAACGTGTATTTTATGTCGTAAATGTCGGAATTATGCGTGGTTTGTGTTTTTATTGTGATTTAGGACCAAAATGTGAAAAGGGAGGAAAACACGGGCTTTCACGGGCTTTTATCGAAGAAAAAGACAAAAGACGAAGTCAAGAGATCAAGAATGCAAAAAGAGCAGAAGTCCAAGGCCTATTCTGAAGATTTATCGAAGAACAAGTCTAAAGACGGAAGTTTAATAAAGCCGAAAAACTCAAGTCTAATAAATGACGAAATTATAAGACGAGTTCAATTAATCCCGAGACAAAGTCGAAAAAGTCGAAGAGTTTAGAAGACGAAAAGACGTGAAGAAAGAAAGAAAGAGGAGGCAACACATGCACCTCCCCATTTCCTACAAATACCCTCCTAAACACATTAGGAGGGTTGGTTAGCTAGTTAGATAGATAATTAGTCTTCATTTTTCATTTTGGTAGCTCTAATTTTAAAGAGAGAAAGTGACAGTTTCTGTCACTAGGAATTTCATCTTTTATCTTCCTTTCTTGTTTTTAATCTAATCTTTACTTTTAATACCTTAAATCTTGTTTAAATCTTTATCTTATTCTACCTTTCTTAATTTTTGTTTATCTTTAATCCGAATCTTTATACTTCTTGTTTAATTTTGATGTTTGATTTATTAAAAAGTTTATCTTTTGGTTTCTATATAAGTTTTTATACGAATTAAGCTATAAGTTTGACAATCTTATTGGCTTATTTTGTATTTAGCTTATTTTGTTTTTTAAGTTTTCTAAAAAGTTTTATCTTTTTAAAGTTTGCTTATTTTGTTTACTTATTTTGTGTTTTGAAAAAGTCTTTAAAGTTGTGCTTATTTCGTTCGTCTTATTCTTATTTAATCAAGTTTCGGTTATTGCTTATTAGACTTAGCTTATTTAGATTGTGCTTATTGCGAATTCTACTTCCATCGGAAAGGGAATTGAGGTATTCCGATGGTTCTACTCACTTTCCGATAGTGACAATCTGGAAAGAGGGTTTTACATTCCGACGGGTCTTTGCGATCCAACATTCCGATCTGGTAACTCCCCTTATTCCGATCAAGATTCCGATCACTCATTGGGATCGTGGATTGCGACGACTCTTAAGGCTTTATTGAGACGAAGTGATGCCCAAATTTCCATAGCAACATTCCGATAGAAGTGTTATTCCGATGGATTTGTGTTTATTCCGATAGATGTCATTTTAATTATTCTGATAGATCTAGTTTTTAAGTATTCTAATAGGTTTAGTTTTTATACATTCCGATAGATTGTGTTTCCATCATTCCGATACTTTTGTTTTCTCTTCTTTCCGACAACTTTCATTTCAATCATTCCGACGGATACACTTTCCGATAGGTATTCCGATAGGGTGGTGACAGCATTCCGACGGCCTACTTTCCGATAGGTGGATTCTGATGGATTTGTGTTTGTTTTAATATTTGCCTTAGTTTTATTCTTAAGTTTGCATTATTTTAATTTTTTAAATTTTGATTTTTATTACATTGTCAAATTAATTTTTCGTCAAGCTTTAATTTTTGTCATTTAGTTAAATTACCTTTTAAAGTTTTTAATATTGCACCATTTAAGTTTTAATTAGTTTTAGTTTTTAATTACCGACATTTACTTTAAAGTTTTGCAATTTAAATTACTACAACGACAACTCATTTTATATTCCACCAAGAACGATTGAGTCACACTAATTAACGGTAATCAATTCGAAAAGATCGGGAACAACGAATTTTCATACGAGGAATACCCTTGTATTAAATGGCTGCGCTGCCGGCTCTTTTCGTGAAGATTAACGGTTTATTGTGAGAGACGCGTTGGATTTTGGGATCCGTTCACTCTTGAACGTTATTTTTCTCATCTAATTTTCAAAAATTTTCAAAAAATCCTAAAAATATAAAATTTTCAAAAATCCAAAAAATAGAAAAACATAAAAACCAAAAATATTTCTTGTCTATTTTTCTTTTACTTTTGTAGGTGTGTATGCGTACCCGTGCTCGTAAGAAGAAAGCAACTCAATCCGAAGTCGAAACTCAACCTATAGTCACCATGGACAATCGACCAATGATCGAGCTTTTGCAATCATACGTAGAGGGCAACACCGATGCTATTGTTATACCCGAGATTGTAGCCAACAATTTTGTGCTCAAATCTGGCTTCATTCAAATGGTCTCTGCTCAACCATTCTTGGGGCGTACACTTGATGATCCTCACGACCATATCAAAAGATTTCTTCAACTCACTAATACGGTCAAGTTTAATGGGGTTTCACAAGAGGTTATTCGCTTGCAACTTTTTCCTTTCTCCTTAGAGGGACAAGCCCGACATTGGCTTGATAAGGAACCGCCACAAATTATTCTTACGTGGTCGGATGTAGAGACCAAATTTATCAACTACTTTTTCGCACCCTCACGTACTACCGCTTTGCGGAATGAAATCATTAATTTTGAACAAAAGTACGGTGAGACATTTAGTGAATCTTGGGACCGTTTTAAGGAACTTTTAAGAAAGTGTCCACAACATGGTTTCACAAAAGTGCATCAAATTAATACTTTTTACAATGGTTTAAGCATGAATGACCAAGATTCACTAAATAGTGCCTCGGGGGTAACATTTTGGTTAAGTCTTCTAATTCCGCATGGGATATCATTGAGAACAAAGCCAAAGTCTAAACCAAGAGTGTTAGGGCTACTATAGCTAGTGCCAGTGAGAGTGAAGTCACTACTCAAATCAGGGAGCTTACTTTTATAGTCAAACATCTTGTTCTACGAGATAACCCTCCCACTCAACATGCCCATGCTCTTAATATAACTTGTGAAACTTGTGGTAGGCCACACTCTTATGCTAACTGTGATAAAGCTTATGATCAATCTCACGCGAAAGTGTATGCTTACAACAACACCGAGAGAGTTCATTTCAAGCATAATGTCGATGTTAATCACTTGTCTTACAACTCGACAAATTATTTGGCTCCACCCGGTTTTCAGCAAAGACCACCACAACCTAACCAAAACAACCAAGGGCCACCAAGAGCTAATTTTCAAGGTAATGCCAATATGAGGGGATCAAATGCAAATCAGGGTAACTATCACATGCAAAACCAAGGTTTTCAACACCAAGGTTTCAATCCTCAAGGTTTTCCATCTTATAACCAATACCCAAATCAAGGTTTTCAACAACAAGGGTTCAATTTACCTCATCCGCCAATGGACTTGGTTTTGCAAAAATTGAATGAACATGAGAAAATCATGCAAGCAATGCAAGAATCTACTAGACAAATTTAAGAGTCCACGGATAGGAAATTCGTTCAAATGTTACAAACCCTTCGTCCACAAGGTGCTCTTCCTTCAAACACCGAAACAAACCCTAGGGCGAATATGAGTGCTATTACTACTCGAAGTGGTGCAACTCTAGTAGGACCTTCTACCCCTCCTCCCGTTACTCCATCTACACCTCCTCCACCTCCATTTATCCCTCCTACTTCCACACCTAGTACTAGTTCTCCATTACCGTCTCCACCTCTTAATGAAGAAGTACCCAAGCAAAACCCTCCACCAACCCCACCTACCACCTCTAAACCTTCTACTTCTCAACCCTCAACATCTCAACCTGTACCTACTACACCTACACCACCTAAACCCAACATACCTTACCCTTCCCGGCTGAACAAGGCTAGAATTCTTACTAAGGATGACGTTCAAGTTTCCAACTTTTTGAACAAGATTGCTGGCATAAACATCACCTTTAGCCTTGTTGAAGCTCTTGCACAAATGCCTAAATTTGTCAAGATGTTTAAGGAATTGCTTAATAAGAAGGAGAAGATGGCCGAGTTTGGTAATACTCGATTGAATGAAAACTGTTCTGCAGTCCTTCTTAAAGAAATTCCTGAAAAATTTGGAGATCCCGGTCGTTTTGTGCTACCTTGCATTTTCAACCAAACCGAAGAATTTACTGCCTTAGCCGATCTCGGGGCAAGTATAAACTTGATGCCTTTAAGTTTTTGTTAAACACTATCATTACCCGACCTTACACCAACAAAGATGACTCTTGAGCTAGCCAATCGTACTCTCGCTTACCCCGTTGGTATTGCCAAAGATGTATTTGTAAAAGTTGGCACCTTCACTTTTCCGATCGACTTTGTTGTTGTTGATTATGAAATGGACCCTCGTATTCCGTTAATACTTGGTCGGCCATACTTGAGAACCGGAAAAGCATTAGTCGATGTTGCTGAAGGTGAGCTCATTTTAAGGGTCGGGAATGATGCACAAGTGTTCAAAATGGGGAAGATCACAAACAAATTAAATGGAAGAGTATCAACGAATATGATTAATGTGCTCGATGATTTTGTCTTCTACAACAATCCTCTGTTGGATTCTTGCTATGATAATCCACTGTTCCATGATGATGTGGATGATTCTCCCTCCAATTCTGATCCTCCACCAATATATGAATCTCCACCGATCTATGATGCTTATGATGATGATTCTAGTTCCGATGGGGATGATTATGATAATTTTACTTCTGAGTATCCAAACATGCCCACTTATGATGATTTTGATGAGGCTGATACTCTCTCGAGTGATTCTTCACATGATGACATTGCACCTACTTTTGATGAAGATCCTCCGCCAACCATGCTTAATCCTACTTTGGATGATTACTCATTTGAGGAAGACTTTGCTACTTTTCTCAACACTTACTTCCCAAATGAGAGTGATGATCCTCCTTTGGACTATGATGATTATGGTGTTTATCCTCCTTTGGATATAAAGAAACATGTCTCAAAGGAGAAGAAGCCGGACGACACTGATATCCGCAGCACTTATGTCTTAACTCCTCTCTATCCACCTTCTAAGGATGAGAATGCGAGATTTATGATCGGATCTTCTTCAAGGTCTGCTGAGCCTGAGTGTTATTTTCCCCTAAAGGAAAAGGTGTTCGACCCCGGCATTGCACTTTTTAAGCCATCTCAGTATCCATCTGATGAAATAAAAGGAAAAATCTTTGGAACTTATTGAGATATGCTTGCACTTCACACTTGCTACCACCGTGCTCAATCGCTGCTTAAGGGAACCCTGCCTACTCTTCTTTGGCTTGCCTTGTTCACCTTAAGCTTTTGCTATTTGATGGACAAAAACCATGTATTCGATCCCGGTGGATGTGTTTCAAGATTCTTCCTATGCTAATCAAGGTCGATTCAGGCTCACGACTCGGTTATAAAAAACAAGCGCTTCTCGGGAGGCAACCCGCAATATCTATCCTTTTTATTCTCTTTTTATAATAAGTGTAGGGGGAGAACCTAGTATGTGTTTGTTGTTTTCTTTCTTATCATGTGCAGGGATTCGAGCTTTCAAAGATCCATTCTTGATGACTTTTGACGACCCGTGATTCCGTGTACCCGTCTTCCCGGTTCTATCCTAAACTCTTTTGATTCTCTATTTTATATTCTTCAATAGTAAAATAGGAATCACTTTAGTTGTCTCTTCCTTAGCAAGATTTAAACAACGTGCACAATGTCCTAAGTGTAGGGGAGTTTACTTCGACATGCTTAAACATTGAGGACAATGTTTATATTAAGTGTAGGGGGGACTTCTATCGAAGTTAAGTGGGCTTTTCCTTGTATTTGTCCTCATTTTAACCGGAAAATTGATTTTTCGACATTTTTTCAAAATTTTTGATCTATTTTGGCCTAGTAGTTTTTCTTTTGTTATAGTTATTTTCTTTCTTTGCTAGAATAAATTTTAATAAAGTGGTTTTAATTTTCAAACGTCGTGAATCTTTTGACTAAACCCGAGTTTACTTATCTAAGTTTACTCTAGCTAGTATCCTTAACGTGTTTAAGTCAAGTTTTGCTAGGCTTTTATGTAGGGAGCTTTAAAACGAGAAAGTCTTAACTCTCACGGGTTAAGAACAAGAACTTTTCGCAAGTTCCTATAATTGATCCTAGAGAGTCGTTTATCAAGGGAACTTTAATACGCAAATTCTAAACTTGAAAGAGTCTAAGAAGAGGCAAGATCCTATAGATGACTCGAAAACCCAAAACTTTGATTTAATAGGCTAAGCATCCACGAGTCTCATTCCTTGAGATTTTAAATTGTGGAGAACGAGAGATGATAGAGTCAATTATAAGTTTGGTATTCTTTCGTGAATTTATGTGAGTTAATTATGAGCTTTTTCTCCCATCGCTTGTTAATAAATTTAATTGCAATAAGTAAGGTCGTACGATTTGAAAAGTTACTTAGCTTCTAGCCCAAGATCGTTTAAAAGTTGCTCGGTATTAATTAGAGTTCATAGCCAAGGCATAACTTATTGAAGCGGGATGCGAAGATTGGCGAGTCCGAAAAGGCCCTAACAAGGCATGAGGGCTACATTTTGTTGCTAAAGATCCAAAGTGATGTGAAGAATCATTAATCAAAAATCAGTATGAAGGATCGAGACACACGACGAAAAGCAAATACTCCCGTAAAGATCATGGAGAAGTCTATCTAAAAAGGCCCTAACAAGGTATGAGGATAAATAGATCCAAGTCCTAAAAGGAGGCGGATCGTTGTATATCAAAATCCCAAATAAAGATTGGAGAAAAATGAAGAAGTCGTGGTCCAAATATAAAGAATCTCTCAAAAAGTTCAAGTGTAGAAATTCCTATTATGAAGAGAAGACCATTATTTCATGAACGTCTCTCAAGATTTGAAGTATGAAGTCACTACCAAATATCGGTCCGAGAAAGGTCTCAAATCGTGAAGCGAGTTATGCCAAGATATGAACTTTATGAGGTCCCGAGAAGCAGTTTTAAAAGATTTTGTCCTCTAGTTAACTATTGATTAAATCGTCCCGCTGTATTTTCAACCTAATAACTATCGAAATAAGTCAACAATGCATCCTCGTGATCATTCAAGACAACAATAAAATATAAGAGATACACCTAGGAATAAGGGAGTCTAAGTGAATAATTGGCCCACATGAGTTTGTGTTAGTTTGCTAACTTATAATAACAATGATCTCGTTTTTAAGCTTGGTTTGGGGAACGTGAAAACTTGAGGATGATAATCATTCATGAAATTTCCAAAACCCTAAGGTAAGTTTTTGATTCTTTACTTATTTACTTCCTTTGAATGTTTTATAATTTTCTATCTTTTTAATAAAGGCCAATGTGGGTTGATTGTGATGGAAAATGTAAAACGCGCTTTGTAACTAATGCATTACATGAGGACATTGCAATGTTCAAGTGTAGGGGATTTGATAGGTGTGAAAACACCCATCCTTTTACCACTTAATTACAATTATAACCAAGCCAAAACGTGTATTTTATGTCGTAAATGTCGGAATTATGCGTGGTTTGTGTTTTTGTTGTGATTTAGGACCAAAATGTGAAAAGGGAGGAAAACACGGGCTTTCACGGGATTTTATCATAGAAAAAGACAAAAGACGAAGTCAATAGATCAATAATGCAAAAAGAACAGAAGTCCAAGGCATATTCTGAAGATTTATCGAAGAACAAGTCTAAAGACGGAAGTTTAATAAAGCCGAAGAACTCAAGTCTAATAAATGAAGAAATTATAAGACGAGTTAAATTAATCTCGATACAAAGTCGAAAAAGTCGAAGAGTTTAGAAGACGAAAAGACGTGAAGAAAGAAAGAAAGAAGAGGCAACACATGCACCTCCCCATTTCCTATAAATACCCTCCTAAACACATTAGGAGGGTTGGTTAGCTAGTTAGATAGATAATTAGTCTTCAGTTTCATTTTGGTAGCTCTAATTTTAGAGAGAGAAAGTGACAGTTTCTCTCACTAGGAATTTCATCTTTTAGCTTCCTTTCTTGTTTTTAATCTAATCTTTACTTTTAATAGCTTAAATCTTGTTTAAATCTTTATCTTATTCTACCTTTCTTAATTTTTGTTTATCTTTAATCCGAATCTTTATACTTCTTGTTTAATTTTGATGTTTGATTTATTAAAAAGTTTATCTTTTGGTTTCTATATAAGTATTTATACGAATTAAGCTATAAGTTTGACAATCTTATTGGCTTATTTTGTATTTAGCTTATTTTGTTTTTTAAGTTTTCTAAAGAGTTTTATCTTTTTAAAAGTTTGCTTATTTTGTTTACTTATTTTGTGTTTTGAAAAAGTCTTTAAAGTTGTGCTTATTTCGTTCGTCTTATTCTTATTTAATCAAGTTTCGGTTATTGCTTATTAGACTTAGCTTATTTAGATTGTGCTTATTGCGAATTCTACTTCCATCGGAAAGGGAATTGAGGTATTCCGACGGTTCTACTCACATTCCGATAGTGACAATTTGGAAAGAGGGTATTACATTCCGACGGGTCTTTGCGATCCAACATTCCAATCTGGTAACTCCCCCTTATTCCGATCAAGATTCCGATCGCTCATTGCGATCGTGGATTGTGACGGCTCTTAAGGCTTTATTGAGACGAAGTGCTGCCCAAATTTCCATAGCAACATTCTGATAGAAGTGTTATTCCGATGGCTTTGTGTTTATTCCGATAGATGTCATTTTAATTATTCCGATAGATCTAGTTTTTAAGTATTCCGATAGGTTTAGTTTTTATACATTCCGATAGATTGTGTTTCCATCATTCCGATACTTTTGTTTTCTCTTCTTTCTGACAGCTTTCATTTCAATCATTCCGACGGATACACTTTCCGATATGTATTCCGATAGGGTGGTGACAGCATTCCGACTGCCTACTTTCCGATAGGTGGATTCCGATGGATTTGTGTTTGTTTTAATATTTGCCTTAGTTTTATTCTTAAGTTTGCATTATTTTAAGTTTTTAAATTTTGATTTTTATTACATTGTCAAATTAATTTTTCGTCAAGCTTTAATTTTTGTCATTTAGTTAAATTACCTTTTAAAGTTTTTAATATTGCACCATTTAAGTTTTAATTAGTTTTAGTTTTTAATTACCGACATTTACTTTAAAGTTTTGCAATTTAAATTACTACAACGACAACTCATTTTATATTCCACCAAGAACGATTGAGTCACACTAATTAACGGTAATCAATTTGAAAAGATCGGGAACAACGAATTTTCATACGAGGAATACCCTTGTATTAGGGTACTTGTACATTGTCTTAATATAATTTTATAACCTTAATGTAATGATATAAGTGTTTGTAAACTTGTCCTAAAAGAATAGGTATTTATTCTATGTAAAATGCTTAATATAAGGGTTTCTATGTTACTAATCCCAGTGACTTTCTATCTTGGGTGATTAGTGTTTATATCATAATGTAAGCTTATTCCAGGTCTTATATAGTATGTTTATGACTACTAGGAATTCTACATTCTTAGTTTAAGGGTTTACATTGTTTATAATCTAGGTATAATTAGGTTAGCTTAACTAACTATGCTTTGATAACTTGTACATTGTGCTTAAGTAACTTGTAACTTAACTTGAAATAAATGTATAATCTTAATATGATACTTAGTTGAGTTTTATAATTAGTTGCGAAAAATTAGACTCTAAATAAATGTGAAATAGATTTTATATGCTAATCTTGGTTACTAGGTCTTAACTTGTAATTAGCTTTAGATTAGTCAATATTAGTATTTTGTGATCAATTAACTTTTCATTTATATGATAGATTATAATTAGTATATTGTATCTGATACTTGTACATAGATATTATGTAGTTATATTGCTTGAAACATTGTTTACCAAAGATTTCTAGGTGGTGATCTAGACTATTATGTATATTTACTTGCACTTAGCTTTGTATGGTTTGTTCTTAGTAATCTTGGATAATATTATGCCTTCAAATGATAGTTTACAACTTTTTTATAATCCATAATTATTTATTCATATGTATCGTCCATTCATAGTTTACCATTCTTGAGTTTACAACTCATTCATAGGGATTCTAGGGTTTCTAAAGGAATTTAGGGCATCATAGTTATATTTGAGATGTTCTTATTCATAATGTACTTATTAGATTACTTTTAGAACTTAGACTTGATATATACATTGTTTTTACAACATTTAGGAATATTTTGAAGTGGCTGTTTAGGTTATGAAAACATATTCATCTTACCAAGAAAGGCACAAAAGAAAAAATTTCCAACCAAATTTTCATATTCATTTAATCATAACAAATAATACATAGGTGAAATTTGAGGATTGTCACAGTCTCTCCCCTTAAAGAAATCTCGTCCCGAGATTTAGATAAAGAGTAATATCATAAAACAGAGACGAGTAAAATCCTCGCGTTTCTAAACATATGCAGGTCTCTCTTAGGGTTCTATTCATACTTCAACAGTTATAAATAATATCACACCACATAATTTAGTTTATCGTTGAGCGGAATTCTTTCGTTTGGGATGATAAGAGATTCATCTGATAAACATTTCTTCAGATTCGTAATGCATGAAAAGTAACATGAATATTACTGATTTCATTGGGAAACTCAAGTTAATATGTCACAGTCCAATTCAAAAATCTTTGAATGGTCTAATATACTTTTGCTTGCTTTTCGAATCAAATAACACCTTTTTAACATATAATATAATTTCTCATTCAAAATTCTAACGATTTATTAAGTCTACACTTGTCTTATATCGAATATCTTTAAGTCCATTTATATACTCTTACTAACATAAAGATGCGTCCAACTTTGCGCAAGGAATGTGACAACCCTAGATTTTGAGATTCGCCATTAGTGACTGTTTGACTTTGATTATGTGCTTAGTGTGCGTTGTGCTATATGTTTATATTGAAGCCTTTGATTTGATGTTATTCATCGTTTATGTAGTGCATAGTACATTATATGATGTTATGATGGATTTAGTCCGTGCTCATTAGTTTACTTGGGTGTAGCTATGATAGAATATGGTGCTATTTTTTGTTTTTACGTATACGTATATGTATTATAGTAAATCGTATTTTTATTATTTAGGGTTTAGCATTTAGAGGTCTCAGATGAGGTATTTAGTCACGGGAATAATTTATGGGATGGTTTTAAGTGATTTAGGACTTAGTTATTTTATGTCTTTTACGGTATACGCGTAGATTTGACTAGTTTTACGGTTTTGATGTTTTGGAGGCTTTGGGAGTTGAAATAAATTAAGGTAATATTAATAAGATATTAATTAGTAATTAAAAATAAAATAAATAAAAAGAAACTAATAAAGGGTCGGTTTGGGTTGATGTACCAAAGAAAAAGAAAGGAAAAAAGGAAACTAGTGATTGTATCGAGTAAGGATTCTTGTGTTAACTATATAAGGTTTTAATTAAATAAAAAACAATCATAAAAACCTCTAGAGAAAAAATCAATCGACATTCATAAAGATTTTAGGGTTTCAAGACTTTTTTTCATCTTCCATTAATTCTAAGGTAAAACCCTTGTTCATCTTTTCAATTTAATTGTTACTATATTAATCTTTATCAAAACATGATGGATCTAGGTTAGGTTTAATTTATATTCTGAATATTAAAGATATAAACATGCTAGGATTAATTAGGGTTTATAATTATACATGTTATGGGTAATTAATTAGGTTAGATGTGTTAAATTCATTTTTAAAAACTAGGCAGAATTTTAGGTCAATTGTTTTGCTCATTGATGTGTGTATTTTTATACCCTTTTAGGAAAAAGGAATATAAACGACAAGTATTAAACTCGACGGTTTAGGAAAACCGACAAATCGAATAAATGCGAGTTCGTTCTCGAAGGAGGTGTGTGTTGTAGCCAATAATATTAAATCAAGTTTGGATTAGTGATATTTTTGAGTTTGAGAAGAAAGAAATTTAAAAATAAAGACAAGTTACGCTAAATTACACTACGACGTAAAATTAAAACGTATACGTTAAAACGTAAAACGCGACGAAAATAAAAATTTAATCTAAAAATTAATTAAAACCTAAAACTAAGTCTAAAATAATTATAATAAGAATAAAAATTCAATAAATAAATTTTAAAACTTATTTTAATTAAATATTTAATTTTAAATGCTAATTAAAGCCCTAAAATCAAATATAATTAACAAAAGTCCAAAGTTATATTTAATCAAACTAAAATCTTAGTTATATTCAATAAAAACTAAAAAGTATTTTTCTAAAATTTTTAAAACTATTTTTCTATTTTTAAAAGGCTAAAAACGAATTTTAAACTAAAATAATTATAAAAAATAACAAAATAATCAGAAAAATATTTTTACTTTTTCAAAAATCCTAAATTAATTAAATAAATAGTAGAAAAATGAAAAAAGTTAAAAAAGTAATTGTAATCCTAATAAGACAAAAACATAATAGTTAAAAACTAATTTAAACTTAAAATAATGCTAAAAATAATAAAATAATCAGAAAATAAAAATTTCTTTTCTAAAAATCTTAAAATAAATAAAAGAACAAGGGAAAATTGAAAAATCAAGAAAAAAACTTAATTAAAGCCACTGGAGACAAAAATCTCCTAATCTGATAGTGACTTGCTGGGGGTTTTTGTCCTCTAGCTAAGCAGTGGCTAGAACCTCTACCAGTGGGAACTTGTTCACACCGCTCCTTCACAGAAAAACGATTAACGCCCTTTTTGGCTTTGTTTGTTGGTGTTATTTGGAAACAAAGGCACCCCCACACTCAGTGGAGTGTGGGGAGTCAATTACAAGCAAAAAACACAAGGTCCAAACAATAAAATGCACACAAACTAGAAAAATCAGTTACTAATGTCTATGTAGGGGTTTGGTAGGTCTTTGCTGATCTACTTGGCAATCTGGTGAGTTTTAAGCTAACCTAAGTTGGTTTATAACATAACCTAACCACAACTCAAACACACACTACCCTAGATGACCCTATAATATACCATCTAACAAGTTTCCAATGAACAAAACTCAAACTTTATCACTACTTCCTATGTTAAGCAGATTTAAAGAAATGACATGCAAAATTTATTTTTATACTAACAAACTCAAAGCAAACCACTAATTTATCCTACCAATATCTATTTGGGCATGTTTGAGTTGTTATTACCTAAGTCTTGTGTTACCCAAGGCTTGTAATACCCAAAACCAAACAACCCTTAGTTTGCTGATTTCACAAACTAACAAAGGCCTTCTAAACAAACCACTTCTAATTTGATTCTAAATAACTTAAACATGTATCTAACCAACTAATAAACATAAACAAAACACTTAAACTATCATTCAAACATATTTCATAAAAATCACCAAGAACACAAATTATAGCAAGATTAGAGGGTTCAATCCAATATACCTTGTGGCTTTACAACTAAAGCTCACAAAGTCAAACTGATGCCTTCTCCAATTAGCTTAAAATTAAGCTTATGGGATATGACCTGTTTGAATGGGAGAGTAAAAAGGACTACAACAGTCCACCAAAGAGACTACAACAGTCTCTTTTGTCAATATCTTGAAACCTGCTAATAAACACAAAACCACAAACAAGCTACAAGCTTAAAAAGCTGCTCACAAGCTGGTGTCAATCAGCTTGTGGGTGGCTTTTTAAACAGTGAGAACATAAAAAAATAAACAATGAAGGATTCAGAAAAACTTCTTTTTGGAACCAGTTTTTGAAAAAAATTGGGAAGAAAAATCTCTGCCAAGAAAAATTTAGGTAACCAAATAGTATAAAACAAATTCTTGAGGCTCTTATAAGCTTGCGGTTGTCAAACCAAAACTTATAACACTCTTACAAAATTCAGATCTCAACCAATTTTTTCTGCCAAAAGTAATTTTGATCAAAAGAATGAGTTGATAAAAAGAAGTCTTATACTAAACTTTGCATAAAATTAAAGGGATTTACTAAAATACTGAAAATAAATGGAACATAGAATTTGTAGGCCAAATTTAACTTTAACTATTTTTAAAAGTGGGTTACAAAACCTGGAACAAAGTATAGGAGGTCACATACGACCCCTATATGTACTACATGAATTTGGAGTCTTGGTCAAATGGTAGCATGTGATGTGCCAGGCTGTTGAGAGCTGTACTTATGATGATCTTGGCCCTCTATTAATCCTTTGTGAGCAAGTATTCCTTGTGGAATGTGGATTTGTCTGCGAGATTCCAACTTTGCTAAAAATAGAAGAGCAGGGGAGCGTGGGGGGGGGGGGGGGGTCCACACAGGTCACGGGAGAGAATATTGGGAGTGGGTTTGTGTTAAGGGGAGTCTTAATCATGGTTCAGGAAAGCCCCATTCAAAACCCCTTTGTTTTGTGGATTTTATGTTTTGGGTTTATTAGTGGGAGGTGAGGGTGAATAGTGGGTTTGTGAATCTGTTTCGGGGATTTGTTTGTGTTAACCGCGAGTATTTATATTAATTAAATCGTTCAAAATCTGATTAATACTAATATAAACGGTAATGGGTGGTGACGTGGGAGGAGGTAAGGTGGAGTGGGGGTAGTGATGTGGCAAGGTGTGATAGGAGGGTGATGGTTTGGTTGTGGTTTCTATGTCTGGGTAGAACAAGTCCCTATACTCCCAAAATGTGTTCATATAATGTTTTAAATGCCAATACTCCACTTCCCTTTGTTAAAACTTTCCTCCACTTGTCAAAATTGGCACAAGTTATTTGCAGACTTTATATCAAGGACCATAAGTGCAATTTAGCCATATTTCAAGGACCGTTCTAGTACATTCTTGATATTTTAGGGACCCACATGTAATTTTGAGGTTTTACAAGGGTATAAAATGACAAGTCTTCAAAAGATGAAGGACCATTCTCGACAAATCTTCAAACTTCAAGGGCTTCTTTGGAAATTCATTGTTCGGGTCTAGTTCTTTGTGCGCTTCGTTTCCCGTGTTCGTTTTTGCTTGATTCTTATGATCTTTTGTTGATTTCAGGATATCCGTACCTAAAATACACAATGAACAAACACAAGCATATTTTGGGGTATTTTATGACATTTTTAAGCGTTTTAAGCCCGATTTGGACAATGAGACTATGTATAATTGCAGTCTCATCACTCCCCCTACTAAACCATTTCCGTGTCCTCACGAAATGCTAGAATTAAGTATCATAGAACTTTCAAAATTCATTTTTAGGTGACATTTATTGAAAACATAAATTTAAATAAACTACTACATGCGTTTTAGACATAATGTATTGTTTTCATCGCAAAATGGGACGTTTAAGATCATAGAATAAGAACACGTGAATGCTTCGTTAGAAATAATTTCGTTGTCCTCGATTTTCACTCAATTCCATGCTAAGCGTGAAACAAGATCATTGTCATTATAAGTTAGTAATGCTAACGCTACGCATATGCTCTAATCACGTACTTAGACTCCCTTATTCCTAAGATGTATCTGTTATATTTTATTTTTGTCTTAATGATCACGAGGATACATCATTGAGTTATGCGTGAATATAGATTAGGTCCAAAAATAGAGTCTTAACGATGTAACCAAAATCGATGTCAAAAAATTAAGTCAACAAGAAGGATCAATATACTACTCTAGGAAGGATCCAGAAAAACCATAAAGTAGAAACCTCAAGCAATGTTATTCCTAAACTGCCCTTGGTTTGATTTCAAGTTCTTGGTTAAATTTGTCCTCATCTTGCCATGTTATGATCTTGTAAGAGTCCAGCTGTTGTTTGACTCATCATAGCCGTTTATCCAATCTTTGGGGGCAAGTTTGTGCTTGGAGCCATTGATGGACTGTTTATCACATGTATATGTTGGTCATGGTGTAGCAGGGGAGGGGACAAAAGGTGAGGGGTCGTTTTCTGGGTGTAAGGAAGTGTTGGGGATTGGGTAAATAGTATTTTACCCAATGTGAATTAGGTTTTAAGTGAAGGGGAGGGTTAATTGGTCCTGGGGTGTTCTAGGGTTTATGGAGGGTGGATAATCGTAACAGTAAAACTTTCCCTCCACTATTATTATTGTTATAACCCCGGTTTAATATGTTAAGTGAGGTGACGTGATGCTTGGTGATGGGCCGGGTAGAGTAGTTGGATTGGCCCAGGGATGGGTTTAATTTGGGTAATAGATGGGTATGACGGGTTTATGGGTAAAATGGTAGGGTTTGGGGTATCAAGTGTGGCAAGAATAGTCCCTGGACTCCTAATATTCTGGCATATAGAGTATTAACAGCTTTATAACAAAATCCTTTGTTATCATCTTTGACCAAGTTGTCAAATATGGCACATATGTTTCACCAACTTTTAAACAAGGACCATAAATGCAATTAGAACAATATTCAAGGGCCAATATGGTCATTTCTTGAAACTTTAGGACCAATCTTGTAATTTTGGGGTTTTACAAGGGCCTAAAGTGACAAGTCTTTAATTCTTGAGGGACCAAACTTGACAAATCTTCAAATTTCAAGGACTTTATTGGAAATTCATTGTTCGGGTCCGGTTCTTTGTGCGGTTTCGTTTCCCGTGTTCGTTTTTGCTTGATTCTTGTTCTTTTTGTTGATTTTACGATATCCGTACCTAAAATACACAATGAACAAACACAAGCATATTTTACGGTATTTTATGACATTTTTAAGCATTTTAAGCTCGATTTGGACGATGTGACTATGTATAAATGCAGTCTCATAAGTCCTCAATGTGTTCATGAAGTCCCTACATTGCTTTTACTAAGTTATTCTAATTAAATTTGTCCAAAGGGTGAAAATACCTATTTTGACCTAATTTATAAGCCATGCATTGAAATATTATACCTTGTGCTTTAGGGTATGATAGGTGTGAAAACACCCATCCTTTTACCACTTAATTACAATTATAACCAAGCCAAAACGTGTATTTTATGTCATAAATGTCGTAATTATGCGTGGTTTGTGTTTTTGTTGTGATTTAGGACCAAAATGTGAAAAGGGAGGTAAACACGGGCTTTCACAGGCTTTTATCGAAGAAAAAGACAAAAGACGAAGTCAAGAGATCAAGAATGCAAAAAGAGCAGAAGTCCAAGGCCTATTCTGAAGATTTATCGAAGAACAAGTCTAAAGACGGAAGTTTAATAAAGCCGAAGAACTCAAGTCTAATAAATGACGAAATTATAAGACGAGTTCAATTAATCCCGAGACAAAGTCGAAAAAGTCGAAGAGTTTAGAAGACGAAAAGACGTGAAGAAAGAAAGAAAGAGGAGGCAACACATGCACCTCCCCATTTCCTACAAATACCCTCCTAAACACATTAGGAGGGTTGGTTAGCTAGTTAGATAGATAATTAGTCTTCATTTTTCATTTTGGTAGCTCTAATTTTAGAGAGGGAAAGTGACAGTTTCTCTCACTAGGAATTTCATCTTTTATCTTCCTTTCTTATTTTTAATCTAATCTTTACTTTTAATACCTTAAATCTTGTTTAAATCTTTATCTTATTCTACCTTTCTTAATTTTTGTTTATCTTTAATCCGAATCTTTATACTTCTTGTTTAATTTTGATGTTTGATTTATTAAAAAGTTTATCTTTTGGTTTCTATATAAGTTTTTATACGAATTAAGCTATAAGTTTGACAATCTTATTGGCTTATTTTGTATTTAGCTTATTTTGTTTTTTAAGTTTTCTAAAAAGTTTTATCTTTTTAAAGTTTGCTTATTTTGTGTTTTGAAAAAGTCTTTAAAGTTGTGCTTATTTCGTTCGTCTTATTCTTATTTAATCAAGTTTCGGTTATTGCTTATTAGACTTAGCTTATTTAGATTGTGCTTATTGCGAATTCTACTTCCATCGGAAAGGGAATTGAGGTATTCCGATGGTTCTACTCACTTTCCGATAGTGACAATCTGGAAAGAGGGTTTTACATTCCGACGGGTCTTTGCGATCCAACATTCCGATCTGGTAACTCCCCTTATTCCGATCAAGATTCTGATCACTCATTGCGATCGTGGATTGCGACGACTCTTAAGGCTTTATTGAGACGAAGTGATGCCCAAATTTCCATAGCAACATTCCGATAGAAGTGTTATTCCGATGGTTTTGTGTTTATTCCGATAGATGTCATTTTAATTATTCTGATAGATCTAGTTTTTAAGTATTCTGATAGGTTTAGTTTTTATACATTCCGATAGATTGTGTTTCCATCATTTCGATACTTTTGTTTTCTCTTCTTTCCGACAACTTTCATTTCAATCATTCCGAAGGATAAACTTTCCGATAGGTATTCCGATAGGGTGGTGACAGCATTCCGACGGCCTACTTTCCGATAGGTGGATTCTGATGGATTTGTGTTTGTTTTAATATTTGCCTTAGTTTTATTCTTAAGTTTGCATTATTTTAATTTTTTAAATTTTGATTTTTATTACATTGTCAAATTAATTTTTCGTCAAGCTTTAATTTTTGTCATTTAGTTAAATTACCTTTTAAAGTTTTTAATATTGCACCATTTAAGTTTTAATTAGTTTTAGTTTTAATTACCGACATTTACTTTAAAGTTTTGCAATTTAAATTACTACAACGACAACTCATTTTATATTCCACCAAGAACGATTGAGTCACACTAATTAACGGTAATCAATTCGAAAAGATCGGGAACAACGAATTCATACGAGGAATACCCTTGTATTAAATGGCTGCGCTGCCGGCTCTTTTCGTGAAGATTAACGGTTTATTGTGAGAGACGCGTTGGATTTTGGGATCCGTTCACTCTTGAACGTTATTTTTCTCATCTAATTTTCAAAAATTTTCAAAAAATCCTAAAAAATATAAAATTTTCAAAAATCCAAAAAAATAGAAAAACATAAAAACCAAAAATATTTATTGTCTAATTTTCTTTTCCTTTTGTAGGTGTGTATGCGTACCCGTGCTCATAAGAAGAAAGCAACTCAATCCGAAGTCGAAACTCAACCTATAGTCACCATGGACAATCGACCAATGATCGAGCTTTTGCAATCATACGTAGAGGGCAACACCGATGCTATTGTTATACCCGAGATTGGAGCCAACAATTTTGAGCTCAAATCTGGCTTCATTCAAATGGTCTCTGCTCAACCATTCTTGGGGCGTACACTTGATGATCCTCACGACCATATCAAAAGATTTCTTCAACTCACTAATACGGTCAAGTTTAATGAGGTTTCACAAGAGGTTATTCGCTTGCAACTTTTTCCTTTCTCCTTAGAGGGACAAGCCCGACATTGGATTGATAAGGAACCGCCACAAATTATTCTTACGTGGTCGGATGTAGAGACCAAATTTATCAACTACTTTTTCCCACCCTCACGTACTACCGCTTTGCGGAATGAAATCATTAATTTTGAACAAAAGTACGGTGAGACATTTAGTGAATCTTGGGACCGTTTTAAGGAACTTTTAAGAAAGTGTCCACAACATGGTTTCACAAAAGTGCATCAAATTAATACTTTTTACAATGGTTTAAGCATGAATGACCAAGATTCACTAAATAGTGCCTCGGGGGGTAACATTTTGGTTAAGTCTTCTAATGCCGCATGGGATATCATTGAGAACAAAGCCAAAGTCTAAACCAAGAGTGTTAGGGCTACTATAGCTAGTGCCAGTGAGAGTGAAGTCACTACTCAAATCAGGGAGCTTACTTCTATAGTCAAACATCTTGTTCTACGAGATAACCCTCCCACTCAACATGACCATGCTCTTAATATAACTTGTGAAACTTGTGGTGGGCCACACTCTTATGCTAACTGTGATAAAGCTTATGATCAATCTCACGCGAAAGTGTATGCTTACAACAACATCGAGAGAGTTCATTTCAAGCATAATGTCGATGTTAATCACTTGTCTTACAACTCGACAAATTATTTGGCTCCACCCGGTTTTCAGCAAAGACCACCACAACCTAACCAAAACAACCAAGGGCCACCAAGAGCTAATTTTCAAGGTAATGCCAATATGAGGGGCTCAAATGCAAATCAGGGTAACTATCACATGTAAAACCAAGGTTTTCAACACCAAGGTTTCAATCCTCAAGGTTTTCCACCTTATAACCAATACCCAAATCAAGGTTTTCAACAACAAGGGTTCAATTTACCTCATCCGCCAATGGACTTGGTTTTGCAAAAATTGAATGAACATGAGGAAATCATGCAAGCAATGCAAGAATCTACTAGACAAATTTAAGAGTCCACGGATAGGAAATTCGTTCAAATGTTACAAACCCTTCGTCCACAAGGTGCTCTTCCTTCAAACACCGAAACAAACCCTAGGGCGAATGTGAGTGCTATTACTACTCGAAGTGGTGCAACTCTAGTAGGACCTTCTACCCCTCCTCCCGTTACTCCATCTACACCTCCTCCACCTCCATTTATCCCTCCTACTTCCACACCTAGTACTAGTTCTCCATTACCATCTCCACCTCTTAACGAAGAAGTACCCAAGCAAAACCCTCCACCAACCCCACCTACCACCTCTAAACCTTCTACTTCTCAACCCTCAACATCTCAACCTGTACCTACTACACCTACACCACCTAAACCCAACATACCTTACCCTTCCCGGCTGAACAAGGCTAGAATTCTTACTAAGGATGACGTTCAAGTTTCCAACTTTTTGAACAAGATTGCTGGCATAAACATCACCTTTAGCCTTGTTGAAGCTCTTGCACAAATGCCTAAATTTGTCAAGATGTTTAAGGAATTGCTTAATAAGAAGGAGAAGATGGCCGAGTTTGGTAATACTCGATTGAATGAAAACTGTTCTGCAGTCCTTCTTAAAGAAATTCCTGAAAAATTTGGAGATCCCGGTCATTTTGTGCTACCTTGCATTTTCAACCAAACCGAAGAATTTACTGCCTTAGCCGATCTCGGGGTAAGTATAAACTTGATTCCTTTAAGTGTTTGGAAAACACTATCATTACCCGACCTTACACCACCAAAGATGACTCTTGAGCTAGCCAATCTTACTCACGCTTACCCCGTTGGTATTGCCGAAGATGTATTTGTAAATTTGGCACCTTCACTTTTCCGATCGACTTTGTTGTTGTGGATTATGAAATGGACCCTCGTATTCCGTTAATACTTGGTCGGCCATTCTTGAGAACCGGAAAAGCATTAGTCGATGTTGCTGAAGGTGAGCTAATTTTAAGGGTCGGGAATGATGCACAAGTGTTCAAAATGGGGAAGATCACAAACAAATCAAATGGAAGAGAATCAACGAATATGATTAATGTGCTCGATGATTTTGTCTTCTACAACAATCCTCTGTTGGATTCTTGCTATGATAATCCACTGTTCCATGATGATGTGGATGATTCTCCCTCCAATTCTGATCCTCCACCAATATATGAATCTCCACCGATCTATGATGCTTATGATGATGATTCTAGTTCCGATGGGGATGATTATGATAATTTTACTTCTGAGTATCCAGACATGCCCACTTATGATGATTTTGATGAGGCTGATACTCTCTCGAGTGATCCTTCACATGATGACATTGCACCTACTTTTGATGAAGATCCTCCGCCAACCATGCTTAATCCTACTTTGGATGATTACTCATTTGAGGAAGACTTTGCTACTTTTCTCAACACTTACTTCCCAAATGAGAGTGATGCTCCTCCTTTGGACTTTGATGATTATGGTGTTTATCCTCCTTTGGATATGAAGAAACATGTCTCAAAGGAGAAGAAGCCAGACGACACCGATATCCGCAGCACTTATGTCTTAACTCCTCTCTATCCACCTTCTAAGGATGAGAATGCGAGATTTATGATCGGATCTTCTTCAAGGTCTGCTGAGCCTGAGTGTTATTTTCCCCTAAAGGAAAAGGTGTTCGACCCCGACATTGCACTTTTTAAGCCATCTCAGTATCCATCTGATGAAATAAAAGGAAAAATCTTTGGAACTTATAGAGATATGCTTGCACTTCACACTTGCTACCACCGTGCTCAATCGCTGCTTAAGGGAACCCTGCCTACTCTTCTTTGGCTTGCCTTGTTCACCTTAAGCTTTTGCTATTTGATGGACAAAAACCATGTATTTGATCCCGGTGGATGTGTTTCAAGATTCTTCCTATGCTAATCAAGGTCGATTCAGGCTCATGACTCGGTTATCAAAAACAAGCGCTTCTCGGGAGGCAACCCGCAGTATCTATCCTTTTTATTCTCTTTTTATAATAAGTGTAGGGGGAGAACCTAGTATGTGTTTGTTGTTTTCTTTCTTATCATGTGCAGGGATTCGAGCTTTCAAAGATCCATTCTTGATTACTTTTGACGACCCGTGATTCCGTGTACCCGTCTTCCCGGTTCTATCCTAAACTCTTTTGATTCTCTATTTTATATTCTTCAATAGTAAAATAGGAATCACTTTAGTTTTCTCTTCCTTAGCAAGATTTAAACAACGTGCACAATATCCTAAGTGTAGGGGAGTGATAGGTGTGTAAACACCCATCCTTTTTCCACTTAATTTTGGCTAAAATGAGACCAAAACGCGAATTTAATATCATTTGTTTAGAATTATGCGTGGTTTTTGTGTTTATTGTGTTTTCAGAGCCAACCGGATGAATATTGAAGAAAACATGGGATTGCACGGGTTTTACCGAAGAAAAAGACTCAAGATAAAGTCTATTGTCCAAGAGATGCAAAAGATTTGAAGTCACTGGGCCTATTCGAAGATTTATCGAAGAAAAGGACCAAAGATGGAAGATTTACATAAGTCGAAGAAACTCAAGTCTATTAAACGAAGAAATTAAAAGACGAGTTGAATTTAATCGACGACAAATCCCGAATCAGAATCGAAAACGTCAACTTTTCTGAAAAGACGAGAAGACAAGAAGAACGGGAGAAAGCCCACTCACCAACTAAAGGGGACACCTATATAAAGGGATCCCCTCACACTTTCCATCCAGTTTTAGTTTTTTTCTTTTCCCCATCTTTTTCTCCCTTCTTGTTGTAGCATCACCAACACCACTAGGGTGTTTGGTGATTTTGATCTTTGTTTTTCAAATCTTGTAATTTTAATCTTTGTTTTATTTTGTTCAACATTAATCATCAATACAAGTTCTTGTTTAATCTTTCCATTTCATCTTGTCCATCATCATCTTTTATTTCAAGTTCTTAAGTTCTTATTTGATTGATTTGATCTTTAAAAAGTTGTTGAATTTGTGTTTTTGTGATTGGGATTTGATCTTTGTAGTTGGTAGATGATTTGTGTTTAATTTGGTTAAACCTTTTTGCTTATTTAGCTTGATTTTGGATTAAAATGTGTCTCCCTGTTTTTCTGCATAAGTTACTGTTCTTGAGTTTCCCAGGTTCCGGATGAACCAAATGTTCCGGATGAACCGAATGTTCCGGATGAACTAAAACTTCCGGATGAACACAAAAGTTCCGAATGAACAAAACTTCCGCATGAAGCATTTTAGTTAAAAAGTTCCGAATGAGTTTTTAAAGTTCCGAATGAGTTTTCCCTTAAAAAGTTCCGAATCAATTTTCAAAAGTTCCGAGTGAAGCATCTTGACCAAAAGCTCCGAACCAAGTTCCGGATAAACTTCCGAACGAAGTTCCGAATCAAGTTCCGACTCAAAGTTCCGGGTGAAGGATTTTCCAAAGTTCCGAATCAACTTCCGAAGAAAGTTCCGAACTAACTTCCGAATCAAGTTCCGCATGAAGGTTCTGAGTAAAGTTCCGAGTGAAGGGTCCGAATAAACTTTCGGATGAAGGTTCAGAGTTAAGTTCCGAACGAAGTTCCGGATCAAGGGTTCCGAGTAAACTTCCGGGTGAAAACTTCCGAATCAAGGTCAAAGTTCCGAATTAATTTTCTTTGTGTACTTTTAAGTGTTACTGTTCCTTACTGTTTCTTCAGTTCAAACTTTTATTTTAATTTTAATTTTAATTTTAATTTTAATTCAAGTTTAATTAATTGTTATTAATATAATTGCTTTTAGATTTAAGTTTACACTTTAATGCATTTAAAACTTTTAGTAGATTAGAAAATCACTCCCCTTTTTAGTAACCAAGAACAATCATTCCACTTAGAACCAAGATCAATTTGAGAGGATATCGAGAGAATACAATTGAACCTAACAAAATGCTAATATCAAATGGCGCCGCTGCCGGCTCTTCTCGTTAAGATCAAAAGTTTTTTGTGAGAACTTGGATTTTGGGATCCGTTCCCCGTGAACGTTACTTTTTCATAAAAAATTTCAAAAACACTAAAAAAATATAAAATTTTCAAAAATACTAAAAAGTAAAAAACATAAAAAACCAAAAATATTTTTCCCTTGTTAGTTCTTTTGCAGGTGTATGCGCACTCGATCCACATCTTATCAAGAGCCCGAGCCTCTCGATCACTTAGACATGGCCGGTGTACACAACAACAATAACATACCACCTCCAAACAACAATAATAACAACAACAACCCACCTTTCAACAACATGAATAATAACAACAACAATGAGCCTCTACCGGATAATCGCCCGATGATTGAACTGCTGCAAGCTCATGTAGATGGCAACACTGATCCAATTGTTATACCAGCGATTGCAGCCAACAACTTTGAGCTTAAATCAGGCTTTATCCAGATGGTCTCTGCTCAACCATTCTTGGGGCGTACCATTGATGACCCACATGACCACATCAAGAGATTCTTGCAACTCACCAATACGGTCAAGTTCAATGGTGTTCCACAAGAGGTAATCCGTCTACAACTTTTTCCCTTTTCTTTAGAAGGACAAGCCCGACATTGGCTTGCTAAGGAACCGCTACAGAGTATTCTCTCATGGACGGATTTAGAAACCAAGTTTATCAATTACTTTTTCCCACCCTCTCGCACTACCGCTTTGCGGAATGAAATCATAAATTTTGAACAAAAGTACGATGAGTCGTTCAGTGAATCTTGGGATCGTTTTAAAGATCTTTTAAGAAAATGCCCACAACATGGTTTTACCAAAGTACACCAAATTAACACTTTTTATAATGGTTTAAGCATGAGTGACCAAGATTCACTAAACAGTGCCTCGGGGGGTAATCTTTTGGCTAAGACTTCCAATGCTGCTTGGGATATCATTGAGAATAAGTCTCGTGTGCAAACCAAGAGTGTTCGGACCAATGTCGCTAGTGTTAGTACTAGTGACAGCGACAAGCGACTTGACAAAATCACTACGCTTCTTGAATCGCTTGTTACCCACACCGTTAACAAAACCAACAGCAACAACGCTAAAAACGCTCAAGTCAATGCTGTTAGCCAACCATGCGAGATATGCGGGGGTCCTCACTCTTACACCACTTGTACTGCCACCCAAGACTATCCTGCTGAGAATGTGAATGCAGCATATGGCACCTATCCTCAACCCGCTTATCAAGCTCGACCACAAGGTGACCATAATTTGCTTAGCTACCGCTCCAACAACTATCTATCACCACCCGGTTTTCCACCAAACAACCCAAACCAACAACAAAACCTCAATCGCCCTACTCAACAACAACAACAACCTCATACACCTTACATACCACCTCATAAACAGCAACAACCACCTCAACGTAACAACCAAGTTTACCAACAACCTGCTTATCAACCACCCGCATACAATGCTCCTCCCAACCAACCCACCGCTCTACACCAAGAAGTGAAAACTTACATGAGGACGAATGATGAGATCGTGGGAAACCTTCAGCGTGAAGTGCTCAACCTGAAAGCAGACTTGGTCAAACAAGGGAACGATTTGAGAGCCGACATGAGAAACACGTTGGACAGCCAAACAAATGACTTGAAGAACATGATGGCTAGTTTCTTCCAAGGTAATCAACCCTCTTCTTCGGGTACTCTTCCGAGTAACACCGTTGCGAATCCAAGAGGGGAGATGAAAGCAATCACTACTCGCAGTGGCAAAGGTACCAAGGAACCCGAGCTTCCTATACCTCCACCGGTGGTTGTGACTAAGGAGAACGAGTCACCTGCTCCTATTCCTCAACCTTCTACTTCCCCAATTTCTCCACCTCTTCCTTCTACCCCGCCTCCACCCATGGATGTGAGTGATCCTATTCTCCCAAAGCCTTCCTCTTCTTCCAATATACCTTATCCATCTAGGTTGAGGAAAGAGAAGCTCAAAAGCAAGGACGATATTCAGGTTTCGAACTTTCTTAAGATGTTCAAACAATTGAATTTCAACATCTCCTTCGCTGAGGCTCTCGCTCACATGCCTAAGTACGCGAAAATGTTTAAAGATCTTCTAAGTGACAAGGAAAAGCTTCTTGATATTGCCAACACCCAACTTAATGAGAATTGCTCTGCAGTGCTCTTAAGGAAATTGCCAACCAAGCTTGGTGATCCGGGTCGTTTCTTAATCCCTTGCAATTTCCCGGGAGTAGAGAATTGCATGGCCCTAGCCGATCTAGGTGCCAGTATTAATCTAATGCCTCTAAGCGTTTGGAAGCAATTATCTCTCCCTGAGCTAGTCCCCACCAAAATGACTTTGGAATTAGCTAACCGTACGGTTGCTTATCCAGTGGGGATAGCCGAAGACGTCTTTGTAGGAGTCGACAAATTCACTTTTCCTGCCGATTTCGTCGTCGTCGACTACGAGATGGACCCTCGTGTTCCCTTGATCGTGGGTCGTCCATTCCTGAGGACCGGTCGCACTCTCATCGATGTTGAAGCCGGCGAGCTTATCATGAGAGTGGGTGACGATAAAATCGTCTTCAACATGGGAAAGTTGTCTAAACAACCTTATTCTAACGAGAGTGTTAATTGTATTGACGTTCTTGATGAGGCTTGTGAAGAACACTTCAAAGATGCTTGTAAAAGTATTCCTACCTCTCATCCCAATGTTGAAACCGTCTCCTCTATTGATTCATCACTGTCTCTATTTGGAGATAGTGATTTGTTTTGGAACAATCTAGAAACCACCATGGGAGATGTGAACTTAGCTAATGAAGATTCTCCCACCGATGGGGATGAAGACATGCATTTCTTTGATAACCTTCTCAACGAAGACAATCCTTCTCCTCCATCTCCCACGGTCATTGCTATCGATACTCCGACTTTGAATACGCCTCTCGTCGAAAATCCTCCGGATTTAGAACTTAAGGAGTTGCCGCCCCATCTCGAGTATGTGTTCCTTGAAGAAGAGAAGAAGTCGCCCGTCATTATCGCGAAGGATTTGAAAGATGAAGAGAAAACTCGCCTCATTGCCGTGCTTAGAGATCATAAGAAGGCTATTGCTTGGAAAATCTCTGATATTCGCGGAATTGATCCTCACTTCTGCACACACAAAATTCTCATAGAGGACGACTTTAAGCCCACTATTAAAAGCCAACGAAGGGTGAATCCAAAAATATATGAAGTCATCAAAACAGAGGTTATCAAACTTCTTGATGCGGGTATGATTTACCATATTTCGGATTCACCATGGGTTAGTCCAATCCATTGTGTGCCCAAGAAGGGCGGAATAACCGTTGTTCCCAATGAACACAACGAGTTGATTTCCACTCGTCTCGTTACTGGGTGGAGAGTTTGTATAGACTACCGCAAACTCAATGATGCCACGAGAAAGGATCATTTCCCTCTACCTTTTATGGACCAAATGCTTGGACGTTTAGCGGGTAATGAATATTACTGCTTTCTTGATGGTTTCTCGGGTTATTTCCAAATACCCATCGATCCCCAAGATCAAGAGAAGACAACATTCACTTGTCCCTATGGCACATTTGCTTACAAAAGAATGCCTTTTGGCTTATGTAATGCGCCCGGGACTTTCCAAAGATGCATGTTGGCTATCTTCCATGACATGGTTGAACAAACCATGGAAGTCTTCATGGATGATTTCTCGGTCTTCGGGGATTCCTTCTCTTCTTGCCTTGCCAATTTGGAACATATGCTTAAGCGGTGCGAAGACACTCGCCTTGTTCTGAATTGGGAAAAATGCCATTTTATGGTAAAAGAAGGCACCGTGCTAGGACACAAGATTTCCAAAGCCGGTCTTGAAGTCGACCGTGCTAAAGTCGATGTTATCGCTAAGTTGCCTCCACCTTCAACCGTGAAGGGTGTGAGAAGTTTTCTGGGTCATGCGGGCTTCTACCGTCGATTCATCAAAGATTTTTCTCAAATCGCTCGCCCGATCACCCACCTCTTGGAAAAAGATACTCCTTTTATCTTTTCCAAAGAGTGCCTTGAAGCCTTCAACTCGCTTAAGGATAAGCTAACTAAGGCACCCGTCTTGGTTACCCCTAATTGGGAGCTGCCCTTTGAGTTGATGTGCGATGCTAGTGATTTTGCTATTGGTGCGGTTCTGGGACAAAGAGTGAACAAACACTTCCAACCAATCCATTACGCTAGCAAGACAATGACGGGGGTACAATTGCATTATACGACAACCAAAAAAGAGCTTTTAGCTGTTGTCTATGCCTTTGAAAAATTCCGCCCCTATCTTGTCCTTTCCACCACAATCGTGTATACCGATCATTCCGCGTTGAAGTACTTGTTGACAAAGCAAGATTCCAAACCAAGACTTCTTCGCTGGGTTTTGCTTCTCCAAGAATTTAAAATCGAAATTCGCGATAAGAAATGAGCTGAAAACCTAGCCGCGGATCATCTCAGTAGACTTGAGGATCCTTACCAAGGGGATCATCCAAACAAAGAAATCAATGATTCTTTTCCCTTGGAGACCTTAATGTCTATCAATTCGAATTCTGATAAAACCCCGTGGTTTGCGGACATTGCAAACTACTTGGCGGGTGGAATTCTTGTTGACGGGTTAACATCCCAACAAAAGAAGAAGTTCTTCAAAGACATTAAGACTTACTTTTGGGATGACCCGTATCTATTCAAACAATGTGCCGACTTGATTATTCGCCGATGTGTTGATGGACCGACAACTTTAAAAATCCTTGATGCTTGCCACAAAGGACCCACCGGTAGTCACTTTGGTCCCAACTACACCGCCAAAAAAGTGTTTGACTCGGGATTTTATTGGCCCTCCATATATCGTGACGCTCACAATATGGTTAAACGATGTGATGTTTGCCAAAAACAAGGCACGATCACACATAAAGACGAGATGCCTCAGAATTTCATTCAAGAGTGTGAAATCTTTGATGGTTGGGGTATCGACTTTATGGGGCCATTCCCTTCTTCTAAAGGAAACAAATACATCCTTGTAGCCGTTGACTACGTTTCAAAGTGGGTTGAAGCCAAAGCTTTACCTACTAATGACGCAAGGGTGGTTTGTAACTTTTTGAAAGCTCTTTTCGCTAGATTCGGTGTGCCTCGTGCCATTATTAGTGATCGTGGGACTCATTTTTGCAATGACCAATTCGCTAGAGTCATGGCTAAGTATTGTGTAAATCATCGTCTTTCCACAGCTTACCACCCACAAACTAATGGCCAGGCTGAAATATCCAACCGAGGACTAAAGCGAATTCTGGAAAGAACCGTGGGAGAGCATCGTGCCTCATGGGCTGATAAACTTGATGATGCTTTGTGGGCTTTTCGTACCGCATACAAGACTCCGATCGGTTGTACACCATATCGTCTCGTGTACGGGAAAGCGTGCCACCTCCCCATTGAGTTGGAGCACAAGGCTTACTGGGCCTTGAAGTGGGCTAATTTTGATATCAACAAAGCCGGTGACCTACGCAAGATCCAACTCAATGAGCTCAATGAACTCCGTAATGAGGCTTATGAAAATTCTTTGATCTATAAGGAAAGGACTAAGCTCATTCACGACTCTAAGATTAAGAACCGAGAGTTCCATGTTGGAGACAAAGTCTTACTTTTTAACTCTCAGTTGAAAATCTTTTCGGGCAAGCTGAAATCTCGTTGGTCCGGCCCATTCACCATTGCCCAAATTTTTCAATATGGTACTCTCGAGCTCGCTCAACCTAATGGACCTAATTTTAAGGTGAATGGCCAACGAGTGAAGTTGTACTTTGGTGAGGACACCTCTCAGGAGGTGATTCCCTCCCTCACCACGTTCCCCATGAACTAATTTTGGGCCGAGTCAGGCTCGTGACTCGGTTATAAAAAACAAGCGCTCCTCGGGAGGCAACCCGAGTATCTATCCTTTTATGTTTTAACCTCCTAAGTGTAGGGGGACCTCTATAGGTTCCTTGTGTTTGTGTGGTGATGTGATTACAGGGATAAGTGCACTTTTGGAACCTTTGAAGAACCGTGCTCCCGTGTTATCCTAAATCCGGTTCTATCTCTCAACTATCGTGATTCAATTTTCTTCATACTCACATTTGAGTTTGATCACTTTAGTCGTCTCTTCCTTAACTTGAGTTAACCAACGTGCACAATGTCCTAAGTGTAGGGGAGACTTTTCCTACATGCTTAAACATTGAGGACAATGTTTATCATAAGTGTAGGGGGACTTCTATCGAAGTTTTAAGTGGACTTTCCCATGAAAATTCCTTCATTTAACCGGAAAATCATATTTTTCAACATTTTTCAAATTTTTTATTAACTTTGGCCATTTAGTCGTAATTTTTAAATTTTTTATCTTTGCTTTCATATGTATATATCCCGCAATTAAGTCAAATTTTAATAAAGTGGTGTAGCTAGTTTAGAAGTCTTTGACATATTAGGCCCGTTGCGTTTATTTTGACTCAACCCAAATAGACTTATCCAAGTTTATTCTAGCTAGTATCATTAACCATGTAGACCTTAATTGGTTTATTAGGCTAAGTATTCACGAGTCTCATTACTTGAGATTTTAAATTGTGGAGGACGAGAAATGATAGAGTCAATTATAAGTCGGTATTCTTGCACAAGCTCACTTGGTGTAATTATTTGCCTATTCTCCCATCACTTGCTAATAATTTATCTGCAATAAGTAAGGTCGTACGATTTGAAAAGTTACTTAGCTTCTAGCCCAAGATCGTTTAAAAGTTGCTCGGTAATGATAAGAGTTCATAGACAAGGCATAACTTATGAAGCGGGGCGCGAAGATTGGCGAGTCCGAAAAGGCCCTAACAAGGCATGAGGATTCCATTTTATTGCTAAAGATCCAAGGTGATGTGAAAAGCATTATTCCCAAAGTCAATATGAAGGATTAAGACTCACGACGAAAAGCAATCAACTCCCATAAAGATCATGGAGAAGTCTATCCGAAAAGACCCTAACAAGGTATGAGGATAAATAGATCCAAGTCCGAAAAGGAGGCGGATCGTTGTATCTCAAAATCCCAATTAGAGATTGAAGAATAATCATGAAGTCGTGGTCAACAAAGTTGGAGAACCCCTCAAAAGTCTCCGAGTGAAGAAACTCTATTACGATGAGAAGACCATTATCTCAAGCACGTCTCTCAAGATATGAAGTATGAAGTACATGCCAAATATCGGCCCGAGAAAGGTCTCAAATCGTGAACCGAGTTATGCCAAGATATGAACTTTTTGATATCCCGAGAAGCAGTTTTAAGAGATTTTTTCCTTTAGCTAACTATTGATCAAATCGTCCTACTTTGCTTTCAGCCTTAATAAACTATCGATATAAGTCCAAAAATGCATCTTCATGATCATTCTAAGACAAAAATAAAATATAAGAGATACACCTAGTGTTGGAAATACGTTTTTACGTATTTAGGAAGATTCGATCACTCCGACAATATATTAAGTAGTAGCTCGTAGTCTAGATATCTTTATTAAACAAACAAAGTCAAGCCTAGCCTACAACATGTGTAGGCCGGCCCAACATTGTAAGCTCAAGCCCATCATAAGGCTTGGGTATATAAACCCTCTCCTTTGATGGAGAGGGTGTGTGGTTTCATAATTTTTCACATAGTTCTTCTTACTTTCTCTCTCTAGCTTTGTGCGTAATCCACCATCTCTCTATCTCTTTCTCTCTCTAAAAACATAAGCAAGATTTATAATCCTACAAATGGTATCAAGAGCCATGGGATGATTGTATTGTTCATGTGTTTGTGTTCTTGATTCATACGCCATTTTTGATCCATTTTCACACGTCCAAAATTTTTTTTTTTTGTTTTTGATGGTTTTTTCTTGATACAAATCTTCTACATAGTTGTGGTAGGGATTTGGTATAGTTACTTTGGCTAAAAACACAAAATTTTTGGGTGTTTTGATCATTTTTTGGCTTAAAATCACGAATTGGTTGAGTTTTGTCCGAGAAAAGTGGGAATATTCTGATCTGGTCATCGGAAAGGGGTTTATAGTACATTCCGATCAGTGTAATCGGAATAGGGTTTAGGTATTCCGATTGATATTCAGATTGGATATTCCGATCACGGCATTCCGATTGGTATTCAGATTAGATACATTCCGATTGGTATTCAGATTGGGGTATTCCGATCACGGCATTCCGATTGGTTGGTATTCAGATTAGGTACATTCCGATTGGTATTCAGATTGGGTATTCCGATCACGCATTCTGATTGGTATTCAGATTTGGTATTCAGATTAGGTACATTCTGATCAAGGTATTCCGATTTG
This sequence comes from Glebionis coronaria, assembly GCA_025667525.1. Lineage (NCBI taxonomy): Eukaryota > Viridiplantae > Streptophyta > Magnoliopsida > Asterales > Asteraceae > Glebionis > Glebionis coronaria. The sequence goes on along the minus strand of JANFOE010000956.1, from coordinate 63,480 downwards.
GGAGATTCCGGCTGATATTCCGATCACTATTCCGACTGATATTCCGATCACTATTCCGATCAACATTCCGATAACAAAATTATTCCTTAAAAAAATTTCGATCGTGTGTAATTTTGACTTGGAATTTTTGGTTTGTTGAGAACATATTTTAGGGGATTTTAACATTGTTTCTCGACTTCAACTCACAACAACAAACACATTTACTTTCTTTCATTGATCGATCAACGTTTGTAAATCTTAACTTATTGAAATGGAGTACACATCTCTTACGGATAAGTCCATCCTCTCGGGTACGGATAATCGTCCACCAATGTTGGTGAAGACTATGTATGAGGAATGGGCTTCCCGAATGGAACTTTATATGTTGAACAAGGAGAATGGACATCTAATTTGGGCATCGGTGCTCAATGGACCATTAGATTATGGTACAGTGACAGAAGGTACGACTACTCGTCCTCGCACAACGGGTGAGTTGACTGGAGATATGAAGATTCAAGATAAATGTGATAAGTATGCTACAAACATCATTCTCCAAGCCCTTCCTCTAGATGTCTACAAACTCGTCAGCAAACATAAAGTTGCAAAGAGTTATGGGATAGAATTCTGGTTCTCATACAAGGCACCTCGTTAACTAAACAAGAACGAGAGTGTAAGCTTTATGATACTTTTGATAAGTTGCCTATGTGCCAGGGGAGACTCTCAATGATTACTATCTGAGATTTACCCTATTGTTGAATGAGCTCAATATCTATGGCATGACAATTCCTACCTTTCAATTGAACACCAAGTATTTGAACACTCTTCCTTCAGAATGGAAAAAATACGTGACGGATGTTAAATTGGCTAAGGACTTGCATAACACCAATGTGGATCAACTTCAAGCTTTTCTTCAACAACACGAATGCCATGTGATCAAGGCTCGGTTGTCTACACCTCAAGTTCATGATCCACTTGCAATGTATGCTTCTCAACAAAACATGGCTTATACTTATCAGCAACCATCATACTTGCAGCAGACACCACCACACAACTATCAGCAACCACAACAACCATCTTATCCACCACTAGTGATGCCACAGCAAGCATATCAACAAAGTGTTCATCAACAATCTTTTCCGCAGCAACCACCATATCAGACATCACCATCACAAGCCAACACTTCTCCAATGGGCTATACTCCTCAGCAAGGATATTTTCCAATAGAAGCACAACCAGCACAAGCTTTCTACTCTAATGAACTTCCACCAATCCAAGCACCGGTCTTTACTCCAAATGATACGCCAGTTGATGTTCTAAACCATCTCACTGCTTACTTGTCAAAACTTGTTGCAACTAGAGGATTTCCACCAACAAACAATCAGCTCCGCACCTCTTCAAATCCTCGACAACAAGCCACTGTTCAAGATGGTCAAGTGACGGTGCAACCTATTCAGGGAAGGCAAAATTCAAATGGACCTCCTACAAGGACTGGGAACAATCAAGCTGTGAATTCTCAAGCTAATGGAAATGGAAGTCCTAGTGGTCCTAAAAAGGTTGTGACTTACTACAATTGCCGAGGACAAGGTCATATGGCTAGGGAATGCACTCAGCCGAAAAGGAGGAGGGATGATGCATGGTTTCGTGAGAAGATGTATTTGGTTGATGCTCAGTCTAAGGGGAAGATCTTGGATTCAGAGGAGTTAGCATTTCTTGCAGACCCAGGGGCAGCAGATACTGAAGGCATTGCAGTCGTTTCTACTTCTAATGCAGCTTATCAAGCAGATGATCTTGATGCTTATGATTCAGATTGTGATGACATTCACTCTGCCCAAGCTGCTCTCGTTGCTAATCTCTCTCACTACGGTTCTGATGTCATCAGTGAGGTACCAACCACATCTAATAATATTAATGATAACCAACATCAAGTTGGGCATGAAAATGACAACCTCGAACAGCATTCGGGAACTAGTAACTCAAATGATGTGGTACCCAATCCTACACATTTGAGTGAACCTCAACCAAATGCTGCGACGGGTATGGAATCTTATGCTCAACATGATTTGGTCATGGTGCCTAAACATATTATTGATCAAATGCATATGGCCCTCAGACAATCTGTTGATACGAATTCCACCCTAACTGCTGAGCTTGCGTTGCATAAAGAAAAGGTCAAAACTTTTGAAATGGTCCCTCAAGCAGAGAAAATAACATGTTCTGAATTTGACCAATTTCGTTTTGAAAGAATTGAACACTTGAAAGAAATAGAATCATTAAAAGCTAATCTTTCTAATGAATTAAAAGAAAAGGAGTCGGTTGTCAATGATTTTCAGAAACTTAAAATGGATTTCGAAACTCTCGAGTCTAAAAAGGTTGAATCAGAAATTAATGCCACCAAACTTCTTAAATTCAAAGAACAACAGCTTTTAAAACAATACGCTTCCACAGAAAAGGTTCATCTTTTAACTAAATCATTTAAAGACTTCGAACTTAAGCGTCTTCAAGATTTACCACCTAATCCCGGTTATGCAAAACAAGCTCAGGAATACATTCCCGGTCTTTATGATATGACCATAATTGGCAAATCCAAAGAAGCACCTTTTGTTCGTAGTTCTGACGCGACACAGTCACTTGCGGATGAAACTCATTCTAAAATGCTTTCAAAATTCCATACAATTGATTATGATCAACATAACAAAGATCAATTTTCTAAAAAGACCCGCATTCGTTTACAAAAGGAATTAGCTGAATTGACAGTTCTTGTGCCCCAAAGTTTGTCAAATGAAAACCCTCCTAGTACGTCTCCTACACTTGTCAAAAAGGATTTAACGAAGTTAATTCCACGGGTAAGTAAGCCGTCCGTTAATTTAAATACGGTACACCAACACTTAGCCGATTTTGACAAGGTCATTTTGGAACGTACGACGGCTTCGGCCATAACGGAAGGTGAATGGAACTTTGAGCACACTAGAGCTGCGTTCCGAGACGAAATTATTCCGTTTGTAAAGAATGTTAAAGCTTGTCTTAGTAACTTGATCAGGATTTGTATTTGGAAATAGAAGAAGTTAAACGTGTTTTCAATGAAATGGATGATGCTTATGAAAACAGTTTACTTGAAATAGAACGAGTTTCACGCCAAAATGATCAGCTTCTGAAGCAAGTGATGTCTCATGATATTGTTTCCGTCTATGTGAATAAACATGTTGATAATGATTCTACTGTGCATAATATTGAAACTGTGGATAATGTGGTAGATAGTACTTGTCACGAATCTGACGCTGAATTTTTAAAGCTTCAAGATTCATATTCTTCGCTTTCAAAACGTTTTGATGAAATTCAAACACATTGTATTTCGCTTGAATGCAAGCAACAATTTATTCAAGAAATCTTTGAAACGTCATTCGAAGGTGTTAATATCGATGATGCAAACTTTGAAAAGAATTTTCGATTGAATTTACAATCAAAACAGCGTCAGCCAAGTGACAAGGTTGCTAATTCTTTGCCGATAGCCATAGAGAAATCTAAGGAGAATAACTGTGTGAACGTACTTGAGGCCGCTGAGAATCTTAAACTTGATCTAGATAATCGAGTTTCTAAGATTTTGTCCAAAGTTGATAACTTAAAACAGAAAAATACACGACTCTTCGATTCAGTAAAGCCCGCATGTGCTAATACCACTGCACAGAATCAATCATTGATTGAACAATTGAATCGAAAGTCGGTGGAAATATCTGATTTGAGGGAACAAAATTGTGATAAGAATCTGGTCTTGGCTGAGTTAAAGGAAACACTTCGTACTCTAAAAGGTAAGAATGTTGTGGATAACGCAGCCACTGTCTCAGCAGCATCCTCTAGTGCAATCAAAAGGAACCTAATAGCCGTCACACCACTTAACAAGGGCCCTAAGACTAAACCATCTCAAACTTTGGTCACTAAAGATAAGGCAGAATCAAAACCAGCTTCTAATATTCTCGTGTTGCCTTCTACAGGAGTAAGCACCACTACTAAGGCTCAAAGATCTAAGCTTAAAAGAAACAAGAAGAATGATAGGATCTTGCCCCCATCTAGTAGTCAAGTGAAGAAGAAAGTAGAAGCCCATCCTAGGAATGTTATTTCTGTTTTGAATAAAAAGAATCATGTAGCTAAACCTAAAGGCTCTGCGGTTGTGCAGCGTTCTAAGCCTAGTGTGAATTCTAATTTGAAATGTTGGAATTGCAATGAATGTATGTTTTCTAGTCGTCATGATTCTTGCCTTATTGACCATGTGAATGAGATGTATGCCCGGAAACATGGATTAGAATGGAAACCGACTGGGAAAGTGTTAACCCAAGTTGGTTGGATTTGGCGCCCCACTGGTAGAACTTTCACTATAGTAGGAAATACGTGCCCTTTGACTAGGATCACTCCCACTAAAGCGAAGAAAGAGTGCCCTTTAACTAGGAGTACCAAGGCTACCAAAACACAAGCGTGTCCTTTAACTAGGAATACCAACACTACTGTAGGAACAAAGTGCCCTTTAAATAGGTCTACTCCCACTGTAGTGCCCGCTAATACTCCAAAACCTCAGAAAATTGGAACAGTAAAACCTGTAAATGCTAAAACTCACATTAGAAAATGCAGGAAATCTAAGGATAACAAAAATGTTAGCAATTCTGATAATAACATATCTGTATCTGCTAACACTCCGGAACCAATAGTTTCCATTGCATTGTCTATTGTTGTGATTAAAAACAGGTGGTCCAAATTGTTCTCTGGTATTTGGACTCTGGTTGCTCCAAGCATATGACCGGAGATCGCTCTCAGCTCAGAAATTTCGTCAGCAAGTTTCTTGGTACGGTTAGATTTGGAAATGATCATATTGCAAAGATAATGGGTTATGGTGAATATCATATTGGGAATGTTATAATTTCAAGAGTGTATTATGTGGAAGGTCTTGGTCACAACTTATTTTCTGTGGGATAATTTTGTGATGCAAACCTAGAAGTTGCTTTTCGAGAGCATACCTGCTTCATTCGTAATTTGGAAGGGGTTGATTTACTGAAAGGTACTCGAGGGAATAATTTGTATACTTTGTCTCTACAAGACATGATGGCCGCTTCTCCCGTATGTCTTCTCTCCAAAGCATCAAAGACTAAGTCATGGTTATGGCATCGACGGTTATCTCATCTTAACTTTGACGCTATTAATCACTTGGCGAAAAACGAACTTGTTCGTGGTCTTCCTAAACTATCATTTCACAAGGATCATTTGTGTTCTGCGTGTACAATGGGGAAAAGCACTAAGAAATCTTACAAACCCAAGACGGAAGACACCAACCAAGAGAAACTTTATCTTTTGCATATGGATCTTTGTGGGCCAATGCGTGTTGAAAGTCTTAGTGGCAAAAAGTACATCCTCGTTATTGTCGATGATTACTCTCGGTTTACATGGGTGAAATTTTTGAAAGCAAAAAATGAGGCACCTAAATTCATCATCGGATTCCTCAAGATGATTCAAGTGCGTCTCAACACTACTGTCCGACGCATTCGTACAGATAATGGAACCGAATTTGTGAATCAAATCTTGCATGATTATTATGAAGAAGTTGGAATATCTCATGAAACATCCGTTGCTCGCACTCCACAACAAAACGGTGTCGTTGAAAGGCGAAATCGCACACTTATGGAAGCTGCTCGAACGATGTTAATTTACGCAAAGGCTCCATTGTTCTTATGGGCAGAAGTAGTATCTACAGCAGTGTACACCCAAAACCAGTCACTAATTCATAAACGCCATGGTAAAACACCTTATGAGCTTCTCCATGGAAAAGTACCAGATTTATCATATCTTTATGTATTTGGTTCTCTTTTCTATCCAAATAATGATGGTGACAATTTGGGAGAACTTCAACCAAAGGCTGATATTGGTATTTTCATTGGTTACGCCCCCGCAAAGAAGGCATACCGAATCTACAACCGTAACTCTCGCAAGATCCTCAAAACTATGAATTTTGATTTTGATGAGCTGACAGCAATGGCTTCTGAGCAAAGCAGCTCTGAACCCGCACTTCATGAAATGGGACCCAGTAACATTAGTTCTGGTCTTGTCCCAAATAACCCTACTTCATCATCATTTACACCACCTACTAGGAATGAATGGGATACGTTGTTTCAACCGTTCTTTGATGAATTCTTTACTCCTCCAACCATTGTTGCTCCAGAACCTGAGGTAATAGCTCCGGTAACCGAAGTTGTCGCTCCAGCAACCGTTGCACAATCAGATATATCTGCACCTAATGGTCAAGATATACCTTCAACAAGTAATTCTCAACCAACACATGTTTCAACTACCCATGTCATGCCTATTGATGATGAAGAGGATGATGATGATCACGATTTGGAATTCGCTCAAATGCGTGAACTTCCATTCTTTGGTGTACCAATTCCCGCCTCTAATCAAGTCGGGTCGTCCACCTCAGAAGAAGCTCCAACTACGGTTTACTCCAATCCACGGATTCGTGAACATGACAGCAAGTGGACAAAGGATCATCCTATAGATTCTATTATTGGTGACCCTAATCGTCCGGTATCCACACGAAGTCAGTTACAAGAAAGTGCATTGTTTTGTCACTTTGATGCTTTTCTCACTGAAGTTAAACCTAAGACATGGCAACAAGCTTTTACTCAATCCTGTTGGATAGAAGCTATGCAAGAAGAACTTAACGAATTCATACGTCTTGATGTTTGGGAACTTGTCCCATGCCCGGATCAAGTGCAGTTACTCACTTTGAAATGGGTTTACAAGGTGAAACTCGATGAGTTAGGCGGAATATTGAAGAACAAAGCTCGACTAGTAGCTCGTGGATACAAGCAATTATTGGGCATCGACTTTATGGAATCCTTTGCACCTGTTGCCCGTTTGGAAGCTATTAGACTATTCCTCGCTTATGCAGCCCATATGAATATGATTGTCTATCAGATGGATGTGAAGACGGCATTTCTTAATGGTGAACTCAAGGAAGAGGTCTATGTTCAACAGCCGGATGGTTTTGTGAATCCTAATTATCCTAATCATGTGTACAAGCTTAAGAAGGCTCTCTATGGGTTGAAGCAAGCTCCTCGCGCATGGTACGATCTATTGTCACAATTCCTCATTACACAAGGCTTCGCAAAAGGCAAGGTGGATCCTACGCTGTTCATTCAGAAACGAGGTAAAGATATGATCATGGTACAAATATATGTTGATGATATTATATTTGCAGCCTCGACCCAAGCCTTATCGGATGAGTTTGGGACACTCATGTCTTCCAAGTTTAAGATGTCAATGATGGGCAAGGTATCATTCTTCTTAGGTCTTCAGATATCTCAGAGTCCCAGAGGCATCTTTATCAATCAATCCAAGTATGCCCTTGAATCGCTTAAGAAGTATAAGATGGAATCTTGCGACCCCGTGGATACTCCAATGGTGGAACGAACTAAGCTTGATGCAGATCCACATGGAGTTGCCGTTGATCCGATGCTTTATCGTGGAATGATCGGTACTCTTCTGTATATCACAGCTAGTCGACCTGATCTTCAGTTTGCTATATGTATGTGTGCCAGGTATCAAACTCGACCTACTGAGTTACACTTAGCTACTGTTAAAAGGATCTTTCGATATCTTAAAGGAACCATTAATCAGGGACTTTGGTATTCGAAGGACTATTCTATTGCACTAATGGCATATGCAGATGCGGATCACGCGGGTTGTCAAGATACAAGGCGTAGCACGAGTGGAACTTTGCAACTACTAGGAGATCGACTAATCAGTTGGGCATCGAAAAGGCAGAAAAGCGCTAAAATTTCAAGTACAGAAGCAGAATACATAGCTATGTCCGGTTGCTGTGCTCAAATTCTTTGGATGAGATCGCAATTAACCGACTATGGTCTAGGTTTCAACAAGATTCTGATGTACTGCGACAACAAAAGTGCAATTGCCTTATGCTGCAACAATGTTCAATTCTCCCGGTCGAAGCATATTGACATTCGCTACCACTTCATCAAGGAGCAAGTGGAAAATGGAGTAATAGAGCTTTACTTTGTCCGATCTGAGTATCAATTGGCGGATATTTTCACGAAGGCTTTAGATCGCGCTCGAATTGAATTTTTGGCCGACAAGCTAGGAATTAGAACCTTCTCGCCCGAGACTCTAAAGGAACTAGCAGATGAAGCGAAAGAATAGTATTGGTAAAACTATTCTCCGTATCCTTGGTGATCATCTATAGATATTGTTTATATTTTTATCCTCAAAAGCAAAATACAAAAATATAAAACCATATAAAAACCATAAAAATTGAAAAATTCAGAAAAATCCAAAAATATGTTTACTTTATTTTTCAAAGGCATGTCTTTTGGTACGATAATATTTACGGCCTTAAAAATGTCGATTAATATTGACACGGCGCCATAAATAGAGTTCGTACAAAAGTTGTAAATATTTCATAAAACATGCCTAAATGGCTTGTAGTTATTTCAGACTGCAACCCGGTTTTCATATTAAAGTCAAGTATTTCTTATGAAAGCTTTGGCTCACAACGGGAATTAATTTTCTCGGGCAAGGTTTACTTTAAAACCTTGTAAGGGATCAAGTTTACTTTATAACTTGGTCTAACACAAATCTATGTACGCCTCAGTGCATTTATTTGTTAAAACAAGAGAAGTCTTGTTTTTATGAAGCTATCATCTCTACAACCATAGCAATCTACAATTGGTATCTACATACTCGACGATGCGACTACTCAACCGACGACTACAACTCTTTCGATAGAACACGGGTCAACAATTGAGGGGGAGCAATTGTCAAGCTTTCAGAATCTTCGATGCCGAATGTGCCAAGTTCACAAGTTGGTGTCAAGACAACAATACCAATCGTACACGTGGTGTCAAGAGATGACTTCAGCCGTGACGAGGCGACCAACATATGCTGACAAGAACCATTTGATTTTATCATATGATGTTCTCACCTATCAGGTCCAACCTTGTCAATTCTTTTCTAATATGGTGAATATGTGATCATGTTACAAATCGGTATCATATCTCATACATTTGATATCGTGAAGATAACACGGACTTGCATTTTTCTTCCCAAAACCTTTGTTAAAACTCCATTAAATCAATTGATATTAAAAATATCGATTAGGTTAATATTTTTAATATGGGGGAGAAAATGTGATTTAATATGGGATATTATCACACATGGTTTGACTTAATGTGCTGGCTCATCCCAACATATGCGAAATGTTTTCGAATATCGTGGCATATGTTAAGGGGGAGCAAAACGGATTTGCATATCAAAACGGATTTTCATGGTGACATATACTTACCCAAAACCCATTTATTTCACGACGATGAAGATTGTGGTGACATAAGGATGGTAGGATAGGTTAAGTCCTATGATTCTTCCAGAACCGGAGGAATCTTCCCAAGGACATTCCATAACTAGAAATAGTAGTCCTTAGGAAAGTTGGAGAAAGATTGTGAACGTAGCTAAATGCCGACCAAGTACTTAAGTTAACACTGGAACAATCACAACAAGGTGCTAGTTATGACGTATTGGTAAGCATTGAAGGGGTTGAAGAATGAAAAAGAATTGTAAAGATAAAGGGTGTAAAGAAAGAAGCCCTCCTTACAACTTTAGGCAGAAACCGGGTCAACACATATGCTATTGAGATCATTTTAATGATTCTCGATATTGAAGATAGACATCATAGACCCAGTGATGCAATGCACAACCCATCCCAGCTAACTCGGATATCTCTCAAAAGGTATTTGTTTTAATCACACGGAGACAACACATTATCTATTGATTTATTCACTCCGAATAAATTGGTATTGAAAAGGTGGCACTCCTCTCCAGCCTCCGATCACTAAAATCCAAAATGCACGATCGAGTCTAGAGCCATTTGAGATCATCAAATATCTCATTAGGACACACTTTCATATTTCCTTGCTTCTTCACACACTGTGAAAAGTAAGAAAGATTTTAAGAGTCCTACGCAAAATCTTCATGATCTTGCCAGAACATCCGAGTAATACGTAAGTATTTACAATGAAGATGGAAATACTTCTTGAGCGAATATCAAAAAGCTCATGGTAGGTGACTTGTGTGATTCTTTATGAATCAAACTTGTGATAACTGGAAAGCAACAGCTGTTTAATTCTTAACTGAATTTAAACACGTTCCAGGCCTCTACGCAATATCTTAGTGATCTTGCCAGAACACTCAGAGTGATACCTTAGTGTTCACAGTGATGAGTGGAAATCCTTCTAGTGTTAACCTCAAACAGCACTTGGTAGGTAACTTGCAAGATTCTATACGAATCAAGCACGTGACAACTGGAAAGCAACTATGGTGCGGTTCTTAATTGAATTTCACTTGTTCCAGGAACATGAATTGACGGCTTCAAATCATGAGGATATTATTATCCAAATGATTCACTCTTTATGTTCGCAGTCAGCTTTGGACGGTCGAATAAAGAGAACGGGTTTACCCGCGAAATCCTGTCAGGAAGTTACTTAATTGAAACTATCCGTCACGGGTACGATATCTAATATCGTCCAACGGTCTTCACCGACCGGAGGTAAAATGCTACCGAATTAGAATGAAATGTTCAAAGCCATTTCGTTCGTGTCTACTTATGTTGCGGCATTTGAAGACGGTGGCGTTGCGGGATCCAAGAAGAAGTCGTCCCCGCATGCTTATACCTTATGCACTTAATATCTCATTTAATTCAAGAAAGCCTAAAAGTTAAGTCTTCCGCTGTATCAAACTCTGAAGCTTTCAAGAATTACGAAGGTATAAGTATGTGGGACATGGTGTCACGAAGAGGCGAAGATCACAAGTGATGGAAGCACGAGATCAAGGCAAGAGATTAATGCTCGAGATTGATATCAAAGATCACATCAGCATGTTCACCAGAAAAGAAAAAGAAAAAGAAAGACGAGGACTACGAGCTCAAGACAAGCATAGTATGCTAGGTTTATTTCATTATTGTAACTCGGGTAACGCCCTTGTTTGGAGTGACCTCCCTTAGGGGGAGATTGTTGGAAATACGTTTTTACGTATTTAGGAAGATTCGGTCACTCCGACAATATACTAAGTAGTAGCTCGTAGTCTAGATATCTTTATTAAACAAACAAAGTCAAGCCTAGCCTACAACATGTGTAGGCCGGCCCAACATTGTAAGCCCAAGCCCATCATAAGGCTTGGGTATATAAACCCTCTCCTTTGATGGAGAGGGTGTGTGGTTTCATAATTTTTCACATAGTTCTTCTTACTTTCTCTCTCTAGCTTTGTGTGTAATCCACCATCTCTCTATCTCTTTCTCTCTCTAAAAACATAAGCAAGATATACAATCCTACACCTAGGAATAAGGGAGTTTAAGCATATAATTAAGCCATGTGTGTAAGTGTTTGATTTATAACTTATAATAACAATGATCTCGTTTTTAAGCTTAGTTTGGGGAACGTGAAACTTGAGGGTGATAAATCTTCGCAGCACCAAAGCCCTAATGTAAGTCATTGATTTCTTTGCAAGTTATTTCCATGTAGCTATTTTCAAGTGAAAATGGTTTTCTATCCTTTTGTTTCCTTTAAAGTTTAATTTCTTTTAAATACTTTAATTTTTGTTTAAGTAGTATTTTAATAAGGCCAAGGTTGATTAATTATGAGAAAAAATGTAAAATTGCTTTATCACTAAGCATTGCATGAGGGCATGGCAATGGTTAAGTGTAGGGGATTTGATAGGTGTGTAAACACCCATCCTTTTTCCACTTAATTCTGGCTAAAACGAGACCAAAACGCGAATTTAATATCATTTGTTTGGAATTATGCGTGGTTTTTGTGTTTATTGTGTTTTCAGAGCCAACCAGATGAATATTGAAGAAAACATGGGATTGCACGGGTTTTACCGAAGAAAAAGACTCAAGATAAAGTCTGTTGTCCAAGAGATGCAAAAGATTTGAAGTCACTGGGCCTATTCGAAGATTTATCGAAGAAAAGGACCAAAGATGGAAGATTTACATAAGTCGAAGAAACTCAAGTCTATTAAACGAAGAAATTAAAAGACGAGTTGAATTTAATCGACGACAAATCTCGAATCAGAATCGAAAACGTCAACTTTTCTGAAAAGACGAGAAGACAAGAAGAACGGGAGAAAGCCCACTCACCAACCAAAGGGGACACCTATATAAAGGGATCCCCTCACACTTTCCATCCAGTTTTAGTTTTTTTCTTTTCCCCATCTTTTTCTCCCTTCTTGTTCGTAGCATCATCAACACCACTAGGGTGTTTGGTGATTTTGATCTTTGTTTTTCAAATCTTGTAATTTTAATCTTTGTTTTATTTTGTTCAACATTAATCATCAATACAAGTTCTTGTTTAATCTTTCCATTTCATCTTGTCCATCATCATCTTTTATTTCAAGTTCTTAAGTTCTTATTTGATTGATTTGATCTTTAAAAAGTTGTTGAATTTGTGTTTTTGTGATTGGGATTTGATCTTTGTAGTTGGTAGATGATTTGTTTTTAATTTGGTTAAACCTTTTTGCTTATTTAGCTTGATTTTGGATTAAAACGTGTCTCCCTGTTTTTCTGCATAAGTTACTGTTCTTGAGTTTCCCAGGTTCCGGATGAACCAAATGTTCCGGATGAACCGAATGTTCCGGATGAACTAAAACTTCCGGACGAACACAAAAGTTCCGAATGAACAAAACTTCCGCATGAAGCATTTTAGTTAAAAAGTTCTGAATGAGTTTTTAAAGTTCCGAATGAGTTTTCCCTTAAAAAGTTCCGAATCAATTTTCAAAAGTTCCGAGTGAAGCATCTTGACCAAAAGTTCCGAACCAAGTTCCGGATAAACTTCTGAACGAAGTTCCGAATCAAGTTCCGACTCAAAGTTCCGGGTGAAGGATTTTCCAAAGTTCTGAATCAACTTCCGAAGAAAGTTCCGAACTAACTTCCGAATCAAGTTCCGCATGAAGGTTCTAAGTAAAGTTCCGAGTGAAGGGTCCGAATAAACTTCCGGATGAAGGTTCCGAGTTAAGTTCCGAACGAAGTTCCGGATCAAGGGTTCCGAGTAAACTTCCGGGTGAAAACTTCCGAATCAAGGTCAAAGTTTCGAATTAATTTTCTTTGTGTACTTTTAAGTGTTACTGTTCCTTACTGTTTCTTCAGTTCAAACTTTTATTTTAATTTTAATTTTAATTTTAATTCAAGTTTAATTAATTGTTATTAATATAATTACTTTTAGATTTAAGTTTACACTTTAATGCATTTAAAACTTTTAGTAGATTAGAAAATCACTCCCCTTTTTAGTAACCAAGAACAATCATTCCACTTAGAACCAAGATCAATTCGAGAGGATATCGAGAGAATACAATTGAACCTAACAAAATGCTAATATCAGGGAGTTTCTTCGACATGCTTAAACATTGAGGACAATGTTTATATTAAGTGTAGGGGGGACTTCTATCGAAGTTAAGTGGGCTTTTCCTTGTATTTGTCCTCATTTTAACCGGAAAATTGATTTTTCGACATTTTTTCAAAATTTTTGATCTATTTTGGCCTAGTAGTTTTTCTTTTGTTATAGTTATTTTCTTTCTTTGCTAGAATAAATTTTAATAAAGTGGTTTTAATTTTCAAACGTCATGAATCTTTTGACTCAACCCAGTTTACTTATCTAAGTTTACTCTAGCTAGTATCCTTAACGTGTTTAAGTCAAGTTTTGCTAGGCTTTTATGAAGGGAGCTTTAAAACGCGAAAGTCTTAACTCTCACGGGTTAAGAACAAGAACTTTTCGCAAGTTCCTATAATTGATCCTAGAGAGTCGTTTATCAAGGGAACTTTAATACGCAAATTCTAAACTTGAAAGAGTCTAAGAAGATGCAAGATCCTATAGATGACTCGAAAACCCAAAACTTTGATTTAATAGGCTAAGCATCCACGAGTCTCATTCCTTGAGATTTTAAATTGTGGAGAACGAGAGATGATAGAGTCAATTATAAGTTTGGTATTCTTTCGTGAATTTATGTGAGTTAATTATGAGCTTTTTCTCCCATCGCTTGTTAATAAATTTAATTGCAATAAGTAAGGTCGTACGATTTGAAAATTTACTTAGCTTCTAGCCCAAGATCGTTTAAAAGTTGCTCGGTATTAATTAGAGTTCATAGCCAAGGCATAACTTATTGAAGCGGGATGCGAAGATTGGCGAGTCCGAAAAGGCCCTAACAAGGCATGAGGGCTACATTTTGTTGCTAAAGATCCAAAGTGATGTGAAGAATCATTAATCAAAAATCAATATGAAGGATCGAGACACACGACGAAAAGAAAATACTCCCGTAAAGATCATGGAGAAGTCTATCTAAAAAGGCCCTAACAAGGTATGAGGATAAATAGATCCATGTCCTAAAAGGAGGCGGATCGTTGTATATCAAAATCCCAAATAAAGATTGGAGAAAAATGAAGAAGTCGTGGTCCAAATATAAAGAATCTCTCAAAAAGTTCAAGTGTAGAAATTTCTATTATGAAGAGAAGACCATTATTTCATGAACGTCTCTCAAGATTTGAAGTATGAAGTCACTACCAAATATTGTCCGAGAAAGGTCTCAAATCGTGAAGCGAGTTATGCCAAGATATGAACTTTATGAGGTCCCGAGAAGCAGTTTTAAAAGATTTTGTCCTCTAGTTAACTATTGATTAAATCGTCCCACTGTATTTTCAACCTAATAACTATCGAAATAAGTCAACAATGCATCCTCGTGATCATTCAAGACAACAATAAAATATAAGAGATACACCTAGGAATAAGGGAGTCTAAGTGAATAATTGGCCCACATGAGTTTGTGTTAGTTTGCTAACTTATAATAACAATGATCTCATTTTTAAGCTTGGTTTGGGGAACGTGAAAACTTGAGGATGATAATCATTCATGAAATTTCCAAAACCCTAAGGTAAGTTTTTGATTCTTTACTTATTTACTTCCTTTGAATGTTTTATAATTTTCTATCTTTTTAATAAAGGCCAATGTGGGTTGATTGTGATGGAAAATGTAAAACGCGCTTTCTAACTAATGCATTGCATGAGGACATTGCAATGTTCAAGTGTAGGGGATTTGATAGGTGTGAAAACACCCATCCTTTTACCACTTAATTACAATTATAACCAAGCCAAAACGTGTATTTTATGTCATAAATGTCGAAATTATGCGTGGTTTGTGTTTTTGTTGTGATTTAGGACCAAAATGTGAAAAGGGAGGAAAACACGGGCTTTCACGGGCTTTTATCATAGAAAAAGACAAAAGACGAAGTCAATAGATCAATAATGCAAAAAGAACAGAAGTCCAAGGCGTATTCTGAAGATTTATCGAAAAACAAGTCTAAAGACGGAAGTTTAATAAAGCCGAAGAACTCAAGTCTAATAAATGAAGAAATTATAAGACGAGTTAAATTAATCCCGAGACAAAGTCGAAAAAGTCGAAGAGTTTAGAAGACGAAAAGACGTGAAGAAAGAAAGAAAGAAGAGGCAAGACATGCACCTCCCCATTTCCTATAAATACCCTCCTAAACACATTAGGAGGGTTGGTTAGCTAGTTAGATAGATAATTAGTCTTCATTTTTCATTTTGGTAGCTCTAATTTTAGAGAGAGAAAGTGACAGTTTCTCTCACTAGGAATTTAATCTTTTAGCTTCCTTTCTTGTTTTTAATCTAATCTTTACTTTTAATAGCTTAAATCTTGTTTAAATCTTTATCTTATTCTACCTTTCTTAATTTTTGTTTATCTTTAATCCGAATCTTTATACTTCTTGTTTAATTTTGATGTTTGATTTATTAAAAAGTTTATCTTTTGGTTTCTATATAAGTTTTTATACGAATTAAGCTATAAGTTTGACAATCTTATTGGCTTATTTTGTATTTAGCTAATTTTGTTTTTTAAGTTTTCTAAAGAGTTTTATCTTTTTAAAGTTTGCTTATTTTGTTTACTTATTTTGTGTTTTGAAAAAGTCTTTAAAGTTGTGCTTATTTCGTTCGTCTTATTCTTATTTAATAAAGTTTCGGTTATTGCTTATTAGACTTAGCTTATTTAGATTGTGCTTATTGCGAATTCTACTTCCATCGGAAAGGGAATTGAGGTATTCCGACGGTTCTACTCACATTCCGATAGTGACAATTTGGAAAGAGGGTATTACATTCCGACGGGTCTTTGCGATACAACATTCCGATCTGGTAACTCCCCCTTATTCCGATCAAGATTCCGATCGCTCATTGCGATCGTGTTGCGACGGCTCTTAAGGCTTTATTGAGACGAAGTGCTGCCCAAATTTCCATAGCAACATTCCGATAGAAGTGTTATTCCGATGGCTTTGTGTTTATTCCGATAGATGTCATTTTAATTATTCCGATAGATCTAGTTTTTAAGTATTCCGATAGGTTTAGTTTTTATACATTCCGATAGATTGTGTTTCCATCATTCCGATACTTTTGTTTTCTCTTCTTTCCGACAGCTTTCATTTCAATCATTCCGACGGATACACTTTCCGATATGTATTCTGATAGGGTGGTGATAGCATTCCGACGGCCTACTTTCCGATAGGTGGATTTCGATGGATTTGTGTTTGTTTTAATATTTGCCTTAGTTTTATTCTTAAGTTTGCATTATTTTAAGTTTTTAAATTTTGATTTTTATTACATTGTCAAATTAATTTTTCGTCAAGCTTTAATTTTTGTCATTTAGTTAAATTACCTTTTAAAGTTTTTAATATTGCACCATTTAAGTTTTAATTAGTTTTAGTTTTTAATTACCGACATTTACTTTAAAGTTTTGCAATTTAAATTACTACAACGACAACTCATTTTATATTCCACCAAGAACGATTGAGTCACACTAATTAACGGTAATCAATTCGAAAAGATCGGGAACAACGAATTTTCATACGAGGAATACCCTTGTATTAGGGTACTTGTACATTGTCTTAATATAATTTTATAACCTTAATGTAATGATATAAGTGTTTGTAGACTTGTCCTAAAAGAATAGGTATTTATTCTATGTAAAATGCTTAATATAAGGGTTTCTATGTTACTAATCCCAGTGACTTTCTATCTTGGGTGATTAGTGTTTATATCATAATGTAAGCTTATTCCAGGTCTTATATAGTATGTTTATGACTACTAGGAATTCTACATTCTTAGTTTAAGGGTTTACATTGTTTATAATCTAGGTATAATTAGGTTAGCTTAACTAACTATGCTTTGATAACTTTTACATTGTGCTTAAGTAACTTGTAACTTAACTTGAAATAAATGTATAATCTTAATATGATACTTAGTTGAGTTTTATAATTAGTTGCGAAAAATTAGACTCTAAATAAATGTGAAATAGATTTTATATGCTAATCTTGGTTACTAGGTCTTAACTTGTAATTAGCTTTAGATTAGTCAATATTAGTATTTTGTGATCAATTACCTTTTCATTTATATGATAGATTATAATTAGTATATTGTATCTGATACTTGTACATAGATATTATGTAGTTATATTGCTTGAAACATTGTTTACCAAAGATTTCTAGGTGGTGATCTAGACTATTATGTATATTTACTTGCACTTAGCTTTGTATGGTTTGTTCTTAGTAATCTTGGATAATATTATGCCTTCAAATGATAGTTTACAACTTTTTTATAATCCATAATTATTTATTCATATGTATCGTCCATTCATAGTTTACCATTCTTGAGTTTACAACTCATTCATAGGGATTCTAGGGTTTCTAAAGGAATTTAGGGCATCATAGTTATATTTGAGATGTTCTTATTCATAATGTACTTATTAGATTACTTTTAGAACTTAGACTTGATATATACATTGTTTTTACAACATTTAGGAATATTTTGAAGTGGCTGTTTAGGTTATGAAAACATATTCATCTTACCAAGAAAGGCACAAAAGAAAAAATTTCCAACCAAATTTTCATATTCATTTAATCATAACAAATAATACATAGGTAAAATTTGAGGATTGTCACAGTTTCTCCCCTTAAAGAAATCTCGTCCCGATATTTAGATAAAGAGTAATATCATAAAACAGAGACGAGTAAAATCCTCGCGTTTCTAAACATATGCAGGTGTCTCTTAGGGTTCTATTCATACTTCAACAGTTATAAATAATATCACACCACATAATTTAGTTTATCGTTGAGCGGAATTCTTTCGTTTGGGATGATAAGAGATTCATCTGATAAACATTTCTTCAGATTCGTAATGCATGAAAAGTAACATGAATATTACTGATTTCATTGGGAAACTCAAGTTAATATGTCACAGTCCAATTCAAAAATCTTTGAATGGTCTAATATACTTTTGCTTGCTTTTCGAATCAAATAACACCTTTTTAACAAATAATATAATTTCTCATTCAAAATTCTAACGATTTATTAAGTCTACACTTGTCTTATATCGAATATCTTTAAGTCCATTTATAAACTCTTACTAACATAAAGATGCGTCCAACTTTGCGCAAGGAATGTGACAACCCTAGATTTTGAGATTCGCCATTAGTGACTGTTTGACTTTGATTATGTGCTTAGTGTGCGTTGTGCTATATGTTTATATTGAAGCCTTTGATTTGATGTTATTCATCGTTTATGTAGTGCATAGTACATTATATGATGTTATGATGGATTTAGTCCGTGCTCATTAGTTTACTTGGATGTAGCTATGATAGAATATGGTGCTATTTTTTGTTTTTACGTATACGTATATGTATTATAGTAAATCGTATTTTTATTATTTAGGGTTTAGCATTTAGAGGTCTCAGATGAGGTATTTAGTCACGGGAATAATTTATGGGATGGTTTTAAGTGATTTAGGACTTAGTTATTTTATGTCTTTTACGGTGTACGCGTAGATTTGACTAGTTTTACGGTTTTGATGTTTTGGAGGCTTTGGGAGTTGAAATAAATTAAGGTAATATCAATAAGATATTAATTAGTAATTAAAAATAAAATAAATAAAAAGAAACTAATAAAGGGTCGGTTTGGGTTGACGCACCAAAGAAAAAGAAAGGAAAAAAGGAAACTAGTGATTGTATCAGGTAAGGATGCTTGTGTTAACTATATAAGGTTTTAATTAAATAAAAAACAATCATAAAAACCTCTAGAGAAAAAATCAATCGGCATTCATAAAGATTTTAGGGTTTCAAGACTTTTTTTCATCTTCCATTAATTCTAAGGTAAAACCCTTGTTCATCTTTTCCATTTAATTGTTACTATATTAATCTTTATCAAAACATGATGGATCTAGGTTAGGTTTAATTTATATTCTGAATATTAAAGATATAAACATGCGAGGATTAATTAGGGTTTATAATTATACATGTTATGGGTAATTAATTAGGTTAGATGTGTTAAATTCATTTTTAAAAACTAGGCAGAATTTTAGGTCAATTGTTTTGCTCATTGATGTGTGTATTTTTATACCCTTTTAGGAAAAAGGAATATAAACGACAAGTATTAAACTCGACGGTTTAGGAAAACCGACAAATCGAATAAATGCGAGTTCGTTCTCGAAGGAGGTGTGTGTTGTAGCCAATAATATTAAATCAAGTTTGGATTAGTGATATTTTTGAGTTTGAGAAGAAAGAAATTTAAAAATAAAGACAAGTTACGCTAAATTACACTACGACGTAAAATTAAAACGTATACGTTAAAACGTAAAACGCGACGAAAATAAAAATTTAATCTAAAAATTAATTAAAAATTAAAACTAAGTCTAAAATAATTATAATAAGAATAAAAATTCAATAAATAAGTTTTAAAACTTATTTTAATTAAATATTTAATTTTAAATGCTATTTAAAGCCCTAAAACCAAATATAATTAACAAAAGTCCAAAGTTATATTTAATCAAATTAAAATCTTAGTTATATTCAATAAAAACTAAAAAGTATTTTTCTAAAATTTTTAAAACTATTTTTCTATTTTAAAAGGCTAAAAACTAATTTTAAACTAAAATAATTATAAAAAATAACAAAATAATCAGAAAAATATTTTTACTTTCAAAAATCCTATGAATTAACTAAATAGTAGAAAAATGAAAAAAGTTTAAAAAAGTAATTTTAATCCTAATAAGACAAAAACATAATAGTTAAAAACTAATTTAAACTTAAAATAATGCTAAAAATAATAAAATAATCAGAAAATAAAAATTTCTTTTCTAAAAATCTTAAAATAAATAAAAGAACAAGGGAAAATTGAAAAATCAAGAAAAAACTAAATTAAAGCCACTAGAGACAAAAATCTCCTAATCTGATAGTGACTTGCTGGGGGTTTTTGTCCTCTAGCTAAGCAGTGGCTAGAACCTCTACCAGTGGGAACTTGTTCACACCGCTCCTTCACAAAAAAATGATTAACGCCCTTTTTGGCTTTGTTTGTTGGTGTTATTTGGAAACAAAGGCACCCCCACACTCAGTGGAGTGTGGGGAGTCAATTACAAGCAAAAAACACAAGGTCCAAACAATAAAAGGCACACAAACTAGAAAAATCAGTTACTAATGTCTATGTAGGGGTTTGGTAGGTCTTTGCTGATCTACTTGGCAATCTGGTGAGTTTTAAGCTAACCTAAGTTGGTTTATAACATAACCTAACCACAACTCAAACACACACTACCCTAGATAACCCTATAATCTACCATCTAACAAGTTTGCAATGAACAAAACTCAAACTTTATCACTACTTCCTATGTTAAGCAGATTTAAAGAAATGACATGCAAATTTTATTTTTATACTAACAAACTCAAAGCAAACCACTAATTTATCCTACCAATATCTATTTGGGCATGTTTGAGTTGTTATTACCTAAGTCTTGTGTTACCCAAGGCTTGTAATACCCAAAACCAAACAACCCTTAGTTTGCTGATTTCACAAACTAACAAAGGCCTTCTAAACAAACCACTTCTAATTTGATTCCAAATAACTTAAACATGTATCTAACCAACTAATAAACATAAACAAAACACTTAAACTATCATTCAAACATATCTCATAAAAATCACCAAGAACACAAATTATAGCAAGATTAGAGGGTTCAATCCAATATACCTTGTGGCTTTACATCTAAAGCTCACAAAGTCAAGCTGATGCCTTCTCCAATTAGCTTAAAATTAAGCTTATAGGATATGACCTGTTTGAATGGGAGAGTAAAGAGGACTACAACAGTCCACCAAAGAGACTACAACAGTCTCTTTTGTCAATATCTTGAAACCTGCTAATAAACACAAAACCACAAACAAGCTACAAGCTTAAAAAGCTGCTCACAAGCTGGTGTCAATCAGCTTGTGGGTGGCTTTTTAAACAGTGAGAACATAAAAAAATAAACAATGAAGGATTCAGAAAAACTTCTTTTTGGAACCAGTTTTTGAAAAAAATTGGGAAGAAAAATCTCTGCCAAGAAAAATTTAGGTAACCAAATAGTATAAAACAAATTCTTGAGGCTCTTATAAGCTTGCGGTTGTCAAACCAAAACTTATAACACTCTTACAAAATTCAGATCTCAACCAATTTTTTCTGCCAAAAGTAATTTTGATCAAAAGAATGAGTTGATAAAAAGAAGTCTTATACTAAACTTTGCATAAAATTAAAGGGATTTACTAAAATACTGAAAATAAATGGAACATAGAATTTGTAGGCCAAATTTAACTTTAACTATTTTTAAAAGTGGGTTACAAAACTTGGAACAAAGTATAGGAGGTCACATACAACCCCTATACGTACTACATGAAAGAACTATCTATAATACATCAAATGTAAACCCTAATCAACTATAAATTCTAGTTTTGCCCCTGAATTTGAATTTGGAGTCTTGGTCAAATGGTAGCATGTGATGTGCCAGGCTGTTGAGAGCTGTACTTGTGATGATCTTGGCCCTCTATTAATCCTTTGTGAGCAAGTATTCCTTGTGGAATGTGGATTTGTCTGCGAGATTCCAACTTTGCTAAAAATAGAAGAGCAGGGGAGCGTGGGGGGGGTCCACACAGGTCACGGGAGAGAATATTGGGAGTGGGTTTGTGTTAAGGGGAGTCTTAATCATGGTTCAAGAAAGCCCCATTCAAAACCCCTTTATTTTGTGGATTTTATGTTTTGGGTTTATGAGTGGGAGGTGAGGGTGAATAGTGGGTTTGTGAATCTGTTTCGGGGATTTGTTTGTGTTAACCACGAGTATTTATATTAATTAAATCGTTCAAAATATGATTAATACTAATATAAACGGTAATGGGTGGTGACGTGGGAGGAGGTGAGGTGGAGTGGGGGTAGTGATGTGGCAAGGTGTGATAGGAGGGTGATGGTTTGGTTGTGGTTTCTATGTCTGGGTAGAACAAGTCCCTATACTCCCAAAATGTGTTCATATAATGTTTTAACTGCCAATACTCCACTTCCCTTTGTTAAAACTTTCCTCCACTTGTCAAAATTGGCACAAGTTATTTGCAAACTTTATATCAAGGACCATAAGTGCAATTTAGCCATATTTCAAGGACCGTTCTAGTACATTCTTGATATTTTAGGGACCCACATGTAGTTTTGAGGTTTTACAAGGGTATAAAATGACAAGTCTTCAAAAGATGAAGGACCATTCTCGACAAATCTTCAAACTTCAAGGGCTTCTTTGGAAATTCATTGTTCGGGTCTAGTTCTTTGTGCGGCTTCATTTCCCGTGTTCGTTTTTGCTTGATTCTTGTGATCTTTTCTTGATTTCAGGATATCCGTACCTAAAATACACAATGAACAAACACAAGCATATTTTGGGGTATTTTATGACATTTTTAAGCGTTTTAAGCCCGATTTGGACAATGAGACTATGTATAATTGCAGTCTCATCACTCCCCCTACTAAACCATTTCCGTGTCCTCACGAAATGCTAGAATTAAGTATCATAGCACTTCCAAAATTCATTTTTAGGTGACATTTATTGAAAACGCAAATTTAAATAAACTACTACATGCGTTTTAGACATAATGTATTGTTTTCATCGCAAAATGGGACGTTTTAAGATCATAGAATAAGAACACGTGAATGCTTCGTTAGAAATAATTTCGTTGTCCTCGATTTTCACTCAATTCCATGCTAAGCGTGAAACAAGATCATTGTCATTATAAGTTATTAATGCTAACGCTACGCATATGCTCTAATCACGTACTTAGACTCCCTTATTCCTAAGGTGTATCTCTTATATTTTATTTTTGTCTTAATGATCACGAGGATACATCATTGAGTTATGCGTGAATATAGATTAGGTCCAAAAATAGAGTCTTAACGATGTAACCAAAATCATCGAATTAATAATTCATCCTAATAGACAACGATGTCAAAAAATTAAGTCAACAAGAAGGATCAATAAACACGGTTTTATAACGGTTTTGAACATGAGACTTATTACCATGAATTTTATGACCCACCTCATCATTGGTGGCTTTGATTATCATGGTTTACCTCTATCTTTCATTCAACTCCGCCATGGAGCTTTTATTATGACTTCGGTCTTGACCTTGTCTTTTATTTAACCTCGCCATGAGGTGTTTAATATGACTTAACGTATATCCTCACGCTAAGGCGAATTTTGGATCTTTAAGGCTTCGAGTTTTAAGACATTCACTTTCAACTTTCGCATAGATTTTTCGGCCTCGTGAGCTTTGAATTTTGCTTGATTTAGGTGAAGATGAACTTAAATTATTATTGGGGGAAGCATTTGATTATTCGGGTTGCCAATGCTTCAAAACTGTGACGCTGGCGATACCTTAATGTTTTTCCAATTTAATTACATGGAAGCTACTAAAAAAATTAGAAACCAACAATAGAGATTAAATCGCTAAATCAATATTTATTAACAATTTATTATAAAAGCGTAGGGAGAATAAGCAAATAATTAAAACACATGAGTTTTTGAAAGAATACGAATACTCTACGTTTAGCATAGTAACTTATAATTAACGCTATCATTTCTCGTCCTCAATTAAGAGACTTAGCCTAAAAATAGTTAAGGAATCAAAGCTAAGTGCTCAACACGCACGATCGATTCAAAAATTACTCTTATTCTCACCATCAGAAAACCTACATTCGTGTCTTAAACACTTATGAAAAACAAGAAAATTTTTAAAATTTGGCCATTTTTAGACTTATTTTGCATAAAACGATAACAAAAAGATGAAAATTGGATTGCGTGATGATGTAAGTAAGGTGAAGTATCTACTCACCCCCATACTAAAACTAAACATTTTCCTCAATGTTTCGAGTCTAAGGGTGAAATGATAGGTGTGAAAACACCCATCCTTTTACCACTTATTTCTTGCTAAAACAAGACCAAAACGCGTATTTAATGTCATTTGTTTAGAATTATGTGTGGTTTGTGCGTTTGTTGTGTTTTCAGAGCCAACCGGATAAATATTGAAAAAAACATGGGATTGCACGGGTTTTATCGAACAAAAAGACTCAAGACGAAGTCTATTGTCCAAGAGATGCAAAAGATTTGAAGTCAATGGGCCTATTTGAAGATTTATTGAAGAAAAGGACCAAAGATGGAAGATTTACATATGTCGAAGAACTCAAGTCTATTAAACGAAGAAATTAAAAGACGAGTTGAATTTATTCGTCGACAAATCCCGAATCAGAATCGAAAATGTCAACTTTACTGAAAAGACGAGAAGACGAAAAGAAGGGAAGAAAGCCCCTCACCAACCATAGACAAGTCCTATATAAAGAGATCCCTTCACAACTTGGAGACTAATTTTTTTATTTCCAGTCTTTTCTTTTCTTTGTTTTCGTAGGTAACCAACACCATTAAGGTGTTGGTGATTTTTCATTTTTGTTGATTCACAAACCTTGTAAGTTTTAATCCTTCCTTTTGATTGTTTAACATTAATCTTTCAATATAATCTTTCCTTTAATCTTGTTCATCTTTCTCCTTTTGATTCAAAGTCTTAAGTTCTTATTTGGTTGATTTTAATCTTTAAAAGTAAGTGGGTTTTGTGTTTTTATTGTTTTGGTTTGATGTTTTTGATTAGTAGATGATTCGTGGTTAAATTCGTTCAAGTTTTGGTTAAAAACTTGGTTGATTTTGGTTTAGAATCGTATCATTTCATTTCCCCTGTTCTTCGCTATTATTCAGTTACCCAGATTCCGAATCAACATAGTATTCCGGATCAAGGGATTGTGTGCAAATTATTCCGAATCAATTTATATTCCGAATGAGCACTTCAGTTAGATTATTTCGGATGAAGCATTTTCTCTAAGCATATTCCGAATCAGCATTTTTCATTCAAATTATTCCGGATCAGTTTGTTCATCTGGAATAATCAATATTTCGGATGAGTAGCTATATTCCGAATCAAGGTTTTTAAAATATATTCCGAATCAGTTTTTATTCCGAACAAAGCTTTGGTTTCCATTATTCCGAGTCAGTCAATTTTATTCCGAACAAGCAAATTATTCCGAGTGAGCACAATATTCCGGATCAACCTTTTATTCCGAATGAGTTCATTTATTCCGGATCAGCATTATTCTGAACCAAGTGATTATTCCACATGAGCTACATTCCGAACCAAGGTATTCCGAGTGAGCAATTTTATTCCGAATAAACAAACATTCCGAATCAAGGTTTCCAATTTATTCCGGATAAGGAGATTTATTCCGAATGGATGATTTCTGTTTTGTATATTCCGGATCAAGCATGATCATTCCGAATCAGTAATTTTTCTGAGTTTAGGTTTTTATCTGTTTTATTTTAAGTCAAGTTTTATTTTTATTAATTTCTTTTAATTAATTGCTTTTAGTTTAATTTTACATCTTCAAGCATTTACCTTTTTAGTAGCATAGAAAACCAAACCCCTTTTTAGTAACCAAGAACAACTATTCCACTTTGAACTGTGATCGATTCGAGAAGATACCGAGACTAAATTGAACCCCCATTGAAAACGACTTGTATCAAATGGCGCCGCTGCCGGCTCTTCTCGTAAGGATTAACAGTTTTTTGTGAGAAATTGGATTTTGGGATCCGTTCACCGTGAACGTTACTTTTTCATCATAAATTTTTTTCAAATATCCTAAAAAATATAAAATTTTCAAAAAT
Organism: Glebionis coronaria; assembly: GCA_025667525.1. NCBI lineage: Eukaryota > Viridiplantae > Streptophyta > Magnoliopsida > Asterales > Asteraceae > Glebionis > Glebionis coronaria. The sequence goes on along the minus strand of JANFOE010000956.1, from coordinate 37,379 downwards.
ACAAAAAAATTAAAAAATAACATAAAAAAATTAAAAAAACATAAAAAAAACCAAAAATATTTCTTGCTTTGTTAGTTCTTTTGCAGGTGTATGCGCACTCGATCAACGTCTTATCAAGAGCCCGAGACTCTCGATAACTTAGACATGGCCAGTGTACACAACAACAATAATAATCCACCTCAAAACAACATGAATAATAACAACAATGAACCTCTACCGGACAATCGCCCTATGATTAAACTTTTGCAAGCACATGTAGAGGGCAACAACGATCTTATTGTCATACCCGCAATTACAGCCAACAACTTTGAGCTCAAATCCGGCTTTATTCAAATGGTCTCTGCTCAACCATTCTTGGGGCGTACCATTTGTGGAAACCTTGGTTTCCGGATCTTTAAAGCTACTAGGAATGCACCATGTTCATATGATTAGATAATCAAAGCGGAATTAGAACATGATACATTAACAAGGTGTTTAGGCACAATAACATGAATTAAAACAAATGGGTTGCTCATTATATTAATAATAAACAACCACTAGACGTGTATACATTGAATCCCACGTCTAGTGTAACACACGCTTTAGGTTTACATTGTGAATATGAATGATAAATAAGACCTAAGACCCTTGGTTCCTTTTATAGTGTAAGGATTAGGGTCTACAAGAGATAAAATCAAATAAACAAGTAAATCTTCTATTTAAATAAACTTATGCAGAATATATCTTGCATGTTTATCTAAATAGAAGCTTCCATAAGCTTCTTGTCTACGTTTCTATCAACTCTTAAATTGCATGTGACAATGCTTAGATTGCACATGACAACTCTTGAGCCAACAATGCTTAGTTTGCTCTTGTCAACGCTTGAATTGCTCTTGACAACGCTTAGACAATATCTTCATGTTTTCTTCGTTTTTGAGTTTCTGCCACATCAACTTTTTGACCCAACAATCTTCCCGTAGTTGATGTCGGCAAAACTCTATGTGTATCTCTTGTAAGTTGTACATGATCTTCAAATTGCTTCCCCTAAAGTGTAGCATGTATTTTAGTGTATCCCATGACCTTTAAATATTTATCAACGTCAAATGACTAACCATCAACGTTGTTTTTGTTTCATTGGCTGCCTCGTCTGAACACAATGTGCACCTTAAATTCCCATCTCATGTTACTGTCCACCAATAAGAATGTTAGCTTTGTGTGAACAGAATCTTTGTATTTAGCTTCGTGTGAACAGAATCATAGCATGGTCATGTGAACATGGTCGTGTGAACACACACGTAGATGAGATACACAATATGTTGTGTTCATACGAAGATTGTAATTCACGAATCCAGGGTTTTCAACAACCCTCACTTGTTGCTTCCTGCAATATGTTGCTGCTGCTTTTTCTTGTTTCTAGGGTTTTAAAACAAACCCTAATTCTTTTTGTCAAATCGCATCAACCATGAACAATGATCCTTGTACTAGGGTTCATCGTGATTCCATGAAATCACTCACCAAGGCTAGTACAAGTAGTCTTTAAGAACAGCAATATATCTCCCTTTTCTGTAGAAGAATGATCTAGGGTTTGGAGAAACCCTAAATCATGATTTATGCAAATCTGAAAAACTGAAAATCATCTCTACAGCTAACTTCGACGCTTAATAACTTTTGATTGAGGGTGAATCTGGACAATCCCTCTGGTGGATATTTATATATATGTATGAAGATAACACATAAAAAATTTCGTGACGATCCAACGGTTCAATCAAAAGTTATGACCTTCTGAATACTGATGCGCACACAAAAACGTCCAGAAAAACCCTAGACGGATTTTTCTTTTCTTCACCATACACGAACACCTTGTTGGTCCTAGCATCACGAGCCACGAGGCTCTGATACCAATTGTAGAAACATTGGTTTCTGGATCTTTAAAGCTACTAGGAATGCACCATGTTCATATGATTAGATAATCAAAGCGGAATTAGAACATGATACATTAACAAGGTGTTTAGGCACAATAACATGAATTAAAACAAATGGGTTGCTCATTATATTAATAATAAACAACCACTAGACGTGTATACATTGAATCCCACGTCTAGTACAACACACGCTTTAGGTTTACATTGTGAATATGAATGATAAATAAAACCTAAGACCCTTGGTTCCTTTTATAGTGTAAGGATTAGGGTTTACAAGAGATAAAATCAAATAAACAAGTAAATCTTCTTTTTAAATAAACTTATGCAGAATATATCTTGCATGTTTATCTAAATAGAAGCTTCCATAAGCTTCTTGTCTACGTTTCTATCAACTCTTAAATTGCATGTGACAATGCTTAGATTGCACATGACAACTCTTGAGCCAACAATGCTTAGTTTGCTCTTGTCAACGCTTAAATTGCTCTTGACAACGCTTAGACAATATCTTCATGTTTTCTTCGTTTTTGAGTTTCTGCCACATCAACTTTTTGACCCAACACCATTGATGATCCTCATGACCACATCAAAAGGTTCCTGCAACCCACGAATACGGTCAAATTCAATGGTGTTCCACAAGAGGTAATCCGTTTACAACTTTTTCCTTTCTCCTTAGAGGGACAAGCCCGGCATTGCCTTGCAAAGGAACCGCCACAAAGTATTCTTACGTGGACGGACTTGGAGACCAAATTCATAAACTACTTTTTCCCACCCTCTCGTACTACCGCTTTGCGGAATGAAATCATTAATTTTGAACAAAAGTACGATGAGAGTTTTAGTGAATCTTGGGACCGTTTTAAAGACCTTTTACGAAAGTGCCCACAACATGGTTTTACCAAAGTGCACCAAATTAATACTTTTTACAATGGTTTAAGCATGAATGACCAAGATTCACTAAATAGTGCCTCGGGGGGTAATATTTTGGTTAAGAGTTCTAATGCCGCTTGGGATATTATTGAGAATAAGTATAGAGTGCAAACCAAGAGTGTTCGGACCAATACCGCTAGTGCTAGTACTAGTGACAACGACAAAAGACTTGACAAAATTACGTCGCTTCTTGAATCGCTTTCTGCCCACACCGCTAACAACACCAAAAGCATCAACGCTCAAAATGCTCAAGTCAATGTTGTAAGCCAACCATGTGAAATATGCGGGGGTCCTCACTCTTACACTACTTGTACCTCCACCCAAGAATATCCTTGTGAGAATGTTAACGCAGCATACGGTACCTATCCTCCGGCCGGTTATCAAGCTCGTCCTCAAGGTGACCGTAACTTGCTCAGCTATCACTCAAACAACTTTCTTTCCCCTCCCGGTTTTCCTCCAACCAATCCAAACCAAAAACAAAACCTTAACCGAACCAATCAAAACCAACCTCGAGCACCATACCAACCACCTCAAAGACAACCATATCCACCTCAAAATCCTACTCAAGTATACCAACCCGCTCCTTACCAACCACCTGCTTATCAAGCACCTCCTCCTACTCAACCCACCGTTTTCAACCACGAGGTCGAAACGTACATGCGAACGAATGATGTGTTGGTGAAGAATCTGCAGACCCAGATTATTAATTTGAAGGGCAACATGGTGAAACAAGGGAATGATCTTAGAGCTGATATGCGAAACTCTTTGAGTAGTCAAACGAATGACCTAGGGGACATGATGGCTGGTTTCTTCCAAGGTAATCAAACCTCTTCTTCGAGTACTCTTCCGAGTAACACCGTTGCTAATACAAGAGGGGAGATGAAAGCAATCACCACTCGCAGTGGAAAAGGTACCAAGGAACCCGAGCTTCCTATACCAACACCGGTGATTATGACAAAGGAAAACGTGTCACCTACTCCTATTCCTCAACTTTCTACTTCCCCAATTCCTCCACCTCTTACTTCTACCCCTCCTCCACCCAAGTATGTGAGTGATCCTACTATTCCAAAGTTTTCCTCTTCTTCCGATATACCTTATCCCTCAAGGTTGAGGAAAGAGAAGCTCAAAAGCAAGGATGATATTCAAGTTTCAAACTTTCTCAAAATGTTTAAACAGTTGAATTTCAACATCTCCTTCGCTGAGACTCTCGCTCACATGCCTAAATACGCGAAGATGTTTAAGGATCTTCTTAGTGACAAGGAAAAGCTTCTTGATATTGCTAATACCCAACTTAATGAGAATTGCTCTGCAGTGCTCTTAAGGAAATTGCCAACCAAACTTGGTGATCCGGGTCGCTTCTTAATCCCTTGCAACTTTCCGGGAGTAGAGAATTGCATGGCCCTAGCCGATCTAGGTGCTAGTATCAATTTAATGCCTTAAGCATTTGGAAGCAATCATCTCTCCCTGAGCTAGTCCCCACCAAAATGACTTTGGAATTAGCTAACCGTACGGTTGCTTATCCAGTGGGGATAGCCGAAGACGTTTTTGTAGGAGTCGACAAATTCACTTTTCCCGCCGATTTCGTCGTAGTCGACTACGAGATGGACCCTCGTGTTCCATTAATAGTTGGACGTCTATTCTTGAGGACCGGTCGCACTCTCATCGATGTAGAAGCGGGTGAGCTTATCATGAGAGTTGGTGACGATCAAATTGTCTTCAACATGGGTAAGATTTCTAAACAGCCTTATTCATACGAGAGTGTTAATTGTATTGACGTTCTTGATGAGGCTTGTGAAGAACACTTTAATGATGCTTGTAAAAGTAGTCGTACCTCTCTTCCCAATGTTGAGCCCGTTGCCTCCCTTTCTCCATCACTAACTCCATTTGGAGAAAGTAATTTCCTTCTGACCCAATTTGAAGCAAGTTTAGGGGATGTGGATTTAAAATATGACGATTCTCTCACCGATTGGGAAGAAGACATTCGTACTATTGAGAGACTTCTCAATGAGGACCATATTTCTCCACCATCTCCCAAGGATATTGCTATCGATGAACCAAATTTGATTGCACCTTCCACCGAAAATCCTCCGGATTTAGAGCTTAAGGAGTTACCGTCCCACCTCGAGTACGTGTTCCTTGACGACAAGAAGAAGTCGCCCGTCATCATCGCTAAGGACTTGAAAGAAGAAGAAAAATCTCGCCTTATCGCCGTGCTTAAAGATCATAAGAAGGCAATTGCTTGGAAAATTTCCGATATCCGCGAAATTGATCCAAACTTTTTTACTCACAAAATTCTCATGGAAGATGACTTTAAACCCGTAATCCAAAGCCAAAGAAGGGTTAATCCTTGAATTCATGACGTCATCAAACAAGAGGTTATCAAACTTCTAGATGCCGGAATGATTTACCCTATTTCGGATTCGCCATGGGTAAGTCCCGTCCATTGTGTGCCCAAGAAGGGCGGAATAACCGTTGTTCCCAATGAACACAACGAGTTGATTCCTACTCGTCTTGTTACTGGGTGGAGAGTTTGTATCGACTATCGCAAACTCAATGATGCCACGAGAAAAGATCATTTTCCTCTTCCTTTCATGGATCAAATGCTCGAGCGTCTAGCGGGTAATGATTATTACTGTTTTTAGACGGTTTCTCCAGGTATTTTCAAATTCCCATCGATCCCAAAGACCAAGAGAAAACCACATTCACTTGTCCCTACGGAACATTTGCTTACAAACGCATGCCTTTCGGTTTATGTAACGCTCCTGGGATGTTCCAAAGGTGTATGATGGCTATCTTCCATGACATGGTTGAAGAAACTATGGAAGTCTTCATGGATGATTTCTCGGTTTATGGAGATTATTTCTCTGCTTGCCTTGCCAAATTAGAACGTACGCTTAAGCGGTGTGAAGACACTCGCCTTGTTCTAAATTGGGAAAAATGCCATTTCATGGTAAAAGAGGGCATCATGATAGGACACAAAATTTCCAAAGCCGGTCTTGAAGTGGACCATGCTAAAGTCGATGTTATTGCAAAATTTCCTCCACCTTCAACCGTGAAGGGTGTGAGAAGTTTCCTCGGTCATGCGGGTTTCTACCGTCGATTCATCAAAGATTTTTCTAAAATCGCTCGCCCGATGACCCACCTCTTGGAAAAAGATACTCCTTTTATCTTTTCCAAAGAGTGTATTGAAGCCTTCAACATTCTTAAGGATAAGCTAACTAAGGCACCGGTCTTGGTTACCCCTAATTGGAAGCTACCTTTTGAGTTGATGTGCGATGCTAGCGACTTTGCTATTAGAGCGGTCTTGGGCCAAAGAGTGAATAAACACTTCCAACCGATCCATTACGCTAGCAAGACAATGACAGGGGCTCAATTGCATTATACGACAACCGAAAAAGAGCTTTTAGCTGTTGTCTATGCTTTTGAAAAATTTCGCCCCTATCTTGTCCTTTCTACCACCATCGTGTATACCGATCATTCCGCGTTGAAGTACTTGTTAACTAAACAAGATTCTAAACCAAGACTTCTTCGCTGGGTTTTGCTACTTCAAGAATTTAAAATTGAAATTCGTGATAAGAAGGGAGCAGAAAACCTAGCCGCGGATCATCTCAGTAGACTTGAGGATCCTTATCAAGGGGATCATCCGAACACAGAGATCAATGACTCTTTTCCCCTGGAGACCTTAATGTCTATCAACTCGAATTATGATGAAACCCCGTGGTTTGCGGACATTGCAATCTACTTGGCGGGTGGAATTCTCATTGACGGGTTAACATCCCAACAAAATAAAAAGTTCTTTAAAGACATTAAGACTTACTTTTGGGATGACCCATATCTCTCAAACAATGCGCTGATTTGATTATTCGCCGATATGTTGATGGACCGGCAGCTTTAGACATTCTCGAAGCTTGCCACAAAGGACCCACCCATGGTCACTTTGGTCCCAACTTCACTGCTAAGAAAATGTTTGACTCGGGATTTTATTGGCCCTCCATTTATCGTGACGCTCAGGAAATGGTGAAAAATTGTGATGCTTGCCAACGACAAGGCAAGATCACACATAAAGATGAGATGCCTCAAAATTTCATACAAGAATATGAAATCTTTGATGTATGGGGAATCGACTTTATGGGACCATTCCCTTCATCTAAAGGAAACAAATACATCCTTGTAGCCGTTGACTACGTTTCTAAATGGGTTGAAGCCAAAGCTTTACCCACTAATGACGCAAGGGTGGTTTGTAACTTTTTGAAGTCGTTATTTTCTAGATTCGGTGTGCCTCGTGCTATTATTAGTGATCGCGGGACTCATTTTTGCAATGATCAATTCGCAAGAGTCATGGCTAAGTATGGTGTCAATCATCGTCTTTCCACCGCTTACCACCCACAAACTAATGGGCAGGCTGAAATCTTGAACCAAGGATTAAAGCGAATTCTTGAACGAACCGTGGGAGAGCATCGTGCCTCATGGGCCGATAAACTTGATGATGCTCTGTGGGCTTTCCGTACCGTATACAAGACTCCGATTGGTTGTACACCATATTGTCTCGTGTACGGGAAAGCATGCCACCTCCCCATTGAGTTGGAGCACAAGGCTTACTGGGCCTTGAAGTGGGCTAACTTCGATATCAACAAAGCCGGTGACCTACGCAAAATACAACTCAATGAGCTCAATGAACTCAGGAATGAAGCTTATGATTCTTTGATCTATAAGGAAAAGACTAAGCTCATTCATGACTCTAAGATTAAAAAACGAGAGTTCCAAGTTGGAGACAAAGTTTTACTCTTTAACTCTCGGTTGAAAATCTTTTCGGGCAATCTGAAATCTCGTTGGTCCGGCCCATTCACCATTGCCCAAATTTTTCTATATGGTACTCTCGAGCTCGCTCAACCTAATGGACCTAATTTTAAGGTGAATGGCCAACGAGTGAAGTTTTACTTTGGTGAGGACATCTCTCATGAGATGATTCCATCCCTCACCACGTTTCCCATGAACTATTTCTGGGTCGAGTCTGGCTCGTGACTCGGTTATCAAAAACAAGCGCTCCTCGGGAGGAAACCCGAGTATCTATCCCTTTCCGTTTTACCTCCTAAGTGTAGGGGGACCTATCTAGGTTGTTTGTGTTTATGTGGTGATGTGATTACAGGGATGAATGCACTTTTGGAACCTTTGAAGAACCGTGCTTCCGTGTTATCCGCAATCCGGTTCTATCTCTCAACTATCGTGATTTAATTTTCTTCATACTCACATTCGAAATTGATCACTTTAGTCGTCTCTTCCTTAGCTTGATTTAACCAACGTGCACAATGTCATAAGTGTAGGGGAGACCTTTCCCACATGCTTAAACATTGAGGACAATGTTTATATTAAGTGTAGGGGGGACTTCTATCGAAGTTTTAAGTGGACTTTTCCATTAAAATGCCTTCATTTAACCGGAAAATCATCTTTTTCAGCATTTTTTAAATTTTTAATTAACTTTGGCCATATAGTCGTAATTTTTAAATTTTTATCGTTGCTTTCATATGTATATATCCCACAATAAAGTCAATAATATTAATAAAGTGGTGTAGCTAGTTTAGAAGTCTTTGACATATTAGGCCTGTTGCGATTATTTTGACTCAACCCAAATAGACTTATCCAAGTTTGTTCTAGCTAGTATCCTTAACCATGTAGACCTTAATTGGTTTATTAGGCTAAGCATCCACGAGTCTCATTACTTGAGATTTTAAATTGTGGAGAACGAGAAATGATAGAGTCAATTATAAGTCGGTTGTCTTACACAAGCACACTTGATGTGATTATAAGCCTATTCTCCCATAATTTATCTGCAATAAGTAAGGTCGTACGATTTTATTGAATAACTTAGCTTCTAGCCCAAGATCGTTTAAAATTTGCTCGGTAATGATAAGAGTTCATAGCCAAGGCATAACTTATGAAGCGGGGCGTGAAGATTGGCGAGTCCGAAATGGCCCTAACAAGGCATGAGGATTCCATTTTATTGCTAAAGATCCAAGGTGTGTGAAAAGCATTATTCCCAAAATCAATATGAAGGATCAAGACTCGCGACGAAAAGTAATCAACTCCCATAAAGATCATGGAGAAGTCTATCCGAAAAGACCCTAACAAGGTATGAGGATAAATAGATCCAAGTCCGAAAAGGAGGCGGATCGTTGTATCTCAAAATCCCAAATAACGATTGAAGAAATAATGATGAAATCGTGGTCAACAAAGTTGGAGTATCCCTCAAAAGTCTCCAAGTGAAGAAACTCTATTAACAAAGAGAAGACCATTATCTCAAGAACGTCTCTCAAGATATGAAGTATGAAGTACATGCCAAATATCAGCCCGAGAAAGGTCTCAAATCATGAAGCGAGTTATGCCAAGATATGAACTTTTTGATATCCCGAGAAGCAGTTTTAAGAGATTTTGTCCTTTAGCTAACTATTAATCAAATCGTCCTACTTTGCTTTCAGCCTAAATAAACTATCGCAAAGTCCAAAAATGCATCTTCATGATCATTCTAAGACAACAATAAAATATAAGAGATACACCTAGGAATAAGGGAGTTTAAGCATATAATTAAGCCATGTGTGTAAGTGTTTGTTTTGCTAACTTATACTAACAATGATCTCGTTTTTAAGCTTAGTTTGGGAAACGTGAAACTTGAGGGTGATAAATCTTCGCAGCACCGAAGCCCTAATGTAAGTCTTAGATCTCTTTGCGAGTTATTTCCATATAGCTATTTTCAAGTGAAAATGGTTTTCTATCCTTTTTGTTTCATTCAAGTTTTTATATATCTCTTTAGTAGTAGTGGTTATTGTTAATAAGGCCAAGGTTGATTGATTATGAGAAAAGTGTAAATTTGCTTTATCACTAAGCATTGCATGAGGGCATGACAATGGTTAAGTGTAGGGGATTTGATAGGTGTGAAAACACCCATCCTTTTACCACTTATTCTTGCTAAAACAAGACCAAAACGCGTATTTAATGTCATTTGTTTAGAATTATGCATGGTTTGTGTGTTTGTTGTGTTTTCAGAGCCAACTGGATAAATATTGAAGAAAACATGGGATTGCACGGGTTTTATCGAAGAAAAAGACTCAAGACGAAGTCTATTGTCCAAGAGATGCAAAAGATTTGAAGTCAATGGGCCTATTTGAAGATTTATCGAAGAAAAGGACCAAAGATGGAAGATTTACATATGTCGAAGAACTCAAGTCTATTAAACGAAGAAATTAAAAGATGAGTTGAATTTATTCGTCGACAAATCCTGAAACAGAATCGAAAACGTCAACATTACTGAAAAGACGAGAAGACGAAAAGAAAGGAAGAAAGCCCACTCACCAACCAAAGACAAGGCCTATATAAAGAGATCCCTTCACAACTTGGAGACTAATTTTTTTATTTCCAGTCTTTTCTTTTCTTTGTTTTCGTAGGTAACCAACACCATTAAGGTGTTGGTGATTTTCCATTTTTGTTGATTCACAAACCTTGTAAGTTTTAATCCTTCCTTTTGATTGTTTAACATTAATCTTTCAATATAATCTTTCCTTTAATCTTGTTCATCTTTCTCCTTTTGATTCAAAGTCTTAAGTTCTTATTTGGTTGATTTTAATCTTTAAAAGTAAGTGAGTTTTGTGTTTTTATTGTTTTGGTTTGATGTTTATGATTAGTAGATGATTCGTGGTTAAATTCGTTCAAGTTTTGGTTAAAAACTTGGTTGATTTTGGTTTAGAATCGTATCATTTCATTTCCCCTGTTCTTCGCTATTATTCAGTTACCCAAATTCCGAATCAACATAATATTCCGGATCAAGGGATTGTGTGCAAATTATTCCGAATCAATTTATATTCCGAATGAGCACTTCAGTTAGATTATTCCGGATGAAGCATTTTCTCTAAGCATATTCCGAATCAGCATTTTTCATTCAAATTATTCCGGATCAGTTTGTTCATCCGGAATAATCAATATTCCGGATGAGTAGCTATATTCCGAATCAAGGTTTTTAAAATATATTCCGAATCAGTTTTTATTCCGAACGAAGCTTTGGTTTCCATTATTCCGAGTCAGTGAATTTTATTCCGAACGAGCAAATTATTCCGAGTGAGCACAATATTCCGGATCAACCTTTTATTCCGAATGAGTTCATTTATTCCGGATCAGCATTATTCTGAACCAAGTGATTATTCTGCATGAGCTACATTCCGAACCAAGGTATTCCGAGTGAGCAATTTTATTCCAAATAAACAAACATTCCGAATCAAGGTTTCCAGTTTATTCCGGATAAGGAGATTTATTCCGAATGAATGATTTCTGTTTTGTATATTCCGGATCAAGCATGATCATTCCGAATCAGTGATTTTTCTGAGTTAAGGTTTTTATCTGTTTTATTTTAAGTCAAGTTTTATTTTTATTAATTGCTTTTAATTAATTGCTTTTAGTTTAATTTTACATCTTCAAGCATTTACCTTTTTAGTAGCATAGAAAACCAAACCCCTCTTTAGTAACCAAGAACAACTATTCCACTTTGAACCGTGATCGATTCGAGAAGATACCGAGACTAAATTGAACCCCCATTGAAAACGACTTGTATCATGAAACACCCCCAACTAGAGACGAAAGTCGAATGCTTAATATCGAGCATGGAAAGGGTAAAATGAATAACCTATAAGCCGTTTATGAATTATGCTAATAAGATAAACGTTAGAACGTAGAAGGATATCATCGGATATCGGAATCTCCAAAGGCAACGATCAAAGCTCGAGTGATACGTGAAACGAACACGAGAGGCTTCAATGATGACGATGATCCTAATAAATCACAATCACAAACAACCACGGAACAAAGGTTGGAAGAGCACAAGTCCCCTCACATTACACTAATTAGAAAAACAATAATATTTACAAGGATAAGCATGAGAATCCCCCACGAGGCACCTTGTTTTTGATAACCGAGTCAAAAGCTTGACTCGAATCCCCATAAAGGTGATCATTTAGGGATTATCATGGTTTGGTCATTTTTGGTGGGGCTTACATGATAAACAATGCCCAAAAGTACATGGAGTACTTTAAAAACTCGATAAACGTATACCGGGGTCAAAGATAGCGTCTTCGTTTTTGGATGAAAGACGAAACAACACCACTTCAACATGTGCTAGAACCCCAAAGAGGTAAAAGAAAAGAGGTGAGAAGTAAAAGGGTGGGACAATACGATGAGCTACTCGAGGTAGACTCACACCAAGAAAATATATATGATTTCCATTTATTGCATCGATGGAAGACCAAGATTTCCCTTTACAAGCAATTCCGGGATCGAATATCTCGTCCTCGGTGAAAAAATGTGAGGAAACATAAGGTGCTTCCCCCACACTAAAACCACACAAAGCGTCGTCAAAAGGAGTAGACGAGCTCGTAGTACTCAATAAACGTGGTGATGGCGGTGTTAGACTTGTAGAAAAATCATTTAAATCAATTTTAAAATCTTTTCCTTTTTAATCATTCAAAAACTCTTTATGAAAACCCGATTTGATTATCTCAAAAATATTTGGCGTTTCTAAGACGATGTTAGGCACACTAAAAATTCTCACATTTAAGTCGCGGTTAGGGGGTGGTGGATTGTATAAGTTCTCAAAACGTTGATCAATAAATAACACCGCCCCCTCGGGGTCAACATATTCGTCATCCTCATGAACGTCGATCTCTTTGATTTCTTCATCATAGATAGGCTTGTCAAACCAAGGTTTGTCATTCCCCTCATTGAGGATTTTAGAAACTCTCTCGAAAAGATCATGATCAAGCATAAAACCATCATTCTTTTGTGGGGATCGTTGATAAGTTAGATCCTCACGAATGTGGTAAGCGTCATTCTCATTTGAGGAGTGTTGATTAGGTAACTCCTCGAGAATGGGATTTTTGGTCGCGTGAGTTGGTTCGTCTTCTAAGATAAGAAGTTCCAACTCGTCAAGTTCTTCCTCGATACTGGAAAAATCTACCTCACTTGTAGGTGGAAGTGGAGGCATAAGAGCAAGCTCTCGTTTGATAATTTCCTCAATCTCGGGATCAAACTCGTAATCATCGTACTTCCCATGTAAAGAGACTTGTGTGATGGATGCTCTTGATGCCACTTGACTTGCTTCTTCCTTCGTTAACATCAAAAGGTTAGGAGAATCCTCAAAAATGGCATTTGGATTTTGAAGTACGTGATCAATTTCGGTAAAATCGCCATCGTCATCATCAAAGAAAGAGTCGATGTGAGCACTCACAACCATGGTCTTACAAGTCGATCGACTATGCTTAGGTGACTTTTCAATGATGAGTGGATCGATGTCGATAAAACCTTTAGCCTTAATGGGTATTGGGCTAGGTAATGGAGGTACTTCAATGGAATTAGAAGTTGATGCCTCAAAGACGTTGTCCTTCGAAGGTGGTGAAAACGAGTCCATATTCGTCATTGTCGTGATGGCACTAACGTCGCCCTTCAGAATTGGTTGTTCACTTGTTTCGCCGAATATATCCCAAAATGATTTTTCATCCAAAAATTTACGAATACCCTTTTGAATTAAGTAAACGTATTCTTTATCATTAAAATCGTCATCTTTAAAACCATTCACATTCTTTCAAAACATGCATCTAATCTCATTTTTACGCTAAACTATGAGCTTTGACATTATCAAATTTTGAAATATCCGTTTTTAGAAACCTCGGTTTTATCATGATCATTTGAAACTTGTGATCTAGTCGCGAAAAAGTCCATTTTATCCTCCCCATATTTCATAGTTAATTTCCCACCGTGAACGTCGATTACGGCTCGAGCCGTCGATAAAAAGGGTTGACCTAAAATAATGGGATATTTAGGATCACACTCATAATCGGATATTACGAAGTCCGCGAGAAAAATAAACTTTCCAATTCTAACATAAACATCCTCGGCTATTCCAATTGGTTTTAATGATGTACAAATTGCTAGCTCGATTGTCATGTTCGTGGGGGTAAGTCTAGGCAACTTCATCAATTTCTAAAGAGAATGAGGCATGAGATTGATGCTAGCACCAAAATCGGCAAGGGCTAAACATCCCTCAATCTCGGAAAAATCACAAGGTAATAGAAATTGGCCCGGATCCTCTTCCTTTCTTGGCATATGCCTTTTGGGTTTTTTAAGAAGGATCGAAGCACAAGTTTCTTCAAGGGTCACATTGGTAAGGTCGATAAAGCTCTTTTTTTGAACCGTGGATGGAATTTGAGATACACGAGGGTGTGCACTCTTTTCCTTGGTCACCACGTTCATCCCCTCGACTTTAGAACATGAAGGCGTCTTAGAAGTCGAGGGTTGAGAAGAAGGAACAACTCTAAATCCCTCAAGGTTTGGGGTAATCACACGACTTTTTCCAATAGATGATGTGGCGACTTTAACGTGTTCCTTCGGATTAGTCATGGTGTTTCTTGGTAACGTACTCAAAGATGAACTCGCTTGATTGCTCATAAATGCCGAAAACATCTTTTTAATCTCACTTTGACATTGATCGATTTTATTATTTTGACCTCTCAAAGTGTTGGAAAAATCATTTTTCATCTCACCAATTTGCATTTCTAATCTCTTCATATTAGCGTCATTTGATTTAACGTAATTTCTAAAATCATTTGAGCCATTAAAATTTTGATTGAAACCTTGGTTTTGATTCCCTTGAAAATTGTTTCCTTGATTAGCGTTCGAAAAAATTGAATTTTGCCCATTGTTAAAATTCCGGTTTTGATTGTTGTTGTTAAAACCTCAATTTTGCCAAGTCAAATTTTGACCTTGATTATAATCACCTCGATTGCCTTGTTGATTTTGAAAATTGTTACGATTTTGAAAATTATTGCCTTGGTTGTTGTAATTCGTTTGTTGCGATGGACTGACGTTATTTTGATTTTGATTTTGAAAATTCCCATTTAACGCGTTTACACTCGACGTTTGGCCATCCGTAGCCGCACACTCGTAATAATTATGTGGTCCACCGCAAAACGTACATGTTTTCTCAACCGCTTTCATCGTAGCGGGAGCGTTTTTCATCACGATAAAAAACGACGTAAAAGCATTATGTCAATTTGTCGACTTTCTCATCAACCCTCTCAATATCGCGATTAGCATAGCTAACATTAGCGACATTGGAAACACTCGGTGTGTTACGGAGTTGGTAAACCTTGGATCGATTTTCGATAATCAATAAGGCGTCCCTAGGAGTTTTACACAAAAAGTTGCCATCGGCGGCGGAATTTAACGAATCTTGTTCTTGAAAACTAAGACCGTTATAAAACGTATCGATTTGGTGTAACTCGGAAAAGCCGTGGTGAGGGCATTGCCTAAGCAATTCCTTAAAACGATCCCACGCGTCTCTAAAAGATTCATTCGGCTTTTGTTTAAATCTCGTAATCTCGTTTTTGAAAAACGTCGTCTTAGACGGTGGGAAAAAATGATTAACGAACATAGATATGAGATCGTCCCATGAAGCTATGGAGTTAGGTGGTTCTTTCTCGTACCAATCCTTGGCGGAGCTATCGAGCGGGTATGGAAAAAGCATAAGCTGGATGACATCGGTGTCAACGTTTTTGTACTTGCTCGTAGCTAAAAGTCGATTGAAATTCCGAATGTGATCATGAGGATTATCTGCCTCACGACCTAAAAACTTTGTCGCTTGAATCAACGTCAACATTCCGCTTTTGATCTCAAAATTCTCCGCATCGATTGCGGGAATGACGATCGCATCTCCATAACCCTCGGTTGGTGCTTGGAGCAATTCCATCATCGTACGATTGTCGGCCATGTCATCTACGGTTTTGACAACGATATTAGGAACGTCGGTTTCTAAATTTCGTCTTCGGCGTCGATTTCTTCGATTTCAATTGCGTCGATTCAAAACGTCGCTAGAATTAGAATAATCCTTCGATCGAGTGCGCATGCACTAACGTAGAGAATGGAGGTAGCAAAGAAGATTCTTTTGGGGGTTTTTCGTTTTTTCAGTTTTTTTGGTTTTTGATTGTTTTTTAAATTTTTTGGTTTTTCATTGTTTTTTAAAGTAGTATGGACGCACAAGAGGAGAAGTATAATCACTAAGATTAGATACTTGTTCTTGTTGCTGTCGCTTTTCCTCCTCCCTTGCTTCGCGTATGCTAGCTAATTCTTGTTGAACGTATTCAAGCCACATTCCAACAGAAGGTTGATGATCGAAGGTGTATTGTGGGGGCTCAAAATTTTGAAACCGGAATCATAGCATGGATGTGACTCATAGTAATTCATCGGTTGAGAAGAATTAGAACACGGATTTGGCTCATAATAATTCATCGGTGAAGAAAACTGAGGACATGGATTTGGCTCATAATAATTCATTGGCTGGCAATAAGAAGTATCGTGAGGGCCCCCACAATTGTTGCAACACGGGTATTGAGAGAAACCCGGTGCATTTTGTTGATATGGACCGTCATATATGGGAGAGGGTGAAATAGTGTCATTAGAAGAGAAGAATGAATTGAAATATGAATTGATCGAATTGCACGATAGACAACGGCCAAATTCGTAATTAAGGATATCCATTCCACACCGTTCGCATGAACACCATTGACAGGATTGACTACCAGAAGATGGTCTTCCACACCCTACACAGTCAACAAACGAATCCATTAAACACAATAGATAAGCAAGAAGAATATTTTTTGTGCAAAACTTTCGAAAAAGAAATGCTTTTATGATTTTTCAAATGTTTTTGGATTTTTGAAATTTTTTATTTTTATGGATTTTTGAAAATTTTTGACACGAAAAATAACGTTCACGAGTGAACGGATCCCAAAATCCAATGCGTCTCTCACAAAAAACTATTAATCTTCACGAAAAGAGCCGGCAGCGGCGCCATTTTAATGTGGGTTTTTGCCAAGTATAAAAATTTGTTCGTCTCGATTCAATTCGAATTGATCTCCGGTTAAATGAGTGACTCAGTCGTTCTTGGTAAATAAAAAGAAAATGTCGTTGATTATCTATAACTAATTAAAAAGTAAATGCGAAAAGTAAAAACAATAAACTAAAGACGAATGACAAATAATAAAGAAACGTAAAACAAGACGAATATTAAAAACTAAAAATTAAAACGATATTAAAACGAATATTAAAACAAATATTAAAAGAAACAATTAATAGAAGTAAAAGCGAAAATAGAAAAAATAAAAATAAACTTTTAGAATTATAAATAAAACTTACTTAAATAAAAATGAAAGAAATTGGATTATAAAACTATTTTAAAAAGAAACGAAACAAATAATAAAACGTAAATTAAAAAAAATAAATAATAAAAATAAAACTGAAAGACAAAATTAACTATCGACTTGAAAATAAAGTTTACCTAATGAAAAAGGACGAAATAAAACTAAAAGGGTACTTTAAAGCTAAACGAGGCAAAACCTAAAGCGGGTACTAAATAAAAGATAAAACTTGAACTTTACGGAAAAATATTAATTTTAAAATTAGATGAAAAATTCAACTAAAAATACGTAACTTTCAGAAATAAAATCGGAACAACTTTCAGATTAAACTAAACAATTACGAAACAATACTAATAGATAAGTAAGCAGGCAGGCTGCTAGCTGGAAGCACCAGCTAAAAAAGGCGGGAAAAGAAAAAGCTGGCAGGCAAGCTGCTGAAACTTATTTACTTTGTTCGTTCGGAACTTTTCTTTTTGTTCGGGATTTTTTTCATTGGTTCGGAACTTTTTTGTTTGTTCGGAATTTTTTCTTCGTTCGGTATTTTTTTTTCAAAAACCTTCGTTCGGAATAGTTGCTGGCTCGGTAAAAAAATAAAAAATACTCGTTCGGTGATGAGATGGCATTTATACATGATCTCATCGTTCTTTTCGGGCTTTAAATGCACTAAAATGTCATAAAATACCATATATATGCTTGTGTTTGTTTACTTGTGTATTTTAGGTATGGATATCGTGAAAAAGACAAAAGATCACAAGATACAAGGAAAAACGGACACGAGAAACGAAGCCGTACAAAGAACCGGGCCCTAATCATGGAATTTTCATCAAATACCCTTGAAGACTTGAAGACAAAACAAGATTGATCCTCATTCTTTGAAGAAATGACACTTAAAACCCTTGTATATTAATAATTACAAGTTTGGTCCCTTAAGTTTGTCAAAATTGCAAAAAGGTCCTTCAACTTTGAAGAAATGGCAAGAATGGTCCCTCAACAATTTCAAAATGCCAATTATAGTCCCTCATGAAGTTTAAGAGACATTGAAGACCTTTGAAGATCAAGATTGTCCAAGTTCAGTCCTTGAATTATCCAAAATGTGAAAAATAACCCTTTGATAACCTTTTTCCCAAGTTGGTGCCAAAAGTGTAAAATCTTGAAAGTTATTAACAAGGCAGAAATCGTTTTAGGGCATAAAGACTTTAAATGGCAAAAATAACAAAAGCCAAGGACCCAAAGTGACAAGTGAAACTTTTAAATCCAAAAAGGGCGCCTAACAACTAAGTTTCCCCTAAAATCGGATCTAAGAGTTTACTGTGCATCATTCTTACCACCCAGATTTCACCATCACTTTTACTTGGGTAATTCTCAATTAAACTCTCACACGTTTAATTCCTACACTCACAAACCCTTCCCACTCCTAAAAACCCCAATCCCACCACTTGAGGACCCCACCCCCAATTCCCTCTCAGCCAATCACATCATACCTTAGTCCCCAAGGCACATGACGTGTCCAAAATGAACGCCCATGATGAATAGCTTACTCACAACGCACAAATAAACAGCCAGGATCAAAAAGGACAGCTCACCAACTCAAAACCGTCAAGGGCATATTTGGGATTTTCTTATGATTAGGGTTTATGTTTTAAGCTCCTAGAATGTTCATTAGAGTACTATAAAAGGAGGCATCAACCTGTGATGACCCCTTTGTTCCAGTTTCAATTCTCTCACTTGTAATTCCTTTTTAAAGAAATAAAAAGTTTGGTTTTTGAATAATTCAAGTATAATTCCTTTTTTATTGTTTTTAAAAGATTGTGTGTTGTGAGGGAGATTGATTCTGAGTTCCATTGTTATTTAGTTAAGTGATTTGGATTTTCAAAATATTTCAAAAGTTTCTGAAAATCAAAGGATTTTTGGGAGAATTTGTTATAAGGATTTGGTGTTTATGGTTCAAGTTATTGGTGATATTAGGTTTTAGAAAACGTGTTTAGAAGGTTTGGAAAGTTTTTGGAAGTTTTTAAGTAAGAAAGAAATCAGAAAAGAATATTACATATTATCCTTGTTCTTGTTTCTTTGTTTTGTGTTCAAGCAGGTTAAGAAGGTGTTGATTCAGTTCTGCACCAGCCCGGGCTGGTAGGGAGGAGGATTTACATCCTCTAGGACCCTTGGATGTAAGGGTCCTAAGGTAAAACCCTTTACCTTGTTTAAATCTCAGAAAATTGCAAGGTGTATGATCTTGGTTGATTTCTGTGTTTAAGTGTGTTTTAGTTGCTTAATTTGTGTTATTGTTATGTTATATGCATGCTAGATGTTAAGAGAATCAGTTAGAATAGGATTTATAAGGATTTGAGTTGAAAAAAGTTGGTTTCCAGATTATTAAAGGGTGTTTGGCAATAGGATTAAGCAGGATAATTAATTTGATTTGTGATTTAAATGGTTGTTAGAAGGATTGAAATAGGATGGTTTAGTTAGAGTAACAGTTATTAAGTGTGTTTGAACAAGATTGGAGCTAGTTTGATAGGATTTAAAGGAAAAAGTAGTCTTAAAATCTGCTAGTTCACATTCTGCCTGTTTTTTCATGATTTTGGTGCTTGAATCTTTGAAATCTGTGAATGATAGGTTGATTTTAAGTTTGTTATTGCTTGAGTACCTTCTTGTGAGTGTGTGTGCCAGGTTTGAGCCTCTAAGAGTCACTAGAGTGCATGCTAGAAGCCCTTAAGTCCTCAGACCTAGCTAATCTGTCACAGCAACATTGTATTGGCAAATTTTTGCTTTGATTGGTCATTTGAGTGTGTATATTTGCTTGTTCTTGCTAAGTATTTGACTCCTTGTGCTTCTATGAGCACAAGGGTGCCCCCTGCCCACATAAGCAACTCCAAATAAACCAATAGCCAAGACCTCTTGGCACCCAGTTTGCACAAGTGTGCACTCACACTTGTTTTCAGTAACATAGCAGACCTGCATACACTTTTGATCTCCAATTGTGCTTAATCTTTGATTAAAAAGTGAATGTGATTGTGTTTTATAGCTTGTTAAGTGTCACTGTTGATTTGGCAAAAGTTTAAAAAGCAAAAAAATATAAGAAGGAATAAAAAGGGTTGCTAAGATTCGAACCCCCGTCTCCACTCCCACACACCAAACACTTAACCATTGCGCCCTTGGGTCTTTTACTGACCAAGGGTGCAAGGTTAATTAAGTTAACCCGTTTTTAACTTGTATCATTTTTAAAAAGCCGTAGCTTAAATCTTCAATTCCAGCTTATTTTTAAGCTCATTTTTGTTCTTTTCAATTTTCCTAGGAACTTATTTAGATTATTGATTTTTCTGGCCAGTTTTCATATTTTTCCTTTTATTAGTTTATTTATTAGGATTTATTTAATACCCGTTTCTTATTAAATCAATAAAAAATACCAAAAAGAGTTTTTATTTCTAGGAAAAATAGTTTTTAGTTTTTAAAATATATTTTTGAGGTTTACATCTTATTTTGGTTTCAAAAACATTTATTTTTAATTTTATAATATTTTAAGGTTTTTTATAAACTTTAAGGATTTTTATAAAATTATTAAAAAAGGTTTAGAAGCTTAGATTTATGTTTTTCTCTTAATTATATTATTTAGGATTTTTAGAAATTTTTTATTTCAACTTTTAGAAACTTTTATTTTTTAGTAATATTTTAATATTATTTTATTATTTAATTTTCAAAATTTTCTTTTTCCTTCTTTTTCATTTTTCCTAGGTTCTTTGTCATTAATTAGGACTATTTCCATTTTTAGAATATTTTTATAACTTTTAGATTTATTTTTATAATTATTTTAAGTTTAATTAGGTTTTAATCATTTTTAGAGTTTTAAAAATAGTTTTAATAGGTTTTAATTTTTAGAAAATTACTTTTTAGTCTTCTAATAATATAAGTTAAGTAATTATTCAATAAAATCATATTTTAGACATTTGAATTAGTTAAATTTAATTTTAGGGCTTTAATTAGCATTTAAAATTAATTATTTAATTAATAAAAGGTTTTAAAATATCTTTGTTGGATTTTTATCTTTATTTATATTATTTTAGACTTGTTTTAGCCTTTTTAATCTTTTCTTGATATTTTGTTTTTGGTTTTAATAATTTTTAATTTTTGTGTTTTTCTACGGCTTTACGTTTACGTTTTTACGTCATAGTGTAATTTTCACGAAACCGTCATTCCATCTCATCAATATTAATCTCAAAGAAATACAAGTTAATTCACAACACATATACCTCCTTGGGAAACGAATCTTTCTCTCATTTTATTTGATTGTGGGTCATTACTTGTGGTTTTCCTAAATCACTCGTCGATACTTACCGCTATTTACGCTCTTTTCCTAAAGGGTAGTAAAACCTCTACAATCATTTTGGCGCCGCTGCCGGGGAGGTGTGTCGTGATTTAATTTGGAAAATTTTGTTTTTGATATTATCCATAATAATATTTGTGTTAAGTGGAACTCCCTTAACACGTATTATCGGTTTTCTTGGTTTTTCTTTGTGAATATTATTAATATATTGTATTAAGTATCACAATCAAAATACAATATCTCCAAAAGTGTGAAAACACAACCTTAATTGGGATTTGATCTCCTAATTATTGTATTCGAATCTCAAACAAAAAGAAAAGGCAAAAATAGATAAATACTTTCGTGAAGCTCGATTTTGAAAGATACGAACTATAAGGTGGGTATAAGGCGGGTATTATAAAATATACCCTAAGGAAAAAGGCTCTTAAGTGCTTCGCGCCGCCTCGTTTCCTCGCTTGCTTGTGAGTATTTTGAGATTGAAGGCTAATCGAGGGTTTTGCCGCCCAAAGTATTAATACGTATACTATATTTGCTTGGTTTTCTTTGTGATTAAACCCTCGTGAACAATTTGGTTTTCACCAAAGTTCTAAAGTCATTCGAAGGCGTTCACTCCACGTGATCGTTTTCATTCCTTTGAGGCTTCTTTAATCAAGAGTTTGATTCGAGGAGAGATTTTGTAGATTGTTGTCTACGAAGATACACCAAAATCCAAAAAAATTAAATATCATCAAAAACACAAAAAAATTAAAAATCCACAAAACGACCAAAAAGAATCTTCTTTGCTCACCTCCCATTCTTCGTGAAGTTTATGATCACTCGTAATCAAGCTAAACGAGCTCGTAAACGTCTTCAAAAGCAAGCAAATCAAGGATCGTTGATTGTTGAAGAACCTCCAATTGTTGAACCTATTGTAGAACAAGAAGTCGTAATGGCTAATCGTACTATGATGGAGTTGCTACAAGCACCCACCGAGGGTTTTGGAGAGGCAATTGTTATTCCCGCCATCCTTGCGGAGAATTTCGAGATTAAGACGGGTTTAATGTCGATGCTACAAGCAAACAAATTTCGAGGTCATGAGAAAGACAACCCGCATTACCACATTAGGAATTTCAACCGTCTCACCGCCACTAGCAAATTCAAAGATGTTCCGCATGACGCCATTAAGATGATGTTGTTTCCATATTCGTTGGATGGACCCGCAAAAATTTGGCTCGAGAAAGAACCGCCAAATTCGATTTTGACATGGGCCGATCTCGTTTCTAAGTTTGTGAACAAGTTTTTTCCACCATCGAAAACAACACACTTAAAAAATGAGATTTCACGATTTGTGCAACGTAACAATGAAAGTTTTTCAATGGCATGGGAACGATTTAAGGAGATGTTACATGAATGTCCTCACCACGATTTTTCGGAATTGCATCAAATTGATACCTTTTATAATGGGCTTAATGATCATGAACGAGATTATTTGAATGCCGCCGCGGGTGGTAATTTTTTGTGCAAGACGACAAATGAGGCTTTACAAATCATTGAAAATCGATCTAAGGTTTATAGCCCTCGTAACACACCGAGTGTTGCCAATATGGGTTCGTCATCGTCATCACAATCATCTCGTAGCATTAACGCCTTACATGATGAAGCTAATGAGGAAAATCGGTTTTTTGATAGATTTGCTAATCTAATGTCCCATTGGAAGGCTCAAGAAGCTTCCAATTCCGCTTCGGTTAAAGCGGTTGCTAAGAGTTGTTTATCGTGTGGGGGAGCTCATGATCTTTCCGAGTGCATTACCGCGGATGGTAACACTTCGAGTGCTTATGTAGCAACGGGAACTTACAACCAAAACGGCCAAGGTTCTCGCCAAAATCAAGCTCCACCAAACCAAAATGTTAATAATTATCGAAACAACAACCAAGGTAATTACCAAGGCAACACACGCAATTACAACAAAGGGAATTATCAAAGTGGGAATGGACAAATCTCTAATCAAAACCAAAACCGTGATTTTCAAAACACTACACAAGGTTTTCAAAATGCTCACACGAAAAATTTGCAAGGAGAATTTTTAGATTATGCAAAAGCAAATGATGCTAAATTTGATAATATGCAACGTGAGATGATTAGCTTAAGGTCCGAGTTGAAAAACGAGCTTAAAAATGAACTTGCTAATGAACTTAAAACTCATGCTAATAAAATGGAAGGAAATATCCAACGTCTTCAACAAAACCAACAAAAGATGGAATTAGGACAACATGAGATTAAGCAAGAGTTATTGAAAGCGGATACTAGGCAATCAAAATTTGAAGACCGTATGGCTAAGATGTTTGAAGCTATCATGTGTAAGCCCTCTTCTTCGGGTGGTCTTCCTAGTGATACCATTGCAAACCCGAAGGGAGAAATGAAGGTTATTACTACACGAAGTGGTAAAACTTTCAAGGAACCAATCTCTCGTCCAAGTACTTCTACGGAGAAGGAAATCGAGAAAGAACCCGAGGTGATGGTCGAAAAGGAGCACATTACAATCCCACGAAGTACCGCTCATGCCACACCTACGGTTGAACCAATACCAATTATGGAACCCGAGTTTCCAAGGCCGTCGCCTAATGACCAACCCACACCACCTTTACCCTACCCTTCAAGACGAAACAAAGAGAAAATGCAAGAACGTAACAAACAACAAATCGAGCTTTTTATTCAGATGTTTCAACAAGTGCATTTTGATGTGAGTTTAGCCGACGCGTTGTTATATATGCCTCGTTTCGCTTCGACTTTTAAAAGTATGATGAGCGATAAGGAAAAGCTTTCAAAGCTTGCTAATTGTTCTTCGGTTTATCTTAACCGCATACCGGAAAAAGTTGGTGATCCCGGAAAGTTTCTCATTCCTTGTGACATACAAGATATGAAAGAATGCCTCGCCTTGGCCGATCTTGGTGCGAGCATTAATTTGATGCCATTTTCCATTTGGAAATCGCTTTCGCTTCCGGCTCTTATTCCTTCGAACATGTCCATCGAGATGGCCGATCATTCTACGATTATGGCATGTGGAATAGCCGAAGATGTTTTCGTGAAAGTGGGGAAGTTCTACTATCCCGTTGATTTTATAGTAGTTGACATCCCCGCGGATCCTCAAGTTCCTCTAATTTTAGGTCGTCCGTTTTTAGATACTTCGAGATCGCTTATCGATGTTCATGCGAGAACTATCACTTTGAGATTCAACGAAGAGGAACTTGTTATAAACGCTACTCAAAACTCGAAACCTTCTCATGTTTATGCAATCGCTACCATCAATCACATTGACATCGTTGATGTGGTTTGCGATGAATTTTCACAAGAAGTGTTAAGTTTTTCCGATAGCTCGTCAAGTGGCAATCCCACTATTTTGGATCCGATTCTTGCTAATTCCACACCAAATCTCACTCCATTCCAAGGAGGCGATTTCACTTCAAATGAAATCGACAATGAAGATGAGGTGTTGATTAGTGATGATACTTCTATTCCACCATTTCTTCCGCCGATGGGAGTTATGAGTGTTGAACCAAAATCTTCAATCGAGGAACCACCTATCCTTGAATTAAAAGATCTTCCTTCTCACCTTGAATATGCATTCTTGGAAGGTGATGACAAGTTGCCGGTTATTATTGCAAAAGATCTTGCTAATGATGAAAAAACCGAGCTCTTGAAAGTTCTTAAGGCTCACAAAGGGGCAATTGCGTGGAAAATATCCGACATTAAGGGTATTGACCCAAAATTTTGTACTCACAAGATTTTAATGGAGGAGGACTACAAACCCGCAATTCAAAGTCAAAGAAGGGTAAATCCCAAAATTCACGATGTCATTAAAAAGGAGGTCCTTAAACTCCTTGACGCGGGAATGATTTATCCTATATCCGATAGCCCATGGGTGAGCCCAATCCATTGTGTCCCTAAAAAGGGAGGAATGACCGTTGTGCCTAATGAAAACAACGAGTTAATTCCCACTCGTGTTGTGACCGGTTGGAGGGTGTGTATTGACTACCGAAAGTTAAATGACGCCACTCGTAAAGACCACTTTCCTTTGCCCTTCATGGATCAAATGTTGGAGCGACTTGCGGGAAATGAATTCTATTGCTTTTTAGATGGTTTTTCCGGTTACTTTCAAATCCCTATCGACCCTCGTGATCAAGAAAAGACTACGTTTACGTGTCCTTATGGAACGTTCGCTTATCGTAGGATGCCTTTCGGACTTTGTAATGCACCCGGTACGTTTCAACGGTGTATGATGGCGATTTTTCACGATATGATCGAGAAGTCGATGGAAGTGTTTATGGATGACTTCTCGGTGTTTGGTAATTCGTTCACGTCATGTTTATCTAATCTCGAACAAATGTTAAAACGTTGTGAAGAAACCAATCTTGTGCTTAATTGGGAGAAATGTCATTTCATGTGTAAACAAGGAATCGTCTTAGGACATAAGGTGTCAAAGGCGGGGATTGAGGTCGATAAAGCTAAGGTAGACGTCATCGCCAAGTTACCTCATCCCAAAACCGTTAAGGGAGTTCGTAGTTTCCTAGGCCACGCGGGCTTTTATCGTCGTTTCATCAAGGACTTTTCGAAGATTTCTCGTCCTATGACACACCTTCTCGAGAAGGATGCTCCTTTTAACTTTAATGAGGATTGTGTTAAGGCTTTCGAGACTCTAAAAAGGAAACTTACCGAAGCTCCCATTCTTGTTGCTCCTAATTGGGAATTACCCTTTGAAATCATGTGCGATGCAAGTGATTATGCTATAGGGGCCGTCTTAGGGCAACGTTATGACAAGCATTTCCGTCCTATCCACTATGCTAGTAAGACGATGACCGAGGCTCAATTAAAGTACACCACAACAGAAAAGGAATTCCTTGCCGTGGTCTATGCTTTTGAGAAATTCCGACCTTATCTCGTCTTGACTAAAAGCATCGTGTATACCGACCATTCGGCTATCAAGTATCTCTTAGCTAAGCAAGATGCTAAGCCGAGATTGCTTCGTTGGATGCTCCTCCTCCAAGAATTTGATGTCACCGTGCTTGACAAAAAAGGAGCCGAGAATCTAGCGGCCGATCACCTCTCTCGTCTAGAAGATCCTCACAAAGATGTTTTCGAGAACAAGGAAATTACCGAAACATTTCCTCTTGAGACTCTCGGTGTAGTGAATTCTAAAGACACCACCCCATGGTTTGCCGACATTGCAAATTACCATGCGGGCAAGTTCATAATCAAGGGTATGACGACACAACAAAAACAAAAATTCTTTCGTGACGTCAAGTTCTATTTTTGGGACGACCCTTATCTCTTTCGGATTTGTGCGGATCAACTCGTTCGACGTTGTGTGTTTGGTGCCGAAGCCTCTAATATCCTTAGAGCTTGTCACGAGGGACCCACGGGTGGTCACCACGGTGCTAATCTCACGGCTAAGAAAGTGTTCGATGCCGGTTTCTTTTGGCCTTCTATCTATCGTGATGCACACGCACTTGTGAAGTCGTGTGATTCGTGCCAACGTCAAGGAAAATCGTCTCAACGTGATGAAATGCCGCAAAATATAATTCAAGTGTGTGAGATTTTCGACATATGGGGAATAGACTTTATGGGGCCGTTCCCATCGTCTCATGGCAACAAATATATCCTCGTCGCGGTGGACTACCTTTCTAAGTGGGTGGAAGCTAAGGCTTTGCCTACTAATGATGCTCGTGTGGTAGTGAAGTTTTTGAAGCAACTATTCTCTCGGTTCGGAACCCCTCGTGCTATTATAAGCGATCGTGGAACCCATTTTTGTAATGACCAATTCGAAAAGGTTCTAAAGAAATATGGGGTTACACATCGTCTTTCTACGGCTTATCACCCGCAAACGAGTGGGCAAGTCGAGGTTTCGAACCGAGCTTTGAAGAGGATTTTAGAAAGGTCGATTGGAGAAAACCGTGCTTCATGGTCCGACAAACTCGATGACGCTTTATGGGCCTTTAGGACCGCTTATAAGACACCTATCGGTTGCACTCCTTATAAGTTAGTCTATGGGAAGAATTGTCATTTGCCCATTGAATTGGAGCATAAGGCATATTGGGCCCTTAAGCATGCTAATTTTGACTTGAAGACCGCGGGAGATCACCGGAAAATACAATTGAATGAATTGGATGAATTAAGGGATAATGCTTATGAAAATTCATTAATTTTTAAAGAAAAGACTAAAAAGTTTCATGATTCAAAGATTAAAAACCGGGTTTTTAACGTTGGTGATCAAGTGTTGCTTTTTAACTCACGTCTTAAGATATTTTCCGGGAAATTGAAATCTCGTTGGTCGGGTCCGTTCACCATTACACAAGTGTTTCCATATGGGACCATTGAGCTAGCTCAAGATGATGGTCCCAATTTCAAGGTGAATGGACATAGGCTTAAGCACTACTTTGGTGGGGAAATTCCTTCAATGGTTGCCCCCGACCAAGACACCTTCCCCAATGATAATTAACATTGAGGGGATCGAGTCGAGCTCATGACTCGGTAATCAAAAACGAGGTGCCTCGTGGGGGAGATCCCATGCTTATCTTTATGCTTTTTATTCACTAATAAGGGGACTTGTACCCTTCCAACTCGTTGTCTCGTGGTTGTTTGTGATTGTGTTATCTAGATCATCATCATCATCTACGATTGAAGACTCTCGTGTTCGTTTACGTGAGCCTCCATCGTTCGTTTGAAGAAGTTTTTCACGAATCCATGACATATCCTTTATTGTTCTAACATTTATCTTTTAGCATAATTAATAAACGGCTTTAGATATATTGTTGATCACCCTTTCCATGCTAGATCCTAAGCATTCGATTCTTCGTCTCTAGTATGGGGGTGCTCCACCTTTAGACTCGAAACATTGAGGACAATGTTTACTTTTAGTATGGGGGGGTGAATAGGTACTTGCTTTGCTACGCCCTCACGTTTTCCAACTTTCAATGTTTTGTTTTGCTAATAAGGCTAAAAATGGCCAAATTTTAAAATTTTTTAGTTTTCATAAGTGTTTTTAAGACACGAATGTATATTTTCCGATGGGTAGAATAAGAGTTAATTTTTGACTTGATGGGCATTTGGAGCCATTTACATTCCTTAACCCGCTCAATTCAAGTTTTGCTAGACTTTTATATAGGGAGCTTTAAAACACGAAAGTCTTAATTCATTCGGGTTAAGAACAAGAACTTTTCGCAAGTTCCTATAATTGATTCTAGAAAGTCACTTATCAAGGGAACTATAAAACGCATTCTCTAAACTTGAAAAAGTCCAAGAAAGTGCAAGATCCTATAGGTGGCTTGAAAACCCAAAACTTTGATTTGATATAGTCTTAATGAAAGCTAATCCAAATTTGGCTTAATTTTGACTTGCATGGCTAAGTATTCACGAGTCTCTTTAATTAGAGGTCTTTAAATAGTGAAGAACGAGAAATGATAGAGTTAGACAAGTGATCATGCTAAACGTAGAACATGAAAATGTTCTTTCAAAAACTCATATGTTTTTAATTGTGGCTTTTTCTTCCCATAAGATCAATGCATTAGGAATAAAACATAATTGCAATAAGTAAGGTCGTACGATTTGAAAGGTTACTTAGCCTCTAGCGCAAGATCGTTTAAAAGTTGCTCGGGGTTGAATAGAGTTCATAGCCAAGGCATAACTTATTGAAGCGGGACGCGAAGATTGGCGATCATCCAAAAAGGCCCTAACAAGGCATGAGGAGCTCTATTTTTGCTAAAGATCCAAAGATGATGTGAAGTATCATTATTCCAAAATCAATATGAAGGATCGAGACACACGACGAAAAGCTATTACTCCCCTAAAGAATGGAGAAAGTCTATCCAAAAAGACCCTAACAAGGTATGAGGATAAATATATCCAAGTCCGAAAAGGAGGCGGATCGTTGTATATCAAAATCCAAAGTAAAGATTGAAGAAAAATGATGAAGTCGTGGTCCTATATGAAGAATCTCTCAAAAACGTCAAGTGAAGAAATTCCAAATGTATGAAGAGAAGACCATTATTTCAAGAACGTCTTCCCAAGATTCGTAGTATGAAGTACATGCCAAATATCGCTCCGAGAAAGGTCTCAAATCGTGAAACGAGTTATGCCAAGATATGAACTTAAGGAGATACACGAGAAGCCGTTTTAAAAGATTTTGTCCTTCGGCTAACTATTGATCAAATCGTGCTACTTTACTTTCGGACTAATAACTACTTAAATAAAGTCAATATGAATCACTTGTGATCCATGACAAATAGATAAAAAATGCTAGTAACCCATTTCCTTTTATAATAACTAGGATTGCGGGGAGAAAAAGTATTACACAATTTGGACGTATGAGTAGTGTTAGCATTGTGACTTGTACCAACAATGATCTTGTTTTTGCACTTAGCATGGAATGTATGACAATCAAGGATGACGAAATTTACTCTAAGGGACATTGACTTGTTTCTATTCTTTGACCTTAAAAGTCACCTTTTGGTGATGAAAATCATACATTATGTCTTTACACATCATCGTAGTATGTTGCAAGTCTTTTACTTTTCAATAAAGGTTAAAAAAATTGAACTTTGGTGATGCTTAGATACTTTATTCTAGCATTGCGTGAGGGCACGGCAATGGCTTAGTATGGGGGAGTGATGAGATGGCATTTATACATGATCTCATCGTTCTTTTCGGGCTTTAAATGCACTAAAATGTCATAAAATACCATATATATGCTTGTGTTTGTTTACTTGTGTATTTTAGGTATGGATATCGTGAAAAAGACAAAAGATCACAAGATACAAGGAAAAACGGACACGAGAAACGAAGCCGTACAAAGAACCGGGCCCTAATCATGGAATTTTCATCAAATACCCTTGAAGACTTGAAGACAAAACAAGATTGATCCTCATTCTTTGAAGAAATGACACTTAAAACCCTTGTATATTAATAATTACAAGTTTGGTCCCTTAAGTTTGTCAAAATTGCAAAAAGGTCCTTCAACTTTGAAGAAATGGCAAGAATGGTCCCTCAACAATTTCAAAATGCCAATTATAGTCCCTCATGAAGTTTAAGAGACATTGAAGACCTTTGAAGATCAAGATTGTCCAAGTTCAGTCCTTGAATTATCCAAAATGTCAAAAATAACCCTTTGATAACCTTTTTCCCAAGTTGGTGCCAAAAGTGTAAAATCTTGAAAGTTATTAACAAGGCAGAAATCGTTTTAGGGCATAAAGACTTTAAATGGCAAAAATAACAAAAGCCAAGGACCCAAAGTGACAAGTGAAACTTTTAAATCCAAAAAGGGCGCCTAACAACTAAGTTTCCCCTAAAATCGGATCTAAGAGTTTACTGTGCATCATTCTTACCACCCATATTTCACCATCACTTTTACTTGGGTAATTCTCAATTAAACTCTCACACGTTTAATTCCCACACTCACAAACCCTTCCCACTCCTAAAAACCCCAATCCCACCACTTGAGGACCCCACCCCCAATTCCCTCTCAGCCAATCACATCATACCTTAGTCCCCAAGGCACATGACGTGTCCAAAATGAACGCCCATGATGAATAGCTTACTCACAACGCACAAATAAACAGCCAGGATCAAAAAGGACAGCTCACCAACTCAAAACCGTCAAGGGCATATTTGGGATTTTCTTATGATTAGGGTTTATGTTTTAAGCTCCTAGAATGTTCATTAGAGTACTATAAAAGGAGGCATCAACCTGTGATGACCCCTTTGTTCCAGTTTCAATTCTCTCACTTGTAATTCCTTTTTAAAGAAATAAAAAGTTTGGTTTTTGAATAATTCAAGTATAATTCCTTTTTTATTGTTTTTAAAAGATTGTGTGTTGTGAGGGAGATTGATTCTGAGTTCCATTGTTATTTAGTTAAGTGATTTGGATTTTCAAAATATTTCAAAAGTTTCTGAAAATCAAAGGATTTTTGGGAGAATTTGTTATAAGGATTTGGTGTTTATGGTTCAAGTTATTGGTGATATTAGGTTTTAGAAAACGTGTTTAGAAGGTTTGGAAAGTTTTTGGAAGTTTTTAAGTAAGAAAGAAATCAGAAAAGAATATTACATATTATCCTTGTTCTTGTTTCTTTGTTTTGTGTTCAAGCAGGTTAAGAAGGTGTTGATTCAGTTCTGCACCAGCCCGGGCTGGTAGGGAGGAGGATTTACATCCTCTAGGACCCTTGGATGTAAGGGTCCTAAGGTAAAACCCTTTACCTTGTTTAAATCTCAGAAAATTGCAAGGTGTATGATCTTGGTTGATTTCTGTGTTTAAGTGTGTTTTAGTTGCTTAATTTGTGTTATTGTTATGTTATATGCATGCTAGATGTTAAGAGAATCAGTTAGAATAGGATTTATAAGGATTTGAGTTGAAAAAAGTTGGTTTCCAGATTATTAAAGGGTGTTTGGCAATAGGATTAAGCAGGATAATTAATTTGATTTGTGATTTAAATGGTTGTTAGAAGGATTGAAATAGGATGGTTTAGTTAGAGTAACAGTTATTAAGTGTGTTTGAACAAGATTGGAGCTAGTTTGATAGGATTTAAAGGAAAAAGTAGTCTTAAAATCTGCTAGTTCACATTCTGCCTGTTTTTTCATGATTTTGGTGCTTGAATCTTTGAAATCTGTGAATGATAGGTTGATTTTAAGTTTGTTATTGCTTGAGTACCTTCTTGTGAGTGTGTGTGCCAGGTTTGAGCCTCTAAGAGTCACTAGAGTGCATGCTAGAAGCCCTTAAGTCCTCAGACCTAGCTAATCTGTCACAGCAACATTGTATTGGCAAATTTTTGCTTTGATTGGTCATTTGAGTGTGTATATTTGCTTGTTCTTGCTAAGTATTTGACTCCTTGTGCTTCTATGAGCACAAGGGTGCCCCCTGCCCACATAAGCAACTCCAAATAAACCAATAGCCAAGACCTCTTGGCACCCAGTTTGCACAAGTGTGCACTCACACTTGTTTTCAGTAACATAGCAGACCTGCATACACTTTTGATCTCCAATTGTGCTTAATCTTTGATTAAAAAGTGAATGTGATTGTGTTTTATAGCTTGTTAAGTGTCACTGTTGATTTGGCAAAAGTTTAAAAAGCAAAAAAATATAAGAAGGAATAAAAAGGGTTGCTAAGATTCGAACCCCCGTCTCCACTCCCACACACCAAACACTTAACCATTGCGCCCTTGGGTCTTTTACTGACCAAGGGTGCAAGGTTAATTAAGTTAACCCGTTTTTAACTTGTATCATTTTTAAAAAGCCGTAGCTTAAATCTTCAATTCCAGCTTATTTTTAAGCTCATTTTTGTTCTTTTCAATTTTCCTAGGAACTTATTTAGATTATTGATTTTTCTGGCCAGTTTTCATATTTTTCCTTTTATTAGTTTATTTATTAGGATTTATTTAATACCCGTTTCTTATTAAATCAATAAAAAATACCAAAAAGAGTTTTTATTTCTAGGAAAAATAGTTTTTAGTTTTTAAAATATATTTTTGAGGTTTACATCTTATTTTGGTTTCAAAAACATTTATTTTTAATTTTATAATATTTTAAGGTTTTTTATAAACTTTAAGGATTTTTATAAAATTATTAAAAAAGGTTTAGAAGCTTAGATTTGTGTTTTTCTCTTAATTATATTATTTAGGATTTTTAGAAATTTTTTATTTCAACTTTTAGAAACTTTTATTTTTTAGTAATATTTTAATATTATTTTATTATTTAATTTTCAAAATTTTCTTTTTCCTTCTTTTTCATTTTTCCTAGGTTCTTTGTCATTAATTAGGACTATTTCCATTTTTAGAATATTTTTATAACTTTTAGATTTATTTTTATAATTATTTTAAGTTTAATTAGGTTTTAATCATTTTTAGAGTTTTAAAAATAGTTTTAATAGGTTTTAATTTTTAGAAAGTTACTTTTTAGTCTTCTAATAATATAAGTTAAGTAATTATTCAATAAAATCATATTTTAGACATTTGAATTAGTTAAATTTAATTTTAGGGCTTTAATTAGCATTTAAAATTAATTATTTAATTAATAAAATGTTTTAAAATATCTTTGTTGGATTTTTATCTTTATTTATATTATTTTAGACTTGTTTTAGCCTTTTTAATCTTTTCTTGATATTTTGTTTTTGGTTTTAATAATTTTTAATTTTTGTGTTTTTCTACGGCTTTACGTTTACGTTTTTACGTCATAGTGTAATTTTCACGAAACCGTCATTCCATCTCATCAATATTAATCTCAAAGAAATACAAGTTAATTCACAACACATATACCTCCTTGGGAAACGAATCTTTCTCTCATTTTATTTGATTGTGGGTCATTACTTGTGGTTTTCCTAAATCACTCGTCGATACTTACCGCTATTTACGCTCTTTTCCTAAAGGGTAGTAAAACCTCTACAATCATTCGGGAAAATAAACTAGACTCGGGAAAAATAATTGGTTCGGGAAAAATGGCTCGTTCGGGAAAAATATAACAGTGACGAAAAACGAATAACTTTTCCTATTTTTTTGCAAACACGAATTTAACCAAAATCAACCAAATTAAATCTAAAAATTAAATTAAACTAACCACTAATAATCAACTAACAACAATCAATCAAACCAAATCAATAAAACTAACAATAAAAACCAAATCAATCAAAACCCACTTAATAAAATAAAACTTAAATCAACCAAAAACAATAAAACTAAAAACAATAAATCACTAATTAAGATCTACCAAACATTAAAACATCTAAATCAATAAACTTTATGGAATCAAAATCCATAAAACTATGAAACCCACTTGATTAATCAAAACTAATTCAACAAAATCAACAAACCAAACACTAAATTAAACCAAACAAGAAAGGAAGGATGAGAGATTAGTAATAAAAACTTGATTAAAAATAAGATTAAGATTAAGATCTAATACAAGATTAATGAAAAAGATTAAATCATGAAATGAAAGCTAGAGAGAAAAAGTATTAAGCTACTCCTAATCCTAAGCTAATCTACTCCTAATTTTCTAACCACCTCCTAATGACACATTAGGAGGGTATTTATAGGAAGAGTAAAATGTTGATGCTTTCTTCATTCTTTCTTCTTGTCTCGATTCGATTTAAATTCTTTGTCTTTCTCGACGTCGTCTCGGGATTTGTCGATATAAATTGAACTCGTCTTATAATTTTCTTCTTTAATTAGACTTGGTTCTTCAACTTCATTAAACTTCCGTCTTTAGACTTTTTCTTCGATAAATCTTCATAATAGGTCTTGGACTTCCGTTCTTTTTGCACTCTTGATCTTTTGACTTCGTCTTTTGTCTTTTTCTACGATAAAAGCCCGTGAAAGCCCGTGTTTTCTTCCCTTTTCACATTTTGGTCCTAAATCACAACAAAAACACAAACTACGCATAATTCTGACTTTTACGACATAAGATACACGTTTTGGTCTTGTTATTATTAGAAATAAGTGGTAAAAGGATAAGTGTTTTCACACTTATTAATGAGCATCTGGAAAGTTTTCTTGTTGTATCGTTTGATAATATACATGAGGTCGGGAAGCAAGTGACGGCTGAATCATCTGCAATTCTTGTACTTGCATTTGAAGCGGCCAGATATGGCTTGATCAGACGGTGTTGAAGCAGGACCTGGTGGTCTAAGATGTTGAGGTTGTAGTGGTTGGGGAGGTCGAGGCTGTTGTGGAGGTTACAATGGCTGCAACTGAGTAATAGGCTGATAAGGAGGTAAACCAATCGGAAAAATTTGTGAATGATTAGATTGGTTTTCTCGTAGATTTAGATTCGGACTATTGCATAAAAATGGTAAGGCGTCATAGGTATGTAAATAATTTGTTGCATCATTGGTGGTGGGTATCTAGAACGGTTTGGCATATTTGACGGTGCAAAACTCTGCATTAACTCAGTAGATCATTGGGGTGATTATATGCTGAAGATGGAGGAGTGGATGTTTGTTGAGATGACGACGGTTTTGGGGTACCCTTACAATCACTAAAAAAATTTAACTATGTTGACCATCTGTTCAAAATGGTGATTCCTCTTTCTGAATAAGGGAACAATAAGCTTATAGGATAGATTCAAAACATTATAGGATAGATTCAAAGCATGGACTGATTCTGGAGTTACGGTTGTTCGTGTCTTATCACAGCCTAGAGATGGTTTGGACGGGGTATCAGGCTACGTATAGGTACAATTGTGTTTCCCTACTTGTAAGTTTGTTAATGTTTTGCTAGATCCAAACGGCTATTACACACCTGAGTCAATCGGTGTTGTGCTTTGTGGTCAAAAGCAGATGGGTGAGGTTTATGAACAGACGTGAGGCTAGCACAGAATTGTCTATCTACATATATGAGGAAATGTTATAAGTACTTAAACATAAGTGAATGCCAGTTATTTGAACCACATGCTACTACAAAAATAATCATCCAATGAGATACATAAATACATACCACTTGGTTCTGACTTCTGAGAAGCATCTTTTTTAAAATGATAAACATGAATTAGACGGTCTTGACGACCCAAATCCTTTTCCTCTTTGGGTGTGTCCAACTCAACCTTTCATTCCTCATTTTTTAGAGACACCATCACTTTCCTCTTCGCTTCTAGTACATTATTATACTCCTCGAGAGTCATATTATAAAATGTAAACATGAAATTTGCATAAATATGACTTCTCATAAAATAATATTTTCTGTTCGAAGTTCTTATGGCATTCGCCACTCTGAAAATATGAAAACTAATATGATATTATGTTCCTCGTGAATACAGTCTAAAATTAATGTGGTTATTCAGTCTGTTCTTTCAAGAGAGACCATTCCAATTCATGTTATGCTAAATACACAAAAAAATCGAAATATTAACATATGCGGTGAAATATGATAACCAGCTAATGATACTAATTGCCAGAGATGAAACAATACCAACATTACTTTGATGCGATTGATTTCTGCTATATTGTCCTTAGTTCAGGCACGACTTACATAAATAAGAAGATAATGAAATATCTCATAGTGATGGCCTACAAAGGTTTTAACAAATACAAAAACCATATAATAGAAAAATTCTATTAGAAGTTGCTAAAGATTCTGAGGTCCTCAACTGCATTGCTTTTATCGCTGAAATCTTTTGACTTGGCCATCTAATTGATAAAGGACTATAACTCGTTTTAACGCAAACTTGTTTTGACCTGTTCACCGCAAATTTCAAATGTCTTTGCCTGGTCTTAAGCCATGGATAGCAATTGTGGTAGTTGGTTTCGAATACCAGGATGGTCTAAAAACGTACCTGTATGAGATTGAGATCTATGCATTGGATGGATAGATTCTGAAGGAAAGGCAGGAAAAAATACTTGGTTTGCTTGACATAATACTATATTCATTTTGTAAATGGGAATGATTGATCCTGCAGCACAAGGGTGAGGTCAAGTGATAGACATATGTTAGTATTTTGCTAAGAATACACTTTATGAATACGAAGATTTTATGTTTAGATCACAATAATATCAATAATTAAGCTGACGCACATTTTTAAGGTATAAACAGAATCAAAATAAGTGGTGTTCATAAACAATATTCACATTAACCTTAAAAAAGATGACAATAGAAATACATTCATAAAAAATCTAAAAAAATTATTATTAGGGTTTTAAGAAAAAACATTTACCTAAAAAAACAAAACAAAGCAAAAGAGGCGCACCTTTTTTATTCTTATGTACCTAAGGTCAGTTTCGTTAGGGTTTGAGAACAAAGAAGCACGCCTTTTTTTTACCTGTGTTGGTTTTGAGATATAGGTTTTGAGATATACGGTTATCTTGATAAAAAAAATTCGTAATAGGTAATGTGTATATGTTTGGATTCCTGATGTATACGAATAGCATTGGTTTTTTGAATATATTAACATTGTTTTTTTATAGAAAATCACCAAATGTAGTTTGGCTTAGTGGTAAACCGGTTATTTGTTAAATAGAGGTCATGAGGTCAAATATTTCATTCGTCACCTTTTTTACATAATTTC